>JAVANC010000011.1:1361615-1706049 GCA_033319125.1 Parnassius glacialis
ATAGGTTAATGCTATAAAGTATAAACATATTACAAATATTACATCTATAATGTGTAAGTACATATGTATCTATATTAATAATTTCGACATGCAGTACAGTAGAATAAATAAATGAATTAATAAATAAAAATTAATTAATCCTAACTTACTTCCTCTCCTACGCCGCGCCGGCTGTCTACTCTCCGTCCGTCTTACGAATTTTCGATCAGGACACGTGACCTGACGCGAGTTTAACATTTTTACCCATAACAAAAAAGTGCACAACGCCGCTAAAGAAGTTTTCAGTTCAAAAGTTTATCTCTCAGAAAAATCACACAAACGAACTTTCGCGCAAGCGTCCTGCGCCGCCTAAACGAAACAGCAGGCGCAGGCATACATTTTCGCCGCACTGTAGAAAAAGAGGGGGCTACTTCCTCTCCTACACCGCGCCGGCTGTCTATTCTCCGTCTGTTTTACGAATTTTCAATCAGGTCACGTGTCCTGACGCGAGTTTAACATTTTTTTACCCATTACAAAAAAGTGCACAACGCCGCTAAAGAAGTTTTCACTTCAAAAACATTTTTATTTTGGGTACTTCCCATTAAAGTTAACGGAGGATGATGTTTTTTATCCGTCTATTCCATCATGTGTGGTTTCGTTGGATAGGTCTTTTAAAAACACTGGGGACTTGGGCAATATTTTTTCGATTCAGGTGTGCGTTAGCGAAATATTTAGCTTTAAAGTGGTATTTTTCATTAGAGTCATATGCCCCCCACCCGTCTACCAAATAAAAAACTATGTTTAGAAATGTGAAAAGTATACACAATAGTAATATATATAATGAATTTAAAAAAAAACTATCACAACTAAGTAGAGTTACAAAGTTAACGAGTAATAGTTGACCGAATTATAAAACGCACTTGGATTAGTAAAACTTTCGTTAGAACTCCATAAAAAATTACCTAAAACTAGCTGCAATATAACTTTGAAATATTATTGTTAACTTAAAAATAAGCATTTTATTTAAAAAAACGAATTATATATACATTACTACTGTTAGTTTCACTTTTAATATGCGGGATAAATAGTGTATTATTATCAAAATTAATCTTTTTTGAATACCACTCCCTATAATGGTGATTTAAAAACAAGTCCATCAGTTACGATCTTCCTATTTTGGCCTACTTTTAGTCGTTATATATATATTTACACAACAACATTTACCATCAGGTAGACTGTGTGACAAACGAGCACACAGTCCACCTGACGGTAAGTGGTTGCTGTGGCCCATAGACATCTACATTTATCTTCGATTATGAATCAAATGCAGATGCGTTGTCACCCGTGAGGACTAAGATTGAATGCCTCGTTTCCAGTAAAAAGGGTATCCGGTTCTCTACACCCACCATACGAAACATAGCAGCATTAAGCTGCTATTTTACACTGGTATTCTGCGAGAGTGTGGTCCTTCCCCGGTCGAGACGACCCATTCGTGTTACAACTATACCAGAAATATAGCTGCAGCAGTGTTATAGCGGTCAAACCGCGAAATCACTTATAATGTTTATTATCAAGAAACCGAGGTTTTGCGACGGGCAACAACGAAACCCTACCTCTACATTGTGCGTGACCCGACACGTACTTGGCCAGATTTTTTTCATACCTGCCAGGCGCATTGCGATGCGTCAATTAAAAAGAAATCATATTTTCACACTAATGCTCTTATAGGTATAAAACTTAACCAGAAAATAATTTTTGTATGTGTTTGAATGGGTCCGTAAATGGTTTGGATTCATGATTAGTACCGCTAGTTCGTTCTGTTGTCAATATCCAGAAATCACCCGTGCGAAGTCGGGGAGAATCAATTACAGAAAATGAAAATATTTTGATTAAATTTAATAAAATGTCTTGTCTAGATATACAGGCTAGTGAATATTCGTACACCTTCACCATGTAGTGAAGGTATAAAAACATTTACTATCCCATATCTTCCCGTGGGTATCGTAAGAGGCAACGGAGTGAAACAAAAAAGATATGGGCAGCAGCGTCTTCCTAATAACAACTAAATAATTAAAAAAAACTGCGATTACTAATCCGCCTGCCAGTCGTGGCAACTATGGAAAGTATCCCCCCTGAAAAGCTTTTTATAGGGGAGGCTTATGTTCAGCAGTGGAATTATAATAACAGAAACATAAACAGAACAGAAACTTTTGTATTCAATATAGATTATAAATAATACTTATTGAAAGTTACCGCTGGTTCAAAAAAAACCTCTGACCTGGGAAGAACCAGCAAGAAACCCAGCGGGACTTTTTTTAAATAACAGCTTAACATACATGATTGATATATGTTACATTAATTAACAACACAACAAATTAAAATTAGCTTGGTAGCGATCACCTCATTTCCATGGATTATTATCATCCATAAAAATAGGTTATAACGGTAACGGTAATATTAATGGCCAGGACCAATTTGCTTAGTAAGTCACCTAGAGTTCGAACAATCCTCGTAGTGAACAAAGTTCACGAGACTATTGATATATTTTCGAGTAATCTGAGTGAACTCGCTTAGGTTCTTTTATACATAGTTAGTTGTAATACATAGTATATTTAAGTAGATTAGCGACACTATCGTAGTGGGCTTGTTTAGCCTGTAAGGACAGTTGTTAAGTGTGTGTGTGTGTGTAAATATTTTTTTAAATTGTTACGACACAAATAAATGCACATATTTTATACGTTCAAGACATAAACAAAATTAACATCAAAATTAAAAAAAATATAGGGTAATCATTGTCCTAAACAATAACATTATAAAATCGTAATAAGCAACTCGTATCGAAACTCTCCCCAAAATGCGGAAATTATCCCATGCTCAAACTTAATCCCGCTTTGTTTCAGCGCGACATATTGCTTCCGCCGTCGTTGGGAGCCGACTCATATTAAAATCCCCTTCAGCTCCTCCGCGCCCACTTCATCACATAAAAATCCGACTTTTAACGAGTTTCACTTCTTGCAGGAAATATATTAATTTTGATCGGGATGGACCATTCTTATATCTATTTTTTCTCTACAGAAATAACTATAATTATTATTTCATAGATATAACACTTATTTCAAAAGGTAATAAGAAATAAATATATTCAGTGCAATTTTGTGACACAGTTGTACAAACTTTTTTGTCTATATTGTCTGGATAAGAAAGACTGGACATGGACTTCTCCCGTTGTAAGGAGAATTTACGCTAGGATCACGTAGAGCCAAAGTTAAAATTACCTATTACCTACGTAGGAATAGCCGTGTAGTGGCGAAGTAGAAATTAGATATATAAAAACTCTTATACAGTATAGATTGCAAATAATACTATCTGGAAGTCATTCTTCTTATATTTAATTTACAACTGGTTCGGATAATAATATATAAAATACAATGTCCTATCAGCTGCCGGCTTTCCAAGTTAAGTATAACAGCTCTTTATTACCCATTGTTACATAATTACGCAGAGTAATTTCCATCGCTAGCTAATGCGGGGATTCAAAATTGAAAACGCTTTGCTTTTTTACGAGTAGTTTTTATGTATAAGAATTGCACGAAAACTCCTTTTTTACAACAAAATACTATTTCAACTATTTATGAACCATTTAAAGTTCTTTAACAGTTTTTTCTTAAATTTTAACAGTAGTAGAGCCACGCGGCAGCGTTTTCTGTCGCACGGATGGGCCGGCTCGAACCGGGGTGGTACCACGACCTCACAGAAAACCAGCGTGAAGTAGAGGTTTACCTCTGCGTTTCGCTTGGTGAGTGCAGGTGGCCGGAGGCCCTTTTTACTGGAAATGAGGCATTCCATCTTAGTCCTCACGGGTGACAACGCATCTACATTTTGATTTGTAATAGAGGATAGATGTAGATGTCTATGGGCCGCAGCAACCACTTACCATCAGGTGGACTGTGTGCTCGTTTGTCACCCTTAATCTATAAAAAAAAAAAAAAGTTTTTTTTTTCATTTCAATTTATCCTAACGTTGCTGAATGAATAATTATATGTACGAGTATGTAATAAAATGGGTCGTTACAAAAACGAAACGTTTTTTGAATAAAGGTTGGGCATGAGTGACTTTGAGCTTGCTCTTGCTGAAATTATTGTAACTATGGGGTAATTACAACTAATGCAGTTATCTTTGTTCGACAATTTTATATTGTTTATTTAGTAAGCGTCTTCTTTGCATTCTTTGCAAGCGTTGTGTATATTTACGCCTAGACATTTTATTAAATTGACAGCGAAAATTGACCATTATCATCGGGAACACTTTAATGTGATAAAAAAGTTTTAGTACTTGCTTACTTCAAATTTCGTCTTTTAAGCCTTAATCTAGGTTGTAAGCCAGGGCATAAATTATTTAGGCTTATTAAGAGCTACTCATTTTGATTCAATTTGTATTGCTAGCAACCACTCTCTGTTAGATTCGGGCTGTAATTTCTCTTGTGAATTGCGGCGTGATTGAAAGCTGACTGTAATTTAATGTTCCATGAGACGGTTATTTTGGTTTCAATTTAGATTCTGTATTGTTGACTTCATTTTGAAAAAGTTAATAGAATTTACGAGTATAGCATATATTCATAACAGTTATAGATACTAGCATAAACAAAATTAAGCTTTTAATAGAAAGTAAAAGCACTACAAGGAACAGAAAAAGTAATGAAATGATTTCTACAAAAAAATGTTTTTTCAGTATATGTGTGACAAACGAGCACTTAATCCACCTGATGGTAAGTGGATAATGTGACTCATATACTTCTACATTTATACTCAATTAAGAATTAAAATGCAGATGCGTTGTCACCCATGAGGACTAAGATGGAATGCCTTGTTTCCGGTTCTCTAAGCTCACAATACGAAATTCATTATGCTGCTGTTATTCTGTGTATTCTGTGAGAGCGTGGTCTTATCCGGGTTGACGATCCATTCGTGCTATAACTATGAAATATATGTATACGAATGGGTTGGCTCGACCGGGGAAGGACCACGCTCTCGCAGAATACCCGCGTAAAATAGCAGCTTAACGCTGCTGTGTTTTATATGGTGAGTGTAGAGAACCGGAGACACTTTTTACAGAACAAGAGGCATTCTATCTTAGTCCTCACGAGTGACAACGCATCTGCATTTTGAGTCTTTAATGAGGATAGCTGTAGATGTCTATGGGCCACAGTAACCACTTACCATCAGGTAGACTGTGTGCTCGTTTGTCACCCTATCCTATAAAGAAGCTATATAATAGCTTCAGAAGTCAGTCCTAGGTGACTTGAGAATAGAGTTTGGTGGAAGAATTAAAGCCTCGACTTCATAAGCTGTTATGTGGAAACTATTGTATTCTTTTTATTTCTTTGAAGTTGGCTGTTACTTTAAATCAGCTTAATTTTTGACACTTTTTGTAGACTAAGGAATATGAAAAGCATAAAGCAACAACTAGAGTATCGTTTAAATAGTCATATACATTTCATCCCCTATTCTGCGACCCGTAAGTGTAACTGTAATTGCCGAGTCGCATGCCAAGCGTGACAACTATGGCAAAATCTCTCTGTGTCTGTTACGCGATATTTTCGTCAACGGTGAACCGATTTTTTTTTAACTTCTTTGCTGCATTTTATGGGGTTCCTATATAAATTTCAAGAAAAAATTCGACACTTCCACTCTATTACAAAAGTCCACTACTGAACATAAGCCTCCCCCATTGATTGCCTCGTAAGAGGGTAATTTGCCATTTTTGCTACGCTTGGCGAGCTGGTTTGCAACCGAACTTTTTTTTTGTTATTATTAATACGTTGCTTTCTATCTTTCTGTCACCTCTCACGATACCCACGGAACGATATGGAAAACTGGTTATTCATACACCGTCACTACACGGTCAACTGTACCAATAGCAACGTACGGGCACGGTCTACCGTATATCAACGTATATAAGCTTTAATTTTATTTTAGTAAGGTTCAAAATAGTATAACAAAAATGCTTAGATTATTATTAGACGCTTTGATTTATTTTAAAAAATATCTATACCATGCCATTGCTACGTTGTCAATCTATTTCCAACGAGCTGAACTTGTTTGTGTAAAGGAGTTTTACTTTCAAAAGAAGAATCGGTGCCAAAATTTGTATAATAACGAAGCAAAATAATGTAGTTCAATTATAAATTTCAATCAAACAACCTTTGGGTCTTTCTAGCACTTGTCCTCTTTGGACCATTTCCACCACGTCAATATATTTCATCCGTCAATAGGGGCTACTTTTGTACATGTAAATACTTCCCACATTAGACCTAGAAATTGACGGAAAATATTTTTAAATTATAAAGATTATAATATTTTGTAAAAAAAAAACACATTGTTATTGGTTCTGGTAGTACTATAAAACCTTTTTTTTATAGGAGAGGGGGCATACGAGCAGACTACCGCCGCCCATGAACAGCTGCAACACCAGGGAGGGAATCGCAGAAGCGTTGCCAGCCTTTTAAAAAGAAGTACGCTCTTTTCTTGAAGGTTGTTAAGACGTGTCGGTCCGGAAAAATCGCTGATGGAAATCGATTCCACAAGGAAGTCGTGCGAGGAAGAAAACATCTTCTAAATCGCACAGTGGTGGACCGCCAATCATCCAGATGGTGTGGATGGTATCGGGAGTTCTGCCGCGATTTGCGTTCGTGAAATTTGACGGCTGCGATTGATCCGAACAATTCCTCAGAGCACTCCGCATGGTAGATGCGAAAGAAAATGCAAAGGGATGCAACATCTCTTCGCAGTGCCAATGAGTTGAGCCGATCGGAAAGAACTCGGTCGTCGATGATTAGAGCCGCTCTGCGCTGGATGCGGTCAAGTGGAAGGAGCTGGCACTGGGGAGCCCCTGCCCAGAGATGGGAACAGTATTACATGTGAAGCCGAACCTGCGCCTTGTAAAGTTGCAGGCGGTGTACCGGCATGAAATACTGTCCCGCTCTGCTGAGCACGCCAAGCTTTTTAAAGGCCAATTTGGCTTTTTCTTCCAAGTGACCACGAAACTGCATGTCACTCGATATGTCGACTCCGAGAATACCGATACTGGCTGAGGCAAGAAGGAGAGTGCCTTGAAACTGAGGAGATACGACAAAGGGGTTCTTTTTAGCGGTAAACGCGCAAACTTGTGTCTTCTGAGGATTAAACTGGACTAGATTTAGTCGCCCCCAATCCGAGACTTTGTTCAGCAAATACTCGACATCAGACACAAGTTTGTTCCGGTACTACGGAAATATTGGTACGGCCGGTGTATACAGCATCACCAGTGCTATCATCCGCATAGCAATGAATGTTACTAGTTAGCAACATATCATTGATATGCATAAGAAACAACGTTGGTGATAGCACACAGCCTTGTGGAACACCAGCGTTAATAGGCTTGTAGTCGGAGCATGCACCGTCTACATCGACTTTGATGCTCCAATCTGCAAGGAAGCTGGTGATCCAATGGCACAATTTCTCGGGAAGCCCATAGGAAGGGAGCTTCGAAAGAAGCGCTTTGTGCCAAACCCGATCGAAGGCCTTCGCTAATTCCAAACTAACGGCCAACGCCTCCCCCTTGGACTCTACTGCCTCTGCCCATCTATGGGTCAGGTAGACTAGAAGATCACCAGCTGATCGACCCCGACGAAAACCGTATTGGCGGTCACTAATCAGCTGGTGATCCTCAAGGTACCGCATGAGCTGGCAGTTAATAATTGATTCCATTATTTGGAGAACAAGGAGGTGATCGCGATAGGCCTATAGTTGGAGGGGTCTGAGCGGTCACCTTTTTTAGGGATCGGGTGGAAAAAAGCTGTCTTCCATGAATTCGGGACTACGCCTTGGGAGTAGGAGTACCGGAAAAGACGCGTTAGGACCGGTGCTAACTCTGGAGCACACGTCCTCAGCACAATTGGGGGGATTCCGTCAGGCCCACTCGACTTCTGGATGTCCAGGGAGAGGAGTGCTTTACGAACCGAGCGCTGTGAGAACAGCAAATCCGGCATGGAGCACTCACACCGCGGGATGGTCGGCGGTGTTTTCCCCCCGTCATCAAAAGTCGAGTTGGATGCAAAAAGAGAGCCTAAAAGGTCGGCTTTGTCTTTTGCGTCTTGGGCCAGTGAGTCGTCCTCCCTGTGCAGAGATGGTAGTGATGGCTTACAAAAATTCCCTTGGACAGCCTTGGCGAGAGACCAGAATGCACGGGTTCCCGTAGGAAGGCGAACTAGTTTTTCGCCAATTCTGCCTATGAGCTCTGACTTTGCCTTGGCAATAACTCTTTTGAAGGACCTGGAGGCAAAGTTCAATGAGTCGGTCTGTTTCGGCATTACCGCTATGGGACCTATCCACCCGACAGAGGCACCCGTAGAGGCGCGGATGGTCGTCGCTGTCTACGCGTAGCCATAGGATGGACAGGTTCGAACCTTCAAGACTGCCGAGGCGTCGAGAACAGATGTCCTCTCTGACATACACGCAAACTCCAGCCCGAGGCACAAAGGAGTGCTCTAATTTGTACCCCGGGTAGGAGAGATACAAATTATCAGCCGGAGAGGAAACCTGCGTCTCGGTCAGAAAGAGAAAGGCCGGCTTCGCCGTCTTGAGATGGCAGTGGACGGCGTTTAAGTTCGAGTGAAGTCCCCTGATGTTGCAGAAATACACTAATAGCGTGGCAGGGGTCGCCTTGGTATTGTTGCTCAGTTTGCCCCAAGCAGTTACGTTTTTGAGCGGTCGTGGTACCAACCCGGCTTGAGCCGGCCCATATGTGCAACAGCAAAAACTGCTGCGTGGCTCTACCACCGTTAACCTGTCGTTTATTTTATCAAAGAGAGAATGGAAATGGTTAAAGTATGAAAGAAAATTAATCCTCATCATTGTATGTATATCAACGTGGTAGATCCATGCTCCAGCTATATGTGTTGTATATTTGTAGCACGAATGGTTCGGCTAGACCGGGGAGAGACCACGCTCTCACAGAATACCAGCGTAAAATATCAGCTTAACACTGCTGTGTTTCGTGTGGTGAGTGTAGAGAACCGGAGACCCTTTTTACTGGAAAAGAGGCATTCCATCTTAGTCCTCATGGGTGACAACGCATCTGCATTTTGATTCGCAAACGAGGATAAATGTAGATGTCTAAAGGCCACAGCAACCACTTACTATCAGGTGGACTGTGTACTCGTTTGTTGCACCCTATCCTATAAAAAAATATAATATATTGAACAAATAGGGGACGAAAAACGGGGGGTATTTGCCACAATCACTACGCTTGGCAAGTGGGTTGACTACCGCAGTTTTATATGATATTGAGGAAGACGCTGCTGCCCATGTTCTATTTCAGTTTCCTTCTATTACGGCAACCAAGTAACAACTAGGGCAATTTTATTGGATATTCTTACACCACCACTACATTGCTAATAATTGTTCGAATTTAGTCTAAATATGTTTGTGAAAAAAAAGGAAATTTACAGTTATTCGTATCACAATCCTTAACCTAAATGAAACAAGTAAAAAAACAGTGTTTTTAGTAGTAAAAAAACAGTAAAAAAAGTTTTTAACAGTGGTAGAGCCACGCGGCAGCGTTTGCTTTCGCACGGATGGGCCGGCTCGAACCGGGGAGATACCACCGTACCACGACCTCACAGAATACCAGCGTAAAGTAGAGGTTTACCTCTGCGTTTCGCTTGGTGAGTGCAGGTGGCCGGAGGCCCTTTTTACTGGAAATGAGGCATTCCATCTTAGTCCTCACGGGTGACAACGCATCTACATTTTGATTTGTAATAGAGGATAGATGTAGATGTCTATGGGCCGCAGCAACCACTTACCATCAGGTTGACTGTGTGCTCATTTGTCACCCTTATCCTATAAAAAAAGTAAAAAAACATTTACTTACACATATTAAGACATTCCATATTTTTGATATGAACCTTAAAACCTTTGCTATAAAACAAATGCTGTCAGACCACATACTAAAGATTACGCCTCGACTTAACTGCCTCAATAATGGGACTTTATTTCAATTGGACGTAGAAACGGATCGGTTGATATTATATGAGAGCGCGTACAGAATACTAACGACTTGCGATAGCCGCTGACTCACTATCGTTTTGTTACCAACATTTACGCTATTTTGCCCTCGAACGGAAGGAAAAGGGGAGATTTTTAGGCAAATCAGTTTTTAGATTTTTCCCTCTTTATTCAAGTTAACTTACATTATATCTCGTCAAGCCAGACTTCTTTAATTTTTAAACAGGCACCCATATTTTTATCGGGCCTATTATTTATTATCAATTTTAAAACAAAATTCTGTCCTTTAGTTTTAGTCAAATACAGAAAAAAGAGGGTGTTCTTAATTACTTTTATTGAATTAAATAGTGTAGCTCATAGATATCTACATATACCCTCAAGTAATAATCAAAATTCAGATGCGTTGTTACCAATAAAAGAAGATATCCGGTTCTTTACACTCATCATATAAAACACAGCAATATTCTGCTGTTTTACACTGGTGTTCTGTAAGAGCCTGTTTCTATCATGTTGTAATTAACACAATAAGTGCACTCTAGATTTGTCGCCTATTTTTTTTATTTTGTTTAATGTTTTACATGCGGTAAAATTCCAAAATATCCACGACTGTTCGCCGCTGCTGGTGTTAAGAGGACTGGACTGCCATTCAGCCAGTGCTCTTGACATTATAAAGCGGTGGGTAGGACTGTATTGATAATAATAAAAATTATTAGATTGTTTAATGACTTTTTATATTCCCGCGAACATTACACATTGAATAAAACAATTTTTATGGATTTTGTCGTGTAACGTTCTTCTTATTTATAATTCCAGTCGTTTCGTCATGGGGTACTGTCCAGATTCCCTGATCTCATAGTTAGTACAGTGTACCTTAAGCTTTTTTAATTATTTCGCCCTTTTTACGCATAATGAACTTAAAATATTTTAAAATATGCTAGTAGTATACTTGAATTTAATTTTAATTTTATTGATTACAGAATTGCAAGCAGGTGGTAATACGCAGCCTCCTTCCGTATTGAAATTAGGATGTTTTGTAAGTTTAATAGCTTCACGTACAATCCTGTCTATCAAATCTGATGTAATGGCAGGGGCCGTCTAGTATATGATCACAAAGTGTAGACTTTCCGGAGTATATTTGTTTCAAGTTAGCTATATGGTTTTTTTTTATAGGATAAGGGTGACAAACGAGCACACAGTCCACCTGATGGTAAGTGGTTGCTGCGGCCCATAGTCATCTACATCTATCCTCGATTACGAATCAAAATGCAGATGCGTTGTCACCCGTGAGGACTAAGATGGAATGCTTCATTCCCAGTAAAAAGGGCCTCCGGCTACCTGCACTCACCAAGCGAAACGCAGAGGTAAACCTCTACTTCACGCTGGTTTTCTGTGAGGTCGTGGTACCACCCCGGTTCGAGCCGGCCCATCCATGCGACAGCAAAAGCCGCGTGGCTCTACCACTGTTATTATGGTATTGTATGCTGGTTTTTATAAGCCTTTTGTTTGCTCTATATTAGAGAGACCATTTTCACGATCAAGTTTGTACACTTTTGCATCTTGAAGAGGGATATTACACATGACGAATGGTAAGAACGGACTAATTTTCCTCGGCGGCTTTTAGAATGTTCTAATAGAAACTCATTTCAAGATGTAGCCAATTTTTTCTGTGACACTTCTGACATATAGTGGTAGTACAGCAGGTAAACGCTCGACTGTGGTCGGCTTCACTCTGTCACTGTGTCGTAGGCGCAGGACACAATTTTTTTTTCATACAAAACCTTCTTGATTGCTGAAGCTCAGCTATCAGGTGTGAAACTATAGTCAATTTTGATGTACAGTCTGTATTTCTACCCTTACATCTTGAAGACTGCATCTCAATTGTAACTAAAACTAGAGGAAAACAACATGCCTGCGGTTTTTTTTTTATAGGAGAGGGGGCAAACGAGCATGCGTTTCACCTGATGGTAAGTGACTACCGCCGCCCATGAACAACTGCAACACCAGGGAGGGAATTGCAGATGCGTTGCCGGCCTTTTAAAAAGGAGTACGCTCTTTTCTTGAAGGTCCCTACCCTAAGTCGTATCGGTCCGGAAAAATCGCTAATGATAATCGATTCCACAAGTAAGTCATGCGAGGAAGAAAACATCTTCTAAATCGCACAGTGGTGGACCGCCAATCATCCAGATAGTGTGGATGGTATCGGGAGTTCTGCCGCGATGTGCGTTCGTGAAATTTGGCGGCTAGGATTAATCCGAACAATTCCTCAGAGCACTCCCCATGGTAGATGCGAAAGAAAATGCAAAGGGATGCAACATCTCTTCGCAGTGCCAATGAATTGAGCCGATCGGAAAGGGCTCGGTCGTCGACGATTCGAGCCGCTCTGCGCTGGATGCGGTCAAGTGGAAGGAGCTGGCACTGGGGAGCCCCTGCCTAGAAATGGGAACAGTATTCCATGTAAGGCCGAACTGCGCCTTGTAAAGTTGCAGGCGGTGTGCTGGCATGAAATACTGTCCCACTCTGCTGAGCACGCCAAGCTTTTTAGAGGCTAATTTGGCCTTCTCTTCCAAGAGACCACGAAACTGCACGTCACTCGATATGTCGACGCCGAGGATTCGGATACTGGCTGAGGCAACTAGGGGAGTGCCTTGAAACTGAGGAGATACGACAAAGGGGTTATTTTAGCGGTAAACGCGCAAACTTGTGTCTTCTGAGGATTAAACTGAACTAGATTTAGTCTGAGACTTTGTCCAGAAAAAACTCGACTTCAGACACAAGTTTGTTTCGGTACTCGAAGACGTTTTTCCGAGAAATGTTAGCACGGCCGGTGTATAGAGCATCACCAGTGCTGCCATCCGCATAGCAATGAATTTTAACAGTTAGCAATATATCATTGATATGCAGAAGAAACAGCGTTGGTGATAGCACATAGCCTTGTGAAACATCAGCGTTAATAGGCTTGTAGTCAGAACATGCACCGTCTACAACGACCTAGATGCCCCGATCTGCAAGGAAGCTGGTGATCCAATCGCACAATTTCTCGGGAAGTCCATAGGAAGGGAGCTTCGAAAGAAGCGCTTTGTGCCAAACCCGATCGAAGGCCTTCGAATGTCCAGACTAACGGCCAACGCCTCCCGCTTGGACTCTACTGCCTCCGCCCGGTTATATTCGATTTATGCTTCTAATATTTTGTGAAAGTAAGATTAACTTATTTTCTGGACCTAAACAATGGGTGGTTCATTGAGTCCAGAGCCAAAGCAGCCGCAAGGCAACTTGGTGTCCTTGCAAGGGTGCGGCGGTACTTCACGCCGGGGCAGCTTCTTACCTTATATAAAGCGCAAGTCCGGTCGTGCATGGAGTACTGCTGTCACATATGGGCTGGTGCTGCCAAATGCCACCTGGCAGCATTGGACTCAGCGGAGAGACGTGCTAAGAGGCTCATTGGTGACCTTGATTTGGTTGAAACCAATCTTGTCAGCCTTGAGCACAGGCGCAGAGTAGCCAGTCTCTCGGTATTCTATAGGATACATTTCGGTGAGTGTGCGCAGGAGTTACACGCCCTAATTCCTCCCTCTCCTTTCCACCATCGGACAACCAGACGGTCGGCGGGTCTTCATCCCTTTGTTGTCGATATCCCACGCATTAGAACCAAATGGCTTGCTTCGTCTTTAGTAATGCGTACAGCAAAGGAGTGGAATAATTTGCCGGCGTCTATCTTTCCGTCCGAATACAATCTAGGCAAGAGTGAATAGGCTTTTGTTACGATAAGACAGTGCGATTAACCATCTAAGGCTGCATCACCACTTACCACCAGGTGGGATTGTGGTCAAGCACTGGCTTATAATAAGTAAAAAAAAATACGTCGTGAAATTACAGGTGTATTCACAAATGTAACATTTTGTACATACGACGAGTTGATAAAAATGTTTTACAAAAGGCCGGTAAAAACAGTAAGCTTGTATGGAAGTTCATTAAAAATAATACGTTCAGTTCAAAAAATCTTGGTAATCCATACTTGATCTCCTGTCATTAGACAAAAGCCCAAACGAAGCAACTAATACAGTAAATAATTATTTTATTAATGTTCGCAACAAATAGCAGAGACAACTTTAAAATTAAGCAACACTCGTAATCCAATTTTTATGCCCACATCCTTTTCTAACTTAAATTCTTTTGTATTGTTAAATACTGATATTGATGAGATTTTAAGTATAATATCTGGCTTAAAAGAAGATTGTGCAATTGGATGGGACAATATACCTAATCGCACACTCAAAATATTTAAACATTTACTGGCCGCCCCGTTAACACATATCTTTCAATTATGCCTATCAAATGGTATTTTCCCGAAAGTGCTTAAAAAGCTGTGGTTTCTCCTATTTACAAAGGTTAAAAACTTAGTTAGTGACTATAGGCCGATTTCAGTTTTATCTGGTTTATCTAAAATCTTAGAAAAGATCATAAATACCAGGTTAATAAAATACCTGGAAACTAACAACTTGCTGTCAGACAGACAATTTGGTTTTAGGCCTAAGAGATCATGTAATGATGCCTTGCACCAATTGACAGATTATGTCACAAGTAATCTTGACAAAGCATTTGATACTATTTCTTGCATATGGGGAACTCAACTACAATTTTTTTCCGATTACCTCAGTGATCGCTTTCAATGTGTAAAAATCGGTGAGTATACAAGTACTGAATTACAAAACAGCCCTTATGGAATCCCACAGGGCAGTATCCTGGGGCCTACATTGTTCCTAATTTATATAAATGACTTGTGCAATCTTCAACTTCAAAATGGTGTCATAATGTCGTATGCGGATGACACAGCCCTGTTATTCTCAGCTAAATCACGAGATGAGGTTTATAACTATGCTCAGCAAGGCTTTAACATAGTATCTAATTGGCTTCTTAATAATCTCCTACGTTTAAACGCTGATAAAACACAATATATGTTATTTTTAATGAGAAATAATAACATACCTACTCACCTAAATATTTACGCTCATAATTATAACTCATATAATGACACTGCAATTGCATGTGCCGCATTAACAAAAACAGACAATATAAAATATTTAGGTATTACGCTTGACACAAATTTAAATTTCCGCAAGCACATCGATTTACTTTGTGCTAGAGTTCGTAAATTAATATATATTTTTAAATATCATCGTAACATCGCTGACTTCAAATTGATAAGAGAGGTTTATTTAGCTTTGTGTCAATCCATACTCATTTATGGCATTACCTCCTGGGGTGGTGCTTCTAAAACAATATTGCTCCCATTAGAACGTGCTCAGAGATCAGTTCTAAAGGTAGCCACTTTTCGTCCATTCATGTTTCCTACACATCAACTTTACTTGGCATATAGTGTACTAACTGACCGTCGGTTGTTTATCCTGAACATCATATTAAAACTGCATACCGAACTTCCATTTAACTTAAAATCTATAGACACGAGAAGAATGGACTTAGTTTGTGTAAACCCTCAAACCAAACACGCATTTGTGAATAAATTTTACAAATTTTTAGGACCCTTTCTATAAAACAAGCTCAACAAATAAAGCTAAAAGTATATAGTCTAAGTTATAAGAACTGTAATATAAGTGTAAGGGAATTTCTAAATAAATTAAATGACGAACACACAGAGAAGTTGTTAGAAATTCTAAAATAGTTTGTATTAATTGTAGGTAACAATTAATTGTTGCTTAGTTATTTTATTTTTTATATAATATAGTTTAATTATTTAAATATCTACATTATTAAACCCATTGCGTAAGTGATGTTTGAAACACAGGTACCCAACCTAGTTCAGGCAGGTAGCTAATATTATAATCTTGATTTTTTTATTTTTCTTTTGTATATTCTACATTATTAAGCTACACATAGTTTTAATTTTATAATTGCATTTTATTTTTGTTAGACTTATTGTTACTTTATTTAATTGTAATTATATTTGCTCCTGTATGTAAACATGTGTAATTCGAAATGAAAAATATTTATTATTATTATTATTATGGGGTATTTATATAGTTTTCTCATCTAGTTGGGCTGTATAAATATATAATTGAAAATGAAAATGATAAACTTACATAAATATCAATAAAATAAAATAAGTACATAAAAATTACACAAATATATAAAAACCCAACTAGATGGAAGCCCTCGGCAGGGGAGACCAAACGCCCGAGGGTTAGGGGAAAAGGGAAAGAAACCGGCGGATGATGCGGGCGGTATCGAGGAGCACCGCCTTCTGCATTTGAGCTTGGAGCGATCCGTCTCGGAGTCCCAGTCGCCTCAGATGACCCGAGAGGCTGACTGGGATTAACCCGTTCGCAGAAACGACCACAGGAATAATTTCGGCCGGCAGACTCGTGAGCCAGGTCCAGATATTTTGTCAACTTATCTGCTTCGGCTTTCGCGAGGTTCTCGTCATAAGGAATGGTAATGTCGACCAAAAATATTTTTTATATATTGACTGTGCCCGGTTCATCAGCACAATATCAGGCTTATTCGCAAGAATAGTCCTAACTGTGATGATGGTCCGGTCCCAGTAGAGCCTGGCGCGGTCATTTTCGAGCACGGCTTCCGGCAAGTACTTATAATAAGGCAGTTTCCGATCCACGAGACCGTATTTCAGAGCGAGCTCCTGGTGTATAATCCTGGCTAATAGGTTGTGTCTGTGCAAATACTCAGAGTTAGAAAGCGCCGAACAACCGAAGATAACATGCCTAAGTGACTCACCGGGATAGCGACAAGCTCGACAGATGTCGACGGTGCCATCCTTTAGGATGTATCTCCGATAATTGGTGGTCTTAATAACCTGATCCTGTATCGCACAGACAAAACCCTCGGTTTCCCCAAAGAGGTCATAGAAAAGTAGCCAGTAGATGGAGGCGACTGTGTCTACGCAAGGCTCATGTAGAGCCTTGTAGAACCTCCCGTGGATCTCCTTCTCCTTCCGTACGGTCTCCCGGTCGGAAATGCTTTGTACTGCCGGGTCTTGCCATTGCTCGTTGACTAAGGATAGAGGGGTAAGTCCTTTATCACAAGAAACAACGTCCCTATAGAATGGATCATCCGGTCTCGTCAGAAAGTAGTTACGGAGGCTGCACACTTCGCGATTATGCATGGTAAGCGCGCTTAAAAAGCCGCGTCCACCATGCTTCCGCGGAAAGTACAGCCTCATTACTGACGACCTCGGTTGATGCATCCTGTGGGGCGTCATAATTGTACGGACTTTTCTATCCAGAGCGTTCAGTTCGGTCTGAGTCCACCTGAGTATGCCAAATTTTAACAGTGGTAGAGCCAGGCGGCAGCTTTTGCTGTCGCATGGATAGGCCGGCTCGAACCGGGGTGGTACCACGACCTCACAGAATACCAGCGTGAAGAAGAGGCTTACCTCTGCGTTTCGTTTGGTGATTGCAGGTGGCCGGAGGCCCTTTTTACTGGAAATGAGGCATTCCATCCTAGTCCTCACGGGTGAAACCGCATCTGCATTTTGATCTGTAACAGAGGATAGATGTAGATGTCTATGGGCCGCAGCAACCACTTACCATCATGTGGACTGTGTGCTCGTTTTTCACCCTTATCCTATAAAAAAAAATGTATACGTGAGAACAGGCATGATCCAACCGTTATATGCATGTGTCTTATTAACGCCCGACAAAAGACTGTTAAGCACTTTTGTCAAGCGTGCATAAAACACACCGCAAACTGACTGTTTCATGTCCGCCTCATCGATACCTATATTCTGTGACATACCCAGGTATCGGTATGTTTCAGCCTCGGATAGGGTCTTTATGTTGATGGGCATCGATAAGTCTATACCCTCAGAGTTAGCAACCCTACCCCTTTCGACATGGAGGACCGCACACTTATCCGTCCCCAGCTCCATTCTAATATATTGCTAAAATCACAAGTGATGTTTAGCAATTCCATAAGATGAGAGCGACTAGAGGCGAATAACTTGAGATCATCCATATAGAAAAGGTGGGTCACTTTTGTCCCTCCTCTCCGAAGCTGAAATCCCCTCCCGGAACTCTCCAGTAAGGTACTAAGAGGGTTCAGAGAGAGGCAGAACCAGATTGGACTCAAACAATCGCCTTGGAAGATACCCCTTTTTATCCTTATGTGGTTCTCCGCAGCAATTATCCGCTTACCTAGATGACAAAGGATCGTACTCCTCTACCCCATACACTGCCCGAGGAAAACTCGAACTGTACAGTCGACCTTGTATAGCTCGAGGACCCTCTTAAGCCATGTATGAGGTACCAAGTCGAATGCCTTTTTGTAGTCAATCCAGGCGGCGGAGAGGTTCCGACGGTTGCGTTTAATCACCTTGCCAATGACCGCGTCAATGAGGAGTGGTTCCTTGGTTCCACGACCACCGCCCCGACATCCATTTTGAGCGCGCTACATCACCTGATTTGAGTTCAGGTGACGAGTGATTGTCGCACTCAAAATGGATGTGTCAAAGTGTCTTGTATTTGGTAGGTAGATACGTTATGGGGCGGTATTAGCTCGGGTCTGTGGAATCCCGGTCTTTAGGAACCAAATGAGTGATCCCAGTAGTGAAGAGGCTCGGGAGCGACTTTTGGTCGAGTGCCTCTTGAAACTCTCTGGCGAGCACAGCGTGACACACCACGAACCCCGTCAGCCAATAGTGATGCAGTCCGTCGAGACCCGGACTTTTCCAGTTCGGGGCCCTACGGACCGCTTCAGCTACGTAATCCGGCGTAATGATGACGGGGTCCATGGGCGTAACATTCGCACACTGACTCGCCACAACTTCCGTCCAAGGGCCCCCGCTGTGGTTTACGGGCTCTGACCACAGGCCGCGCCAGAATGCGATAGTGTCGGCCTGATTCGGTGCTGGGCCCGTTCCACGTACAATTGGTCGCTCCAATGATTCATAGAGCCTCTTTTGATCACTCTGGAAGAGAAGATTCTGGTTGAACCGTGTCGACCTCTCGGTATATTGCCGAATCCGCTTCTCCCAAGTAGCGATTCTCTGCTTCAGGTCGTCTATACGCTCCGTCAGTTTTTGCGTTATATCCAGCTAGGACAAACTGATGTTGGTCCCAGCAAACGCCATCCTGACGGTGCGCACAATTCTCGGCCTATTATTGCCCGACCTGAAGCTTATCAACCTGCCGATGAGGGCCCTTGCCTTTGCGACACGGTCCTCAATCCTTCTTCTCCAGGCTGGGATGGCGCTACTTTGTCTAGTAGCGCGTCCAGCCATGGAAAGTTTGGCGCCAATAATACGGCAAACTGCCAGTGCGGCGCTAAAAAGAATTGTGTCCGTCTCGCAAAGCTCCCAGCTGGCTTCTAAATAGGTCACCAGCATTAGGTTGAGAGCCCTCACGACAGCCTGAATCCGCTTGCTCAGGGGTATACGGGAAAGTCGCGGTCGATTATCGAGAGGCGTACTGCGCGTTTCCCTAATCGCCTCTTCCAATATGCTCCTCATTTACTCTTGTTCCTGGGCGACTATTCCATCGTCGCCTGAGTCAACTACAAGGAGATCTACGGCGGCATCTACATGTGTGGGTTGCTCTGCAACTCGTAGAGCCGCATCTCCTGTCGTACTATTTTCATTTGACAAAGGAATAGCCTCACGTCGTAGCCGTTCGAGTTCGGCGTCAAAAATATTAATAAATATAAATATTATAAATATTTTTGAGCGCATGATGTACCGAACTCGGTCTGCCAGGTTTTGCTCGGTAACGGTAATATACGGCTCCAGCTCAGCAAATAGTCGATGCATCCTAGCCCGATACCCAAAACCTCCAATTTTTCCCCCTTTCGCCCCAAAATACGCCCGCAATGCATTTTTGTTCATTTGCATTGACCAACGCATGCGGCGTACTCCACCAGTGGCGGGTGCTGATTGCTGGGCCCGTGAAGACCCTGCCAACACCAAGCCAGCTGGTGGGGATGATGGATGCGAGGGGCTGCTAGGTGGTCGCGCAGCACCTCGCGCTCGGCTGGCGGTTCGCATGCTGTCGCGTCCAGCGCCAGCTCCAGACGCGCCCTGGCGACCTCCAGGCAACGGCCCTTTGCGCGTATTCCTTAATTCCATCATCCATGAAGTGGGCGTCAGTTAACGGGAGACGCCCAGACCCGGCACCGTTTCATGGTGAGGCCATGTGCACAAGCGGGCCTTTGCACCTTCAATTTTGCCGAGGCACGGCGCTAACACCTTTTGGCTAAGTGCTGACTGACTGCGCTGACGTAGCAGTTTTGTCACATAACCGTTACGTCAGCGGGCGATGGGGTCGTCTTTTCCCTACGCCTTATTATTATTATTATTATTATTATATAAATAACAAGTTGCGCTGGCATATTAACAAGTTGCGCTGGCATATTATAGGATTATCCGAAGTCCGAAGAGAGGGGGAGGACACGGTAATCCTTGAATCCGGCAACTTGCTCTATCACCGGGAGGGCGACCATCTGTCCCAAGGAGGTGTCGGATTTATCGTCCACAAGTCTCTCGTTAACAACGTTGTAAAGATCGGGAGTGTGTCGACGAGGGTTGCGTACCTTATACTCAGAATCACCAAACGGTATTCGCTGAAGGTCATACAGGTTTACGCACCAACCTCGGCACACCCCGATGAGGAGGTGGAGGAAATGTATGAGGATATCTCTAGAGCCATGCATTCCTCCAAAACCCAATATACGGTGTTAATGGGAGACTTCAATGCAAAACTAGGCACAAGAGAGAACGGTGAGCTGAAAGTAGGGAAATTTGGAATAGGGCAACGGAACCCAAGGGGCCAGCAGCTGGCCGACTTCATGGAGAAAGAGGGACTATTTATGATGAACTCTTTCTTCAAGAAGCGGCCCCACAGGAAGTGGACCTGGTTGAGCCCCGACGGTTCGACAAAAAATGAGATTGACTTCATTATGACGACCAGACGACAACTGTTCAGTGATGTCTCAGTGATCGCGAGGGTGAAAACCGGCAGCGATCACCGAATGGTTAGAGGCACACTGAACCTAAATGTTAAGTTGGAGAGGTCTCGTCTGATGAAGTCAACGCTCCGTCCCCATCGTGCTCTAATCCAAAGTCCCGAAACCTTTCAGCTCGAGTTACGAAACCGTTTTCAGTGCCTAGAAGACTGCAATGAAGTGGACGATATGAATGACAAGCTCGTGGAAACTGTCCATGCGGTCGGAGCTCAGTTTTGCAAGACCCGCCGCAGAAGAACACAAAAACTCTCCGATCACACTCTTAATCTCATGGCTGTTAGACGGGAGATGAGGCTACATTCTTCAACAGATTTGACAGCATACAGGCAACTGAACAGACAGATCTCTAAATTCATGCGGCGAGACTTACGCAACTTCAATACAGCTCGTATTGAAGAAGCGATCAAGCGGAACCAAGGCTCCAAAGTCTTTGTCAGAGATCTGTCTGCCAGAAAGAGCCAACTGTCAAAGCTGAAGACCGAATGTGGCAGCATCGTTTCCGGGGCACCTGAGATTTTGAGTGAGATTGAGAGGTTCTATGGGCAGCTGTACACGTCATCGTTGGAGCCACACGCAAGTGTGAGTAACGATCCCAGAGCGAGTCTTATCCGACACTATTCCGAAGATATCCCGGACGTCAGTCTGAGCGAGATTAGAATGGCTCTCCAACACCTTAAAAACGGCAAGGCCCAGGCGAGGATGGAATTACAGCGGAGCTTCTGAAAGCGGGTGGAAGACCGGTACTTGAAGTCCTTCAGAAGCTCTTTAATTCCGTCCTCCATGGTGGCATTACACCGGAGGCGTGGAGCAGAAGTGCGGTGGTATTGTTCTTCAAGAAAGGTGACAACGCTTTCTTGAAGAACTACAGACCGATTTTCCTTCTGAGCCGCGTCTACGTGCTGTTTTCGAGAGTCATTACGAATCGTCTCGCGCGCAGACTTGACGACTTCCAGCCTCCCGAACAAGCCGGTTTCCGAAAGGGCTTTAGCACCATAGACCACATACATACCCTACGGCAAATTGTACAGAAGTCCGAAGAGTACAATTTGCCACTATGTCTGGCGTATGTGGACTATGAGAAAGCCTTTGATTCCGTCGAAATTTGGGCGGTGCTGCAGTCCCTTCAGCGGTGCCAAGTTGACTGTCGGTATATCGAAGTGCTGAAGTGTTTGTACAGTAGAGCTACGATGGCTATCCGAGTACAGAACCAGAGTACGAAACCTATCCAATTGCAGAGAGGTGTAAGACAGGGTGACGTTATATCCCCGAAACTCTTCACCGCTGCATTGGAAGATGTTTTCAAGCTTCTGGACTGGAAAGGATACGGTATTAACATCAATGGCGAGTACATCACTCACCTTCCATTTGCCGACGATATAGTCCTCATGGCAGAATCGCTGGAGGACCTTAGCACCATGCTCAATGACCTCAATAGTGTCTCCCAACGAATAGGTCTTAGAATGAACATGGACAAAACAAAGATCACGTTTAATGTCCATGTCACACCTATGCCGGTAGTTGTTGGGAGCACTAAGCTCGAAGTTGTTGACGAGTATGTTTACCTGGGACAAATAGTCCGACTAGGTAAGTCCAACTTCGACCGAGAGGTCAATCGACGGATTCAACTCGGCTGGGCAGCGTTCGGGAAGCTACGACACATCTTCTCGTCAGAAATACCTCAAAACCTTAAAACAAAATTGTACAACCAGTGCGTGTTGCCAGTGATGACTTACGGAACTGAGACGTGGTCCTTCACTGCTGGCCGTATGAGGAAGCTCAAGGTCGCTCAGCGAGCTATGGAGAGGGCTATGCTCGGGGTTTCTCTGCGTGATAAACTTAGAAATAAGGATATCCGCAGTAGAACCAGAGTAACCGACATAGCCCAACGGATTACTAAGCTGAAGTGACAGTGGGCCGGCCATATAGCTCGAAGAACCGACAACCGGTGGGGAAGAAAGGTTCTCGAGTGGCAGCCTCGTACCGGTAGGCGAAGTGTAGGGCGTCCCCCCACAAGATGGAGTGACGACCTGGTAAGACATGCAGGAAGTCGATGGATGCAGGTGGCTCAGGACCGTGCTTTGTGGAATTCTTTGGGGGAGGCCTATGTTCAGCAGTGGACTTATGAAGGGCTGTAATGATGATGATGATGATGAAATAAGCGCGACGCACACTTCCTTGCCCTAATCCCTCTGAGAACTGAGAGGAAGCCTGTGCCCAGCAGTGGGACGTATATAGGCTATAACTATAACTTTTACCTTTAATGCCCCACTATGAAAAGCACACAAGTAATAACCGTTGTACTTCGGATGTTAGCAAACTGGACATGTCTTTAAAATATAGAATACCTCGGAGCGAGAGGAGAGTGAAAAATAATGCAATTCGCTCAGCTTCAATCATCGCCACTACATTCATATATCATAACATTATATTGCAGTAAAATATAGCAGCAATATTCAGAGGATATTTTAATCAACCAGTCTTATGATTTTATAAACTAGGTTGCATTATTATTATAAAAAACAATTGGCTACTGTATTTCATCGACACCTTCAGCCAACTTAGCAAATAACTTTACAGGTGGGTTAACATCTTTAGAGTTATTTCAGTAACCGTCTCCACTTTCACCTTTAGTCTTGATTCATCTTTAGATACATTGAAATATATACAATATGAAAAAAAAACTTTTATAAAAAAAACTAAAACTAAGAACTGTGTTTCGATTTTTTTTTGAAGTGAGTTTGTACAAGTTTTTAGGTTTAATTTTCAACAGATAACGAAACATTTCATTTTAGTTCTCAGAATGAAACACATCTGCAAGAACATCTTAAATATTTAAGTAGTGTATTCCATTTTTATATCAGACTTAGAGAATGCGGTTAAGCTTGAAATAACAAACAGTAACAGGATTATGGTTACGGTTCGTTAGCGAGTGTTGCGATGCCAACAACGCGTTGCGGAGAACTGCGCAAATTGAATAATGTTTATTTTAGGATTTCAAATTAAGTTTGAAAAACCTTAACGTGGTAGAGCCACATTGTAGCTATAATATTGTTGAAGCACGAATGGGCAGGCTCACCGGGGAAGAATCACGCTTTCACAGAATACCAGCGTGACATAGCAGCTCAATGATGCTGTGTTTCATATGGTGAGTGAAGATATCCGGAGTCCTTTTATATGTTAACGAAACATTCTATTCTAGTCCTCACAGTTGAAACTGCGTCTTCTATTCATTCTTAGTTAAGAGTAGGTGTAGTTATCTATAGGCCACAACATCCACCTATCAGTAGGTAAACAGCGTGTTCGTTTGTTACCGTTATTCTATGGAAAAAAACCAAAAGCATCTGAGAAATATCTGGGTAGAACCACACTGTCATATAATACCAGCGAGAAATGTTTCGTATGGTGAGTATAAATAATTGGAGGCCCTTTTTACTAATAACTAGGCATTCTTTCTTATTCCTCAGTGGTAAAAACGGATCTGCACATTGACTAAAAAGATGTACCTAGATGTATATGGCCCATAGTAAAATAATTCTGTTGTGTTTCGGAGAACCAGGTAAACTAAGTATGTGCTTGTTTGTCATTATTACGTACATTTGCTATAAAAAACTAAAGTTCTAACCATTACCATTATAAAAGTATGTTGTTTTTAAAAGAAACATGCAAAAGCATCTCCGCGCCAAAACTATCGAGAAAATACTTGGCAAAAATACATAAAGAATCCAACGGAAGTTAAAGAGTTAATATTACTTATGTAATTTATAGTCGGCACTACAATTCAGACAACTGTCTGTTTCTGGTTGAGCCAAAACTATTAAGAGTATCGTTAGCATGAAAATAAATAAACAATTTAAAATCCATATTTATTATACACTGGCTATGCCCACAGCTTTGTTTACACAGATTATTTATTAATACTTTATTGGTATGCAAATTCGTGTTGATATTATTGGTATGTCATGCTGGTATACAAATAACCCCTTCAGCTCATTATAAGGCAGTTATTTCGATATAAAACACCGACATTTAAATTTTATTTTATATGCATATAATATATATATTTAAGTCAATTAGCTATTGTTACTTCATTGTTAAGGTTTTTTTTTAAAGAATTTAGTTTGGCAAACGAGCACATAGTCCACCTGATGGTAAGTAGATGTTGTGGCGAATAGACATCTACATTTATCCTCAATTAAGAATAGTGCAGATGCATTATCATCCCTGAGGACTAAGATGGGATGCCTCGTTTCCAGTAAAGCGAACTTAAATGAGAACGATTGTCGAGGCAGCCAGAGCAGCAATACATGCAGACGAATTGGACGAGAGACTGTGGGCAGAAGCAATGAACTATGCGATCTTCACGATCAATCAGACAGGAACCAGCAACGTACCAGGTAAAAGTCTGGCAGAACTGTGGTTTGGAAGGAAAATGAAGATTGAGAAACTGCGACCATTTGAATGTGAATGTTATGTGCTGAAACATGCACAGAATAGAGGCAAGATTGATAGCAAATCAGAAAAGGAAATTCTGGTTGGCTATGACATTGATTCACCATGCTACAGGATTTATATGAAAGAAAAGAGAGAAGTTATTAGCTCAGATAATGTAATCTTCGACGTGGATAAGATACGACTGAGGCAAGGCACTGAAATTGAGACACCGACACCAGAGGGTATACCTGAGAAGCAAGAAGAAAGCAGCAGTGGGTCAGAGGAAGAAGAAGAGAACTACAGGACTGGAGAAAGTGCTGAAGAGACAAGTGACAACGAAAGTGGGACACGACAGCAAACCGAAGAGTCAGGAAGGAGAATCTTGCGAGATCGTCGAACTTTGCAACCACCACCAAGACTGAGAGATTGCATAACTGATTTTAGACGTGGAGGAAAGAGCGCAAAAGTAGCTATGATTGGTGAAACCCGAACTTGAAACTTTCGATGATACCTTATCGTCGGAAGAAGTAGATTTAGTATTTTTGTCAGCGCATTCATACAATTTTCGTTTTAATATTGACTTATAATCTATATAACATTCTTCAGTTTTGTCGTAAACTTTCTTTTTGTAATATTCAGACTTAAATAAATCTTCCTTTCATACCTTTAATATTATTGTACGATGAGTTTCACAAAATGAATTCCATTGCACCTCTAAATTTTTTAATTTACTTTAAAAAAACTGTAATACGATCCTTTGAAGTTTTCTTAAAATTGACATAAGCCTTTTCAATGAAAGAACTAGTTTCTATTTGTAGACATTCATACGCTGACATATCCATTATTCTTTTATTTTAAGAAGTATTTTAAAAGCAATAAAATTTAAATTTGACAACTTCAAATCAATACGCAAAGAACAATGGCCAAATTTCTTTAGGAGCTGGACTTTTATTTTTCATGTCCCAAAACACACTATAGCTAGATTGGTTTGTTTTTATGCTGTAAACACCATCCCGTTTTAAAATCATATCTAAATAGCAACAATGTTTAATAATAACGTCAACAATACTTTTGGGGTTAAAATAATTAACTTCCTTTTATCCGACTGCGACGTAGCCTAAAAGTTTAGTAAGCGATAAGCGAAGAAGGTTATTAGCAATCTCGTTTCTATTTATTTCGATTACTTTCAGATCATTATCATCAATATCACAATCCACAACAACGAGTGAAGCAATTAAGATGATACGAATTATTGCCGGGTGACAATTAATAGCGTCGACCGATGACCATAGATTACGTAACTTGTCGATGACAAATGACGTTCCGTTGTTCGCAAAACAAAACGCTTAGCTTACTATGAAGCTTCAAAGTTATTTTTATGACATGAATCTAGTACAAAATAAATCAGTATAGTAGTTGATTTGATGCCTACGTACGAATAACAATTAATAAATATTCAGAAAAACGTAAATAATTATAGTGTTTGAATACAAAGTCCTTTCGTACGCGAAATGAATTGTCATTACGTGCGTTCCAGTGCGTTCTGAAACCATTATTTAAATTATTTCGGAACAGTTACAAAAACAAAAATGAATGGATAACTTTTTGTGGCTACTTAGAGAGGTATTTTTTGTGTTATTAAGACCTTATAAAATAAGGGTATTTTTCATAAATATGGCATATAGTGACGCCATCGTTTCGTCGTCTGGTACGATTTGACCAACCTTCTTTTTCTAAGTATTGTAATAGATATTTATTCAAAAATTTCTAAGTATTTGAACAAATTGTAGCTCGCTATGAAATTGGGCATAGGTTCCCCGTCACATCACCTTTTAGAGAATTATTCTAAGTCTAATACTGCAATAATATTCTTAGTTTACAACATTTTCGAAGTCTACACACATGAATTAACTTAGAAAATTACCGACAATTTTTACTAAATATAAAGTACTAGAATCACCAAACACTTCACTTATCACCTTGTCGTCGAAATGTATCCATATGCGTCGCGTGTCGATGAAGATCCCGTCCACTGGCAACTGCTCCCAATTCAGACACCACGCACTAACAGCGCAGCGTGGTTGCACAGCTGAAAACACTACGTCGCGTGTCGATGAAGATCCCGTCCACTGGCAACTGCTCCCAATTCAGATACCACGCACTAACAGCGCAGCGTGGTTGCACAGCGGAAAAACCTGAGTCGCGTATCGATGAAGATCCCGTCCACTGGCAACTGCTCCCAATTCAGACACCACACACTAACAGCGCAGCTTGGTTGCATAGCGGAAGACACTGAGTCGCGTGTCGATGAAGATCCCGTCCACTGGCAACTGCTCCCAATTCATACACCACGCACTAGCGCAATCACCTTAGCACAGTGATCTCAGTGCACTATCGATGACAATCAGCCACCGTGTCAGTACAGCTATGGATACAGACACAATCTTCACTGATGTCTCACTATCCGATATCAAAGGATCATGTACAGATCCCAAAAATAACCACTAAACTCAGCCATCAATTAGCAGAAGAAATCAAAAAGCATCGTATATTATGTAAACAAACCTTATGTACTATTTGTGTAATACTATTTATGTAATGTACGCATTTTAAATATTTAATAAATGCGATATTGGTATTTCATTATTTTATTTACTGATTATTGATTTCTTTATTTATTACTTTAAATAGATAATAAATTGAATATTATGTGTATGGTAAGAAGCTCGCAAGAAAATTAATATTGAAAATAGAATTTCACATTTTGAAACATGATGATCATAAATATCTGCAAACAATTGACCCGTTTAAGTTTATCCATTAAATTACATTATGGTCTGTTTCGCACCGTCTACCAGCGCCAGTTAATGTTCGCGCACTTACTTTAGAAGTTCTCGTTGTATCAATGCCAAGTTTATAACCATATTTATTGCCGCTTACACTTAGTATTTTTGGCATAGAACACAATAATTTTTTGTTAGTTCAAAGATTTCGACACCACGCCCAGACGAAGTAGTAAATTGTTACCTTTCATTATTGTTATTTATATCTATGTTTCTTAAACCTCTTTTTTTGACTATCTCTTTTTTATCTAAACCCTTTTATTGACGAAGCTGCAATTCGGAAAAATATTTGTATCTAATTTGGCCCGCTTTTCACATAATATAATTGGTATGTTCTTGGTGGGATATTCGTTCTTTTACTGATTTTTATGAAAATGTTTTATGTCAGTAAGTTTTGGATATTACTGACATATAACATAACATGGCGCTACCACGTAAAGGTTTTTTTACGTGGTAGAGCCCTGCTGCAGCTATATTACTGGTATAGTTGTAGTACGAATGTGTCGGCTCGACCGGGGAAGGACCTCGTTCTCTCAGACAACCAGCGTATAATAGCAGCATATCTCTGTGTGTTTTGTATGGTGAGTGTAGAGAACCGGAGACCCCTTTTTACTGGAAACAAAAGCATTCCATCTTAGTCCTCATGTCTGATAACGCATGTGCATTTTGATTTCTAATCGTGGATAGATGTAGATGTCTATGGGCCACAGCAATCACTTACCATAAGGTGGACTGTGTGCTTGTTTGTCCCCTAATTGTATAAAAAAAATTATATGTTACTTACCATTGGGGACCACGACTACCAATTTATATTCATAGTCGTCTATATTTTTACAAATAAAACGTCACATAAACAAACAAAAAACAAAAGAGCACACAGCACACACTAATGTTAAGTGGATGTAGTGGCAGTAGACGCCAACAACTTCGAATATAATCAATTAAGGATTAAAATACAGATGTGTTGTTGTCCCTGAAAAATATATATTTGCTAGTTAAATGGATCTGCGAAGCTCGTCGTATGAAATGATAATGATAAGTGTTTTGTTGTTATTGACAAGTTCTGAATGATAAGAAATGATACATTCTGAAGCTATTATACACTTGAAGCTTACCTGGCCACGTTGGTCTAATAGTCGTGAATGCAGATGCTGTTCATGATGTCCTGGGTTCGAATCCCGAGTCGTACCAAAATCTGTTATTGGGTTTTTCTGTCAAGAAATTCTCACTGGCTGCCTGGGTTCAGGAAGTTGGCAGTGTTTCACCCTCTTGCTTCGGAAAGGACGTACAGCCGTAGGACCTGCGCTTGATCTCTCTCCGGTCGTGACGGATTACCTTGCATACGCAATCAGGCACTTGAGACTGGCAGCTGTGACCGAAACTCGGCCTAGAGGACATTATTATACTGTTGAAGCAAAGATTTATCACGTTAAATGATGCTTTATTTCTTCCTGTAAAATTATATGCTTCTATTTATTTTAATTAAGCTATACCTATTTATCAAAATTGTTTTATTTTAATAAATATATTCGTTTTATTTACTTATGTAAAAAGGACAAATTATAAAGATTATTCACATCCACAAGTACTCGTATTTTACGAAATTTCGAAGTTTGATAAAGTTTGATGTTTTCGAGATTTGTTGCATTTTGTATGCTCTGTTCCTTCAAGCGTACTTCCGAACCGCAACATGCCTTTCCAATTAAATATTTAAACATTTGATCAAAAGTTGGTCGAAGAATTTTAATGTTATTATTTCTATTTTAGTAGATAACCCAGTAAAACCAATTTCAATGATCATTTCATTATGTTTACATAATATTTTTCAATTAAAAAGTTATTGTTACGGCCAGCAGCTGATTATCCCAGGAGTAGGGTCCCCCGCGGGCCCATAGACGGAGAACCTACAAGCAGATGCTGGTCGGGCCTGCTACAGGCCAAGGTGAAAAGTTTCTAATTACAATAAACGATCAGGGGGGAGCGTTGTATTCTATTAAATAGAGCTTACTTACCTCTATCCAAGGCGACTGGTCCCTCAGGATTCGGTCAGGTCGCGTGTGGATGTAAAGTGCTAGGAAAGTAAGGGTCAGTGATGTGTATCTGGGTGTGGCTGATAGTGTTATTGACCTTTTTAGACAGTTACCCTCTGCAGCAGTTCGACCCTCAGCACCTCTCCAAACTACGGTCTCCTTCCGCAGTTACTTTCTTCGCTTTCTACGATGACAGTTCCTTAACTCTGTCGTACGATTAACTACCTTACAGAAGCAACTAACTCTCGTTTGTTATAACGCCTAACTCGCGAAATGAACACAGAACGTACGGATCAAAGGTCACAGTTATTAAATATAACTAATACAGTCGAATCCACTTATACAGATTCTGAATTAGACACTAAGTCCCGGGTGAAGCTAACAAAACAGGAATGCGCGTTACGTATAGTAAACCGTATATTTCCTAGATGCGCGTGTCGTATTCCGCTTCCGACTTCCCGACAAAAGAACAGCGTGCCGCCGATCGCAGCTCTGAATTTGGACTCTTAATTTTTCTAGGGCGTTCTCGACTCCCACCGTTCAACACGCTCGGACGTTCAACACGCACGAACCTCATCCCGTATGGCGCCGAGCCGAGTGCCATCTAACGCCGATGCTTGACATTAGCGCTTTTGCGCGAACAGTTATATTATATATTTTTAATTAAACATTAATCAAATAAATTATAAGTGATGATATTAGAATATCCACTACCCCATGTCATCACATGAGTGTCGTAAGAAGCAACAGAAGATAATTTAAAATTAAAAATTTTGTACAGCCGACTTCAATATAATTTATTTAAGAATAACTCAAAAACTATTGGTCTGACCTTGATCAAAATCATATGGTTCGACACGAAAACTATCAGCTTTCATATAAAAAGGAATCATCGAAATCGGTTCACCTAATACGAAGTTATGAGGTAACACACATAAAAAAACATACTGTCGAATTGAGTATCGTCTCCTTTTTGGAAGTCGGCAAAAACAACAGCAGCTTCATTCTAATAACAACCAACAATAAAAACCTGCGGCTGCCAAGCGTGTTAACTATGGCAAATATCCCCCCTATAAGTAAATATAGTCTCAGCCAGGTGCATACTATGACTTAACGCATGCTTTAGTGCTAGTAGGAGGCTGCCGTAGATTCTGACATTACTACCTGCCGATACGAAACTATACGAAACTGCTTCTTTATATCTCTAGAACCTTATTTTTCCACAGGTTTTCGATTTTTTTTATAGGAATAGGGTGGCAAACGGGCACACAGTCCACCTGATGGTAAGTGGTTGCTGTAAACCATAGACATCTACATTTATCCTTGTTTGCGAATTAAAATGCAGATGCGTTGTCATCCGTGAGGACTAAGTTGGAATGCCTCTTTTCCAGTAAATAGGGTCTCCGGTTCTCTACACTCACCACACAGCAGTGTCAAACTGCTATTTTACGCTGGTATTCTGTGAGAGCGTGATTCTTCCCCTGTCGAGCCGACCCATTCGTGCTACAACTATAATACTAATATAGCTGCAGCATGGCTCTACCACGTATATATTCTTTGACTATATAGCCATACACATTTATCCCCATAATAAAGTAAAAAAATATTGGTAAATCCAATTGTGCATGCTCTAAGCGCATTAAAAAATTACATATAACAGGATTATACAGATTTATTTTAAGTGTGTATTTACACACAAGTTTTCACTTATTATACTTCCAATTTTCCAATAATTATATTATGTTAAACTACAATTTTAAAAATAGTTTGGAAAATCCAAATATGACTACTTATAATGCTCATTTGATCATCATATCATCAATTAGGTCACTCCATAAAGTCCAAGACGTATTTAAGTATAAATACTCGTATATTCATACGTACATAGTATTCACCGGGCTCAGAAAAGAATATTGTGGCATTCCATGGTTTTTCTTAACTCGTTTTCGTATATATCGAATAGATAGAACAGAATAAAATATATATTATTCTGTATAGAATATTACATAATACTTAGTGAAAGTTATTTTTTTTTTATTTACCACTGGTCCGGAAAATGCCTCTGTTCTTGGAAGAACTATTAAGAAACCCAGCGGGATTTTTCAACATATTTTACTTTACAGTCATTTTGTTTTTTGTTTGTACACAAATTTTAAATGAGTTTTAATATATCCAGCATGGTGGAGATCACCTCATTACCAGGGGCTTTTTAACTTATGTATTCTTTGATATTATAATAACCCTTTTTGTATATTTTTTCCTTATTAAAACATTTAAACTTGTTTATTGACATATATTGTACATTTTCTTAGATTTTGTTGTAAAAGCGTACCTTGCCCCATGAATGAATTACTAATTCTGTGAAGTCTAGTAACCGGTATTACAAGCTGTTCCTAGTGTTTAAAGTATGAACATCTTTATTCTTATCAAAGCTATTTATGTTTTTACGTACATACATTACATTTTCATTAATATATTGCGATGCTAAACTGAATACGTTTATTTGTTTAATTTTTTCTCTAAGAGACTCATTACAATTTAAGTGATAAATCGCGTATGGCTCTCTTTTGGAAAAGACATATATTTTCGATATCAGTTGCATTTCCAGTCGCTAGTCTAATTTAGTAATTTATTTTAAACTGTAATCCAGAAGCTTAAACATGCATTTTGAACATAGTTTAGATTCGGGTGACAATCTACGAAAATGAAATAACGTAGTTAGAAAGTAAAAAGTTTTTTTGAAAATGAAGGTATTTTTAACGACAACTTTATTTCGGACAACGTTGCGTGTTGTATTACGTTGCTCCAGAATATTCCCGAAATAGGGGTCAATGTCCTCCTCCTGTCTGGCCCTAGTTCACACATACATTTATATTAAAAGTGTAAATGATTGGAATGGTAAGGGAGGGTAAAGGAGAATGTTTCACAAAATAAAGTAAAAAAAATCACATGTGCAGTTCACGTTCACGCTGTAAATGTGAGACTTTCAGAAAAATACACTTTTTGGTTTAATGTTATTATAGTAATAATAAACACTGCAAACTGTATTCTCTTATAGGCTTAATCCTATGAATGTATATTTTTGTCTCTTTTTAGTGTCCCTTTTTCATTTCACCGAGTTTCAAATCACATCGATTCTAAAAAAAACATTTAAAAAATATCTTATCGAAAACTGTAAACTGACTTCTGACATTGAACACGGTAATGATAAGGAAACATTGAAACTTTCTGGCGCCATAAAATAATATACACGATTGTATTAAAGTATCTTTTGTTTTACGGGTTCATTACAATATAGGCATTAGCATAAAAATATCTGTTGGAATTTGCATCATAAAGAAATAAACGAACAGCTTCATAATTTTTATCCCCGTCCGAAGTTAAATTGTGAAAGCAACAAAAACAATATAACATTTTTTGAAGGTATTCGAGAAATAGATATATATATTTTTCTATTCAATATCTAATATATAAAAATTTTAAATAAATTATAATAAAAATTCTAATTTATAAAAATGTATGTTTGTTTGTTCTTATTTTATGTGCTGCCATCATACAGTTCATCAGATTGCTTTAAAACTTTGTCAACTAATTACTTGCACTTGCACGATGGTTATAGGCACAGAACAATTAACTTACACTATGTGGAGCGCGTATCGTACCGAAAAAATATTTGAAAGTTATAGATCATTCAATTCCAATGACTTTATTATCATTCCTAATTCAACAATATAACTCTTCCAAATTTAAAATGATATTTCCACAATCATTTCTTCTAATGCACCTGGTACTAGGTAGTAGATTATAAAATAGTTTGAAAAATCTACGATTAATTTTGATGAAAAAATTTTTTTGTAATCCTGGCATAAAATATGTTATTTACGTGTATTAAATTTAGCGCTCTATTATTTTAACAAGTAGTAGGACAGAGAAAAAAATACTTACCAAAATAAATCGATTACACAAAACATGAAATCGATATAGGCTGTATGGTACATTTGTTATTTGTCTATCAAATGTAAACATAATATATGGCAGTGCCTAATTTTAAATTTTTAATAGGAATAAGTTATAAAAGTTGAAAATAATTTTATTAACAAACTACTCATACTACGCTATTGATATGTAATAGGAAACTAGTTGATATTTAGAATTAGTTGACAAATTTAGAATCTAATAAAAACACGCTGTCACGATAGGTCTATTTTTTGGTAGTTATCGTACCACCTACAAAATCAACATCCGGACGTCCACTTAATTTTTTCAAACCGTTTTTTTTTAAATAGCAATAGGAAATTATTTTTAGGAAATGTAAGACTAAGAGAGTATTGTCTTGATATAAGACTACTCATATTATCGTATAAGTAGGCCTGTCACCCTCCGCGCTTTAGGCATGAAAATATACGTACGCTACGAAACCCCGCATGCGGGGCTAATTCTGTGAGGTTGCCACGCGCCCGGTCAATCTGACGCGCGCCTTACGCTAACATAAAAAATATTTTTTTTCTAATGAGTATTTAGGCACTTTTGATATGTATTTTTGAGTTTTTATCCAAGTATAGAATAGAATAGAATAGAATAATTTTTTTATTCAATATAGATCACATGTGTAATTCTTATTGAAAGTCATTTTTTACTTTACCACTGGTTCGAAAAAAAAAACCTCTGTCCTGGGAAGAACCAGCAAGAAACCCAGCGGGATTTTTTTTAAAGCAAATTTTACAATAATGGTTGTACTAATTATATAAGTACAAAATTTAAAAAATTTAAAGTACAAAATTTTATAGCCTCTCAAAAAGCTAAAAGGTATTTCATAGCATACGGGTGCTTAAATAACAATAGGAATGTCGTCTTTTCATTCTTTACTGTTCCTAAGGATACCGAAAGGTAATATATTATTATTTATAGGTAGATCTAGATAATTAAGTACTAAGTCACTGACACCATAATTACAGACTTATTATTTGATTAGTAACCCGACCACAGCTTCGCAGTTTTCGATTTTTTCGCGTATATTGCCAATGACCTTAAAATATCGTTTAGTGTAAGTAGACCCCAGTACTGGTGACTGCCTACTAATGCAAGATCAGCATATAATGGTTAATGATTGAACTTAGCAGCACTTCTCACTGCCACTTTTTCATTAATAATGAAGTCACGTGTCGCATGTTTGTAAATAGCAAATATGTTAAACAGACAAGTGACGGCTCCTTGGCACAGAGGCTTAGTAATGGGTTGCAGTGCTAAAGGCCGCGGGTTCGAATCCCGGAAAGAACAAGTATTTGTATGGCCTTAAAATAATTGTTCCGGGTCTAGATGTTTGTCCTTGTGCAATTTATGTTTGTTAACTGCCTCCACGATACAGGAGAAAGTCCTAGTGTGGGAGTAATGTTTTTTTAACAAAATGAAAAAAAGAAATACGAATACATTGCATAACACTCTGTATTCTACTATACACTAATTAATATAAAAGGATTCAATTTGTTTTCTCACAACACCTAACCCTACAGTAGAAGCGGTCTTAACAAAGGCGCGTAGTGATACACATACTCACACGTGGACGGCAGGTGCATTTTTATTTAATACGCGCATCTCAAAAATATTTTTCGCAGAAATAAACTGTAACCTAAATTCACGAAGGACACTTCCGAGGCGTGCAAAAATAATTATGAACATAAGCGACGTTGTAACTAAGTTTAAACTCGCAAGTTTGCTATCAGAGAGTGGTTATGATAGAGGCATTTTAAGAACGTAAAATAGCTTGTCGAGTGTAGAACAAACCTATAACACTTTTTTTATAGAATATGGGTAACAAATGAGTACACAGTCCACCTGATGGTAAGTGGTTGATGTGAACATCTACATCTATCTTCGATTACGAATCAAAATGCAGATGCGTTGTCACCCGTGAGGACTAAGATGGAATGCCTCGTTTCCAGAAAAAAAGGTTTCCGATTCTTTACACTAACTATACGAAACACAGCAGTGTTATGCTGTTTTTACGCTGGTATTCTGTGAGATCGAAGTCCTTCCCTGGTCGAGCTGACCCGTTCGTGCTATAATACTGATATAGCTGCAGCATGGACACATCGCGTTATGAGGCTGATTCGGAAATAAGACGATCGTGAAGTAGAATGAGGTATTACATAATAAGCCGTACTATTTTGAACAGTTGATATACGTCGGGTTGCTGGATCGCGGATCTTAGCTAATTAATATTCTACGTAATTAATGTAACGGATTTCCGCAAAGTAACGCCAGTTTATATTATTGGTTTACGTAGGTTCGTCCGATTTTTAACCCTATCTTATTCGAATGTTCAAATTCGTATTTCATGTCAAGTCTGAGTTACAAAGAATCCTGTGAATATCAAGGGGCGGAGCTTCCTCACCGTGAAATACATTTTAATGTTATTTTTGCGAGGCGTGATGTGCGTGCAGCCACGCGGAACAGACAGCGGGATTTGTGTAAAACTTGCACCGCAAACACGAATTGGCGCCCGATAATAATAGGATGTGCAAGCAGTAGCTGTAAAAAATTATTCAAAGGTTTGTTTTCTACCGACTTTAAACGGAAGGAGTACTCAATTCGACTGAATTTTTTATGTGCGTTACCTCAGAACTTCTATCTAGTCGAACCAATTGTTTTTTATTTAAAAGCTGGTGTTTCATATATGATCCTATATAAATTTGATCAAGGTTCGACCAATAGTTTTTGAGTTATTGTTAATAATTTATATTGAAGTTGGTTGTACAAAATTTAAAATTTTAAATCATCGTTGTAATATTCTGCCTCGTTGGTTCAATAATCGTAATTTCCCGAGTTTGAATCCCTGGTCGGGCCAAAATCATATATTGGGTTTTTTGTCATAAAATTTTCAGTAGCAGTACGAATTCAGGAAGTATTAGGTGTTTCACCTACGTACCTCAGAAACCATGTAAAGCAGTTGGTCCTGGCCTAATCTCTCTATTTGTATCGGATTTCCGTCTCATTAGACTATAAGAGATGGGGAATGGAGTTGCATCTGTCCTTGTACATATTATATACACTCGGGCATTATAATCCTGTCCTGCGCAGATGGTTTCCGCTCAAACCTCTGTGAGTGAATTTCGGTCTGCAGGACCGAACTTCGTTTAATACCGTTGATCTAATTTTTACTTATTTCTAGATATTTTTCGGATCAAATACAACCTAGATACTTCCTGGCGTTGCTCTATCTGTTCGTAAAAATTCATCAATATCGGTTCAGCCATTCCGAAGATTAGCTCGGACAGACAGACAAAAATTTTAAAATGGTCATTTGTGTCTTAATAACATGTAAATAACCCCATTAGCCTAATAGCAACAAGATATTTCCATATTATTTACACTTCAACTTTATTTATATCTATAGATAGGCGGTAATAAGATAATTAAACTAAGTCGGTAAATACGAGTAGCAATTTCTTAGCGTAACAAAAAGCTGCTCTTTTGCTTTGTAGACAACCAGATTCTAATCGGACGGAAAGCCAGACGCCTGCTAATTATTCCACTTCTTTGCTATACGCAATACAAAAGCGACAACAAAGGGGTGAATACCCGTGACGAGGTTGTTGCAAGCAAAGGAAGGAATAAAAGGAGCGAGAATTTGAAAATTATTCATAAATACGATATTATTTTACAAATAAGAACACAAATTGACAAGACTTATTTTATACAACATGATAGAATCACCTTGCTGCTATATTATGGTTCTAACATGAAAGTGTTGGCGCGACCTTGGTAGAACAACGCTATCATCGCATCGCATCATCACCACACCAGCGTAAAAGAGCAGCCTAATGGTGCTGTGATTCATATGATGAGTGTAAAGAACCGAAGACCCTATTTACTGGAAACGAGTCCATCTCATTCCTCATGGGTGAAAACGTATCTACATTTTGACTCTTCATTGAGGATAAAGTAAAGATATCTATGGCATAACATCTAATTATCATCAAGTGTATTATGTGCTCGTTTGTCACATTTGTTCGATATTAAAATTTAGTAAAAACCCAGTCTAAATCGATGTTCGAATAAATATTATGATGCTTTATAATATTATAGTGCCAAGTGCTCGCCATAAATTCCCAAACACACGAGAAATTGAGACGTAGATTGACCACCTGCATCAAGTGGTAAAGTAAAACGTCGTGGTATAGTTTACAAAAGTGATAAATAAAATATTTTAAAGACGTAATATGAGGTTTAACAACGCCCATTGTAATAAAATACCTGTTTCATTTTTCTCTTAAAAATAAGAAGTAAATAAATAGACAAGTACGTATCCAAATATTAATCCATCAGCTTATCTCGACAAATCTCTTGCGACAACTGCGGGAGATAAGATAAATAATGCTTTTCTTATATTGCTAGCATATAGTGACTATTTGGTACTGACCGATTTTAATGTATCGAGACCGACGAAAAAGATCATCATACAAGAAGCAAGGCACCTGTATCGATATCTAACATTTTAGAAAAAATTCATTTCTTCTTATTTCACATAGTTAAACTACTTTTTAATCGAGAATATAAACCCTAGGCTACCATTAGATGAATTGTATGATAATTTTTAAATACAAAAACTGCATGCTCGTACCAACTACTGTACGGAGGGGCACACTGAAATGATCGGGAATAGAATATTTCGGATTATGTTACAATAAAACCTTTTTTAGAATATGAATACTTGCCTTTTAGAATCTTAATGACATTCAAAAAATTTAAAAATGTTTAAAAACAAAAACTATGTTGGTATAAAGTTGACACGTCGTTAACAGGAATGGTGCTCACGCGTGAACATTTCCGTGCCATAATTTATCACAATATTCGTCGCGGCTCATCTCAAGATAAATGTCTCAGCGAACTTGTTTTGATTTATGATGTTGAAGCACTGAGTCAAACAAAAATACGCCACTGGTATGCCGAATTCCGTTGTTTGTCGCTCAGCACTGTTTCTTCTGCAGGTCAACCAAGAGCAGCGGTCACGCCTGAAAACATCGCAGCTGTGCGAAATATTATATAAGATGACCGTCATGTGACATACGAGAAAATTCGGGCTGTTATAAGTATCGGAACGACTGCAATTCAGTCGATATTACATAACGAGCTGTGTGTAAGAAAGCTAGTTTCCCGCTGGGTTTCCCACAATTTGTCCGAAGAACAAAAAGCGGCTCGTGTAAATTGGTGCCGGAATTATCTGCAATGCTTCAACGCAAGGAATTCAAATGCCGTTTGTAGCATCGTCTCAGGTGACGAATCATGGATTTATTCATACGAACCTGAAAGAAAACATAAGTCAGCAGTTTGGGTCTTCAAAGGCGAGGTCAAACCAACGAAAGTGGTTCGCTCCCGCAGCGTGCCAAACAAAATGTTCGCTACGTTTGTCTCGAAAAAGAGGCATGTTGCTACAATTCTTTTACATGAACGCAGAACGGTTATCGCTGAGTGGTATTCACAGTTTATTTGCTAGAAATGATAGCCGAACTCCGAAAAAATAACCCGAAACTTCGCATCATCTTACATCACGATAATGCGAGCTCCCATATGATTTTTCATCCCAAACGATTTCTTTACATTCCCTAAAATGAAAGATTTAATACGCGGTCAACGGTTTAAAGACCCTGAAGCGGCTGTTGAAGCGTACAAATCAGCCATTTTGTCAACATCAACTTCAAACTGGAATTACTGTTTTAATAATTGGTTTGCACGAATGGAAATGTGCATTAAGTTGAACGGAAAATACTTCGAAAAACAATAAAATACAATTGAGCTATACCGTGCATGTGGTTTCTATCATTCTCGATCATTTCAGTGTGCCCTTAAATTTGCATGCTATATAAAGGCAAAACGTAAAAAAACGGCCAGCAGCTGGCTGACTTCATGGAGAAAGAAGTACTCTTTATGATAAACTCTTCCTTCAATGAAATCTCATGGCTTTTAGACGGGAAATAAAGCTGCAGTCTTCAGCAGATATGGCAGCGTACAGGCAACTGAACAGACATATCTCCAAATGCATGTGGTGGGACTTACGCACCTTAATACAGCTCGTATTGAAGAAGCAACCGAGCGGAACCAGGGCTCCAAAGTCTTTACTAGAGATTTCTCTGCCATAAAAAACCAACTGTAGAAGCTGAATACCGAGTGTAGCTGTGTCGTTTCTGGGACAACTGATATTTTGAGTGAGATTTAGAGGTTCTATGGGCAGCTGTACACATCATCTTTGAAGCAACAGCAAGTCTTATGTCTTATCCGACATTATTCCGATGATATTTCGGACATCAGTTTGAGCAAAATTAGAATGGCTCTCTAGCACCATAAAAACGGCAAGTCCCCGAGCGAGGATGAAATTACAGCGAAGCTTCTGAAAGCAGGTAGTAAACTGGTACTTGAAGTCCTTAAAAAGCTCTTTAATTACGTCCTCCATGGTGACTATACACTGGAGGCGTGAAGTAGAAGTGCGAAGGTCTTGTTCTTCAGGAAAGGCAACAACTTAATCTTGAAGAACTACAAAGCAAATTCCATTCTGAGCCGCATCTACGTGCTGAGTCATTACGAATCGTCTCGCATGCAGACTTGACGATTTCCAGCCTACCGAACAAGCCAGTTTCCGAAAAGGCATCAGTAGCCAGATACCACATATATACCCAACAGCAAATTTTACAGAAGTCCGAGAAGTACAATTTGCCACTTTGTCTGGCGTATATGCACTATGAGAAAGTCTTTGACTTCGATGAAATTTGGGCGGTGCTGCAGTTCTTTTAGCTGTATCAAGTTGACTGTCGGTATATCGAAGTGCTGAAGTGTTTGTACAGTAAGGCTACGATAACTATCAGAGTAACAAACCGGAGTACGAAACCTATCCCACTGCAGAGAGCTGTAAAACAATTCTCGAGTGGTGGCCTTGTACCGGCGGACGAAGTGTAGGGCGTCCACCCACTAGATGGAGTGACGACCTGTTAAGACATCCAGCAAGTCGTTGGATACAGGTGGCTTAGGACCGTGCTTTGTGGCATGAATTGTGGTAGTGCCGTGAAAATCTACCAGTATGAAAGCCCGTGGAGCCCAAACTTACCGACAGTGCTACCACAGGGGCTCTGACGGGGTTGACAAATCGCTGATCTAGTTGGATTCCTACGGCGACGCGCAAGCTTTCCCCATCATGTAATGTGCTGAGATTACTTAATGGTAAAGCTTGTGACCAGTGACTACACTTCTTAGTCGAAACACCTAGAAGGCGTGACTGATATTGGTCACTATGGAAGTTATGAAACAAATCTTTCTACACGTACTCTGTACCAACGGAATATCTTCTTCAGTGTGTAACGGATATCAACTTCCAGGGGAGTATTTTCTACGGGACAGAGTGTTCACCATGTCTGCCCTGCTTCCGCAGCAAAGCACAGGTCTACTTTATCATTTCAAATTGTGCTACATGTCACTGATACTATGCATGGAAGAAAGGAAAGCAGGCAATGCAACGCTAAAAGTTTTCTCACACCAATACCACCAAATTTTATGGGCAAAGTAGCTTGAGCCCAGGCATATTTAAAGTTAAATTTAGATTTTTTCTATATATATTTTAAGATTATGAAAATTATTTTATAATAGGTATAGAAACAATTAATATCTTTTGAAATATCTGAATATTTCCTGACTGAACTTGAGCAAAGTATGTTAATCTAGGTACAAGGAGACAATATTTTAAAATAGTAAGAGCAATGTGTGGGTTAAAGTTATATAATGTATCAACGTGATTTAAAAACTGATCAAATTTTGTTTTTAAAACAGGTTTAATACTATCGAAAAACAATGGGTTACCTAGCAGGCGTATTGACTCCATATTGACAGTTTTAATTCTTGGAGAAATATAATTGAAATTTTGAATTAAAGTGTCTCTGTTATAGTTAGAACTAAATAAATTATTAGAAAAATATATTTCACATTTATTGTTATTTCATTCAAGAGCAATATTTTTAAATTTTCAGAAATATGAGTAAGATCTCTGAAGACGTCATCTGCTCTACCTTCCAGTGTACCGTCGTCCAGGTACCAGACATTTAGCGACATTCTGCTTTGATTTAAAATTTGAAATAATGGGTTGAATTCCCAAACTGAAAAGTGTTGGACCTAGCTCGATAGTATGGTTTTCGTAAAACAAGTTAGTGTTATGACTGTAACAATGCCAAACGTAATGAAAAATTTGGGGGGTATTATTGGCCATTTTTTTCAGCAGGGTTACCATATTGATAGAGTTAAAAGCATTCCTTAAGTCAACCTTCACAAGAACATCTTCATCAGGGTTTGTTAAAATGTATGCACTGAATGTACCGCTGCCTCATAGCCACCTCTAGTGCCAAAGCCTAGTTGAGTATGCTGAAATTTTGTGTCAGGTTTAAAGATTATATGCCTGCAACCTAACTTTCAAGTTAAGCGTCGAAATGTGGAACCAACGGCAATAGGACGTATACCGTTATCCTTTCTCGAAGGCATATGAATTTGACACAGAAAAGAATGGAATTAGATTTGGATAAACATTACCAGAAAGCATAGTTATGTACATAATTTTGTAATGTCATAAAAGCACTCTGCCGGCGTCACCGGCAAAAGCATTTACAACATCTTTAAGATGTTGAGATGTAATTCCGTCAAAGCCGCCACCAGAGCCATTCGAAAATGACGTAATTGCTTTTAAAATGTCTTTTTCAGAAATTTGTAAAGGTTGCATAGAAGTCTTGGGAGGCAGCAATAAACATTGAGAAGGATTGACCGAAGAATACTTCTGAAGAAGGCCTTCAAGAGTATTGCCATTACGAGGAGCCAAATTGTCTTCTGAGAATAAAATACTGGATGCATTTTTAAGTCACTATCCATTACTTTCAGCAGCTATATTATGCTTGTAGCACGAATGGGTCGGCTCGACCGGGGAAGGACCACGCTCTCACAGAATACCAGCGTAAAATAGCAGCTTAACGCTGCTGTATTTTGTATGGTGAGTATAGAGAACCGGAGACCCTTTTCACCGGAAACGAAGCATTCCATTTTAGTCCTCACGGGTGACAACGAATCTGCATTTTGATTCGTAATCGAAGATTGATGTAGATGTCCATGGGCCACAGCAACAACTTACCATTAGGTGGACTGTGTGATCGTTTGTCACCCTTATCCTATAAAAAAAACTTCTTTTTTTAAATAAAATTTAGGACGAGGTTGATATAAATGAGTATTAATTAGGTGAACTTTATTTTGATTTCTGAAATTTTGAATACGCGAATAATATTTGCCAACTCTTTTCACTATATGTGAAACAGTTTTGAATAGTGCATTACAGTGATTTAACAAACTGCGTCCTCGTACCTCTAGGAATTCTTTTAGCCACTGGTACATTACGATAATAATTGTAAATCTGCTCCAAAAAAGGGAAAAAATTGTGTCATTATAGGAACTACTAATAAAGTTATGAATTTCTACGGTAGGCTGTGAAATCGAAATACTTTAATTATGACATGTTTTGATATGTATATTTAATCCCTCTTTATCTTTTAACAGCCTATCGTCGGTACAATTTTGACACTGTGCGTAAACCGACTGTGAGTGTAGCGGAGCGGAAATATTCATAAAAAAATCCAACAGATCTGTACAGCACTCAAAACTCATTATACTGTATAGCTTCATATTAACTTGAAATGTGCTTCTTTCCCTGAAACACAATCATTTACGGCCTAAACAAAAGCATTTTGTTCTATTTTTTATTATTATATTTTTTATATTATGTGTAGTGTTCGCGTCAAAAATCATTATGGTTTATATGATGATATGAGGTAAAATATTATCTGATGCATCCAATGGACTATTCGCGGCTTAACCACATGACCCAACTTTTACTTATTTCAAATTATCAGTAAAAAATAAATTATTAATAAAAATTAAAATCCCAACTAAAGAGATAAAGATAAGCAGACATGTACTAAGGACTTTCAAATGGCACTGTCCTGACACACCTCTCTCATTTCTTTACATCCATAAGTCTACGCATACATGCTATAATTAAATTCATCATCATCATCATTACAGCCCTTCACAAGTCCACTGCTGAACATAGGCCTCCCCCAAGGAATGCCACAAAGCACGGTCCCGAGCCACCTGCATCCATCGACTTCCTGCATGTCTTACCAGGTCGTCACTCCATCTTGTGGGGGGACGCCCTACACTTCGCCTACCGGTACGAGGCTGCCACTCGAGAACCTTTCTTCCCCATCGGTTGTCGGTTCTTCGAGATATATGGCCGGCCCACTGCCACTTCAGCTTACTAATCCGTTGGGCTATGTAGGTTACTCTGGTTCTACTGCGGATATCCTTATTCCTAAGTTTATCACGCAGAGAAACTCCGAGCATAGCCCTCTCCATAGCTCGCTGAGCGACCTTGAGCTTCCTCATACGGCCAGCAGTGAAGGACCACGTCTCAGTTCCGTAAGTCATCACTGGCAACACGCACTGGTTGTACAATTTTGTTTTAAGGTTTTGAGGTATTTCTGACGAGAAGATGTGTCGTAGCTTCCCAAACGCTGCCCAGCCGAGTTGAATCCGTCGATTGACCTCTCGGTCGAAGTTGGACTTACCTAGTCGGACTATTTGTCCCAGATAAACATACTCGTCAACAACTTCGAGCTTAGTGCTCCCAACAACTACCGGCATAGGTGTGACATGGACATTAAACATAATCTTTGTTTTGTCCATGTTCATCTTAAGACCTATCCGTTGGGAGACACTATTGAGGTCATTGAGCATAGTGCTTAGCTCCTCCAGCGATTCTGCCATGAGGACTATATCGTCGGCAAATCGAAGGTGAGTGATGTACTCGCCATTGATGTTAATTTCGTATCCTTTCCAGTCCAGAAGCTTGAAAACGTCTTCCAATGCAGCGGTGAAGAGTTTCGGGGATATAACGTCACCCTGTCTTACACCTCTCTGCAATTGGATAGGTTTCGTACTCTGGTTCTGTACTCGAATAGCCATCGTAGCTCTACTGTACAAACACTTCAGCACTTCGATATACCGACAGTCAACTTGGCACCGCTGAAGGGACTGCAGCACCGCCCAAATTTCGACGGAATCAAAGGCTTTCTCATAGTCCACATACGCCAGACATAGTGGCAAATTGTACTCTTCGGACTTCTGTACAATTTGCCGTAGGGTATGTATGTGGTCTATGGTGCTAAAGCCCTTTCGGAAACCGGCTTGTTCGGGAGGCTGGAAGTCGTCAAGTCTGCGCGCGAGACGATTCGTAATGACTCTCGAAAACAGCACGTAGACGCGGCTCAGAAGGGAAATCGGTCTGTAGTTCTTCAAGAGAGCGTTGTCGCCTTTCTTGAAGAACAAGACCACCGCACTTCTGCTCCACGCCTCCGGTGTAATGCCACCATGGAGGACGGAATTAAAGAGCTTCTGAAGGACTTCAAGTACCGGTCTTCCACCCGCTTTCAGAAGCTCCGCTGTAATTCCATCCTCGCCTGGGGCCTTGCCGTTTTTAAGGTGCTGGAGAGCCATTCTTATCTCGCTCTGACTGACGTCCGGGATATCTTCGGAATAGTGTCGAATAAGACTCGCTCTTGGATCGTTACTCACACTTGCGTGTGGCTCCAACGATGACGTGTACAGCTGCCCATAGAACCTCTCAATCTCACTCAAAATCTCAGGTGCCCCGGAAACGATGCTGCCACACTCGGTCTTCAGCTTTGACAGTTGGCTCTTTCTGGCAGACAGATCTCTGGCAAAGACTTTGGAGCCTTGGTTCCGCTCAATCGCTTCTTCAACACGAGCTGTATTGAAGTTGCGTAAGTCTCGCCGCATGCATTTGGAGATCTGTCTGTTCAGTTGCCTGTATGCTGTCAAATCTGTTGAAGAATGTAGCCTCATCTCCCGTCTAACAGCCATGAGATTAAGAGTGTGATCGGAGAGTTTTTGTGTTCTTCTGCGGTGGGTCTTGCAGAACTTAGCCCCGACCGCATGGACAGTTTCCACGAGCTTGTCATTCATATCGTCCACTTCATTGCAGTCTTCTAGGCACTGAAAACGGTTTTGTAACTCGAGCTGAAAGGTTTCGGGACTCTGGATTAGAGCACGAGGGGGACGGAGTGTTGACTTCATCAGACGAGACCTCTCCAACTTAACATTTAGGTTCAGTGTGCCTCTAACCATTCGGTGATCGCTGCCGGTTTTCACCCTCGCGATCACTGAGACATCACTGAACAGTTGTCGTCTGGTCGTCATAATGAAGTCAATCTCATTTTTTGTCGAACCGTCGGGGCTCGACCAGGTCCACTTCCTGTGGGGCCGCTTCTTGAAGAAAGAGTTCATCATAAAGAGTCCCTCTTTCTCCATGAAGTCGGCCAGCTGCTGGCCCCTTGGGTTCCGTTGCCCTATTCCAAATTTCCCTACTTTCAGCTCACCGTTCTCTCTTGTGCATAGTTTTGCATTGAAGTCTCCCATTAACACCGTATATTGGGTTTTGGAGGAATGCATGGCTCTAGTGATATCCTCATACATTTCCTCCACCTCCTCATCGGGGTGTGCCGAGGTTGGTGCGTAAACCTGTATGACCTTCAGCGAATACCGTTTGGTGATTCTGAGTATAAGGTACGCAACCCTCGTCGACACACTCCCGATCTTTACAACGTTGTTAACGAGAGACTTGTGGACGATAAATCCGACACCTCCTTGGGACAGATGGTCGCCCTCCCGGTGATAGAGCAAGTTGCCGGATTCGAGGATTACCGTGTCCTCCCCCTCTCTTCGGACTTCGGATAATCCTATAATATGCCAGCGCAACTTGTCTATCTCTTCTTCCAGCTCCACGATCTTCTCGTCAGTCCTCAGGGTGCGTGCGTTGTACGTTGCCAGGTCGAGTCGTCTAAGGTGGCAACCGAACCTCCACCGGAGATTCTTAGCACCCCCTGCCCCGCCGTTACCATGGTCGCCACCGTAGCCAGGAATAGCGGGGCCGCCGGGGACTGGGGGCCGTTTATTATTATCATTGCTCATGGGGGGGTATATTGCCATAGTTGCCACGCTTGGCGAGCGGGTTGGCAACCGCAGTTTTTTATTGTATTTATGCCGTTACCAGGAAGATGCTGCTGCCCATCTCCTGCATGTTTCCCTTTGTCGCCTTTTACGACACCCACGGGAGGATATGGGGTAGTGGATATTCTTGACCGCCACTACACGGCTATTTAACTATAATAAAATAATTTTCAAAATTATAAAATATTCAAAAATAATTTCAACATTATTTAATACATTCTGAAGTGGGAGATGAAGTGTCTTACACGGTGTATCGAAAAATAAAAGCCCCGAATTCAAAAGCTTTTAAATTATATGAAAATTATATATTTATTGTTTTAGTCATTAATGTTTTTATATCACAAGCTGAAGGTAATAATTAGAATGTCGTCAAGTAACATACAAATTTTATTTGCCACCCCTTGGAATGGAATTCTTCTCTAAATTTAGTTCATATATTAATAAAAAAATACCTACCTACCTACTTAATATTAAAAACCTATTAATAAAAAAATATTAAATCTTGTCCACAATTGACGGAGATATTGTGTGACAAGACACAACGTGTATAGTACAAATATATTATGTCGAATTTAGAAACTCCTCATTTTATAAAGTGGATCAAAAATGGCATTTTACGTTTCAGAATTTTACGGAAGTATTGTAATAATCCTATCAAAAATCTTTTACAATGAAGATAAATCGGGCACGATCGAGCGGTCCACCTCGTCAACGTGATGTTGATTTGACGAAGGTCTTTCGACGTCGTCAATTTAGTGATAAATTTATCGGTCCCTTTCTATTGACGTCAGGTTGACTGGCTGCTAAGTGCCTTTTTTTATATATTTTTGGGAATGTTCTCATCTATTATGCTTTTGTTAAACTTAAAATAAAATTTTACAAAAAATATATTTATGAGATAGTGTTATTGTTTTTAAGACTGATTTTCAATCCTTAGATAAAAAATTGAATAGCATTAAATGCAAGATATACAAATTGAAAATTATAGGTTTATGAATAAAATAGTCCAATTGTTTTACTTTTATATTGATCCAGTTATATTTTATTCGATGGATAAGTGTTACCTGTTAAATAAAAAATAGGTTTATAGACGAATAAGGGAGTAGATTCTCAATTCGACTGTTTTTTGTAAGTACGTTATACGATATGTACCATATGTACTATATTTTTAACCAGTTTTAAAAATTATTCCTTTATCAAACGGAGTGATACCTCAAAGGCGGCTAAATAAAAGGTAGGAGGTAAAATTTTTGATGTAATTATTTCGACACCATTCTAATTGTTAGCATAAGTAATGTTTTCTTAGTCCACAAAAAATGTTAAATTTAAAAATCTAAAAATAAGCGAAACGAAAAAGAATAAAGTTGTTTACATATGATTATACCTAGCAGAGCCATGCTGCAGCTATATTACAGTTGTAGATCGAACGGTTTTGCTCGAACAGGGGAGGACCACGCTCTCACAGAATGCCGAGCGTAAAAAAGCAGCTTAATGCTGCTATGTTTTGTATGGTAAGTGTAGAGAACCGGAGACCCATTTTACTGGAAACAAGGCATTCCATCTTGGTCCTCACGGGTGAAAATGCATCTTCATTTTGATTCATAGTCGAGAATAAACGTAGATATCTATGGTCCATATAGTATTCACTTACTATCCGGTGAACTTTGTGCTCGTTTGTTATTCTTATTATATAATAATAATATAAATTTAATATAGAAGAATAAAATAATTCAAGAGTTCTTATTCCACATCGGATGTCCCGTCTGAATACTTTGAAATTTTGCAAAGTAGTAAGAAATGACGTCAATAAAATAATTTCTTGAACTGATCTAATATTCTCTCGAGGATCATCACAGGTCATGATCATTGCGTGTTAAGTATTTTAAACTTTAATATTATTTTATTCTCACATACAAAAGGAAAACAAAGGGAATTTGAAAGCCTGATATTCACACAGGCCGTGGGTGTTTGAAACGCATTTCATAGCAATATCCGGCTGTTGGCATAAGTCGAAATTGCTTTTAGCTAGCTCTTACAATTTCTTTGTTAGTTGTAAAATCAGTAATTTCAATGATTCATTTTATATTCATTATTCATTCATTACAAGCCAACACAAGTCTGAAATAAATCCTCCCTCGTAGATTGAATAGGGGGGATACTTGTTAGAGTGGCCACGCTTTGTCGGCGGGTGGTCAACTGCAATTTTATTATTATTGGGTCATCAGGAATATAATGCTGTCCATCTCCAATTTTAGTCTGTCGCCTTTTACAAGTACTTAATTTTTTAGATGGAATATATCCAGTAGTATGTCTACTTTTAAAAACATTCGCCAATTATAATAACTTAGAGTTGCAAAGAGGCTTGCCAACTGTGGCAACTATGGCAGATTCAATAAGAGGCGGAGAACCCTATGTAAGAGGCTGTGACCGAAGGCAGACAAAACATTAAAATTTTTATTTTTGTTATTAGTGCCGTATATACTTTCTTATGCATTTAGTAAAAAGCCGTAATTTTGTCATTACAAACAGATACATCAATTTTATTTATTTGTATAGATAGGAAGGAATATAAAATAATAATTTAAAATGGTAGAGCTATTATATCTTACATGGGATTATGTTTCTCGCACAGAATTTCAACGTGAAACTGTAATATAATGCTTTGGTGATACGTATGGTGTCTTTAGTAGGTGACAACGAATTCTGCATTGTGATCCTTAATCGACGTTAGGTAAAGATGTCCTTTCCATTTTACTTTAGCTACATGTGAAGCTGAAGTAACAAACGAATTAACCTGATGGTAAGTGGCTACTGCATTTCATAGACACTTGCAGCCAATTTCAAACAAAAAAGACCACAGATGCGTTCACATCTCTGAAGACTAAGATAGAATATCTCACAGCCTGTATTTATACTGGCTATAAAAATAAACTGAAATTTGGAATCCTACCACTTAGTGACCGTTGTCATACCATCTGAACTCGTTTTTACCCGTACCTCAATGAAATAAATAGATAAAAGTAAACCTAAGTAATAGCCTATAAAAGGCCCCACTGCTGGGCACAGGATGCCTCTCATTTATGAAAGGGTTATGAAGCTATTAAATTGCTATGCTGCTCTAGTGTGTTTCTACACACTACATTTACTCGAAATATTGTATTTCGTAGCCACGAGGTTCCCATATAATGTTTTCTTTCACCGAAAAATTAGCTCGTGGTAAATCAGCACTATATGAAATTGCATTTAACAATGTCACTGATGTTAGTGAGGATCATTCCCGAATATAGCGCGTACAGTGATAAAAATAAATATATAAAATAAACTGTTACTACTTAAATACTATTGTAACAGTGGTAGAGCCACGCGGCAGTTTTTGCTGTCGCACGGATGGGCCGGCTCGAACCGGGGTGGTACCACGACCTCACAGAATACCAGCGTGAAGTAGAGGTTTACCTCCGCGTTTCGCTTGGTGAGTGCAGGTGGCCGGAGGCCTTTTTTACTAGAAATGAGGCATTCCATCCAGTCCTCACGGGTGACAACGCATCTGCATTTTGATTCGCAAACGAGGATAGATGTAGATGTCTATGGGCCGCAGCAACCACTTACAATCAGGTGGACTGTGTGCTCGTTTGTCACCCTCATCCTATAAAAAAAATCTATAGAACAATAATTCCGCTTCTATATAATGAAACTCTACTACTTGTTTGTAAGCATTTGACCGAAACAACGATGCGACTCTTGTCTGCAAATTGATAAAAGTATCACACTCGTGCGCCATCAGTGCGTATACAAGAGTCGAAGTGGAATGTTTTATTTTGTGTCTGATAATTGACTCGCTATTCTCAATTGCTTTTCATTTTTATAAAAAATATGAACAAAGTTAATTATAATAAAAATATGTCAGAAAATCTTATGGTAGCATATTAGATAACAGTGGCAGCTAGAGAGAATCGATCATGCAACTTTGTGCCGTGGGTATAGTACGCGTAAAAGACTAATATGGGAATGCCAGAAAGATCTTGTATGGCTTTCAGTATATATGTCTATATAAAATAAGTGTGGCATAAGGAGAACACATTCCACCTGATGGTAAGTGTACCCTCCATTAAGAAACAAAATGCGTTTTTATCTCTGACGACTAAGATGGAATGCCTCGTATTCAGTAAAAAAGATTAACGCTAGTTAGAAAGATTTTTTCGCTAAATCGCTTCTTTTCTTCTATGTCAGCCATGACTTCAAATGAGGTATAAGTTTCTCTCCCTCCGGCACTATACGGAATTCTATGGTTTACTTTGATTAGTGTATTTTAGTTACTTTCATAGCGTAATGTCTTATGGAATTGCTGCTATGGGGTAATGCGAATGATATTGAAGCTATATTTATTTTGCAAAAGAGAGCCGTACGGGCGATTTATAACCTAAATTGTAAAGAGTCCCTCAGAGAAAAATTTAAAAAATAAACATATTAACTTTTGCATCGCAATATATTTATGAGAATGTAATGTATGTGCATAAAAACATAAATAGCTTTAATAAGAATAAGGATGTGCATACTTGAAATACTAGGAACAAACATAAGCTTGTAATGCCAGTTACTAGACTCCACAGAATCAGTAATTCATTTATGGGGCAATGTATACGCTTTTACAACAAAATCCCAGAACATATTCAAAGTTTGTCAATAAACAAGTTTAAAAGTTTTATTAAGGAAAAACTGTACAATAAGGGTTATTATAATATCAAGGAATACATGAATGAAAATAACCCCTGGGAATAGGGTGATCGCCACCATGCTGGTTCTATGAAAATATCATTTAAAAATTGTATAAACAAAATTATTGTTAAGTGAAATTATGTTTAGAAAAAAGTCCCGCTGGGTTTCTTGCTGGTTCTTCCCAGGTCAGTGGTAAATAAAAAATGACTTTCAATAAGTATTATGTAATAATCAATATTGAATAAAAAATTATTCTATTCTATTCTATTCTAATGCACGATATTTTAATGTCCGTTAGAAGACTTCAAATAATCTGTAGATGTGTCAATTAAATCATATATCCATGCTGAATTCCGCACAATATTCTAACACAAGCCACCATCACAGGTAAATTTCAATGAGCATAGTATTAACAAATTTCATTGGCATTAAAAATTCGACGCATGTTTTACTAACTTTGAAATGAAATAAAATAACCTAATAAAATTACATGAAGAACGTAACGTGCGGTCTTCGTGAAATTGAGCCTTTAGGGCCGCAATTGTCTTTGGTTTGTCAGCACAGATCAGAGATTTCAAGTAGCCACAAAGGAAGTAGTCGAGCGGTGTTAAGTCACATGCCAGTTGAAATCGCCACCACGCAAGATGACGAAGCCCTCGGAACTTTTCATCTAATAAATTCAAAGTTTCCCGTCCATATCATCATTTTTTTATAGTATAGAGTGACAAACGAGCACACAGTCAACCTTATGGTAAGTGGTTGCTGTAACCCATAGACATCTACATTTATCCTCGTTTGCGAATCAAAATGCAGATGCGTTGTCACCCGTGAAGACTAAGTTAGAATGCCGTATTTCCAATAAAAAGGGGATCCGGTTCTCTACACTCACCATACGAAACACAGCAGTGTAAAGCTGCTATTTTACGCTGATATTCTGTGAGAGCGTGGTCTTTCCCAGTCACCTGCACATCACCAGTGCTGTCGTATGCATAGCAATGAATGTTACCATTTTGCAACATATCATTGATGAGCAGGAGAAACAGCGTTGGTGATAGCACGTAGCCTTGTGGAACACCAGCGTTGATAGACTTGTAATCATAGCATGCACCGTCTACTACGACATTGATGCTCCGATCAGCAAGGAAACTGGTGATCTATTTTCGGTGATAATTTCTGAAAAGCCCATAGAAAGGGGGCTTCGAATGAAGCGCTTCGTGCCAGACACGATCGAAGGCCTTCGCTATGTCCATACTAACGACTAATGCCTCGCACTTGGACTCTACTGCCTACGCCTGTCTAAGAGTCATGTAGACCAGAAGATCACCAGCTGATAGGCCCCGACGAAAACCGTACTGGCGGTCACTTATCAGCTGGTGATCCTCAAGTTGCCTCATGAGCTGGTAGTTTATAATGGATTATATTATTTTGGAGAACACAGAGGTGATGGTGATAGGCCTGTAGTTAGACGGATCTGAGCGGTCGCCTTTTTAGGGATCGGGTGCACTACGTCTTGGGGGTAGGAGTATCGTAAAAGACGCTATAAAACCGATGCAAACTCCAGAGCACACGACTTCAGCACAAAACGAGGGACTCCGTCAGGCCTACTCAAATTGCTGACTTCCAGAGAGAAGAGTGCTTTGTGAACCAAACTTTGTATAATCTGCACATCCGGCATGAGCCACTCACACCGCGGGATAGTCGGCGGTGTGTGCCCCCGGAGTTAAGAGTCTAGATGGATGCAAATATAGAGCCTAACAACTTAGCTTCCTCCTTTGCGGCATGGGCCAGTGAGTCGTCCTCTCTGTGCAGAGATGTAAGAGGTAGCTGACAGAAGTTCCCTTGGACAGCCTTGGTGAGAGATCAGAATGCACGGGTTACCGAAGGAAAACGAACTAGCTTCTTGCCAAATCTGCCGATGTGCTCAGACCTTGCCTTGTCAGTGACTCTTTTGAAGGACCTAGAGTCACAATTATACTTCTTTTTAAGAGCGCCGTGTAGTGTTATGCTACTTACATATCATTTTACACTATTTTTCCATTCTGTTTTTGATTTTCTGCATTCATATTTTGCATCACTTTTCACGCTATCAGTTATGCTACTTACATATCATTTTACACTATTTTTCCATTTTATTTTTGATTTTCTGCATTTATATTTTGCATCACCTTTATTTCCATAGGATCCTGTAACGTTTTTACACAATAACAAATCATTTTTACTTCGTATTTTCACGCTATCAGCACTTTCTAAATCGCTGTCCATGGAGTTTTACCTTTTTTCGATCTTTTATATAGTTCTCCGTAACTCTGCAATTTCGAGTTTTGTGCGCGCTGCTGCACTATTTTTTTCCTATATCAATAATATCTCATTTCTTACTTAAATGTTACTGTTTTTCAATTATATGCCTAGAACCAAAAATTTATATTTTTGACAACCGTTATTTATTTCGTTGTCATGGCAATTTTTATTCATATTCGTTACCGGTATGATGTTTTATCTTGATATTTCCACATAAATACTCTTTTGCTCTAGGTCATTTACCAAAAATTTCCTTTTAATTTAAATAATTTCTCGTTCTCTCTAAAAAGGTATAAAAGCCGAACCATCGGAGAATACAGGGAGTCTCGCTTCAGTTCTCAAACGTGAAGCATCTACTAAAGGCCTTATCCCGGGGCCACACTGCCCCGGGATCCTGCAAGCCTCCATCTACATCTAAAGTCGTCGGCTTAGTCTACTTCAAGCGCGGGGCCACACTGCTCCGGGATCCTGCAGGCCTCTATCTACATCTGAAACCGTCGGCGTAGCCTACTTCAAGCGCGGAGTCCCACTACTCCGGGATCCTACAAGCCTATACATTCATCTGGAGTCGTCGCCTGCGCCTTCACCTGCTAGTGCCCGCGCTACCTTTGGGCGCTGCGACTGCTTGCTCCAGGCGCTGAGTGCACCTACTCCAGGCGCTACGTGCGCCGGCTCCGGACGCTGCATGTGCCCAGTCCAGGCGCTGCGTGCCGTCGTCGCCAAGAAACTACAAGCTCCGCGTGTGCCTACTTCTACAAGCGCAGTGTGTGTCACTTCGACCTTTAGGCTCCACTACAATATTGTCATATCTTTATTTTTTAACTAATTGTAATTTCACGTCATCTATCACCATCATCATATTTCATTTTTTTATATAAAATTGTAAATACCTTTTTAAAAATTTAAATATATTATTTTCTTGTTCTACTTTTGTTGTTTTGTTGCTCTTAGGTTAGGTTCTCTTTTTTTTAAATGTCGCTTCACGACAGCCGGTGTTAACATCCCGAGACATTGAAGCGTCAGCCCAGGCCCGGTAGCACTCCTACTAATAGCGTGATTCTATTTTACAGGAGCAACCAACCCATGGCTGGGATCTGCTTCAATGGGCACCACAGAGGATGGAATGAAAGGTTCCATACCCTGAAGTACCACATCAGCGATAGAATCAGTAACAACGCTGGGATCGTCCAGCGAGAAACAAATCCGCCCCCAAGGTAGGATGCAAAAAAGACCACATCCTATCCCAATCGGTCGACCTATAGTGCCAAACATGGCGGCAGCCTGCATAATGCAACTGCGACTCTAGTATACGTGGCACCATACTCCGGACGAGACATTGGTCCGACGAGCCTAGACGAGCATCGACGGAAACCTGATATCCAGCCGGATTAGAGGTCAGCAGAATGTTCAACAGGGAAGGTGCACGATCCTCCACATCTGGAATCCACGTAGGCAAAGTAACTAGCTGTGTAACACCATATGCCAAGGCAAATTTATAAATAGATCTCCTCGCATGATCAGTTAAACGTGAACCGAGCCATTCGGTGTGGTGGGCGTTAGAATCGCCAAGGATCACGATCTCTGCGGATGGAATCTGTTGTGGCAAGGAATTTGTAGCCATTTGGACGTGGTCAATAAGTCGGTCTGTTTCAGTATTACCGCTATGTGACCTATAAAGGCACCCGTAGACTCTGGCATGGTCATTGCTGTCTACTCGCAGTCATAGGATGCACAGGTCCGTACCTTCAAATCTGCCGAGGCGTCGAAAACAAATTTTCCTCCGTGACGTGTACGCAAACTCTAGCCAGGAGCATAAAGGAGTGTTCTAATTCGTACCCCAGGTAGGAGAAATATGAAGTATAAGCCGGAAAGGACACTTGAGTTTCGGTTAAAAAAGCAAGACCAGTTTCGCCATCTCCAGACTAAAATTTTTAAAAAGGTTGACAAAATTGTATTTCAAAATCAGTTGATAAAATGTGGCGCAAAATACCTATTTGTTTTCAGTAACAAAAAATTAACATCAAAAAATTAATTTTTCTAAGCAAGCTGGAATTTATATTTAAACATTAATTATAGATAAATATTTTTAGACGCGAATTTTTAATTTTCGTATTTAATTAATATAAATGTATATTAAATAAATAGTCACCTTTTTCTTGAAAAAATTCTTAATATTTTATTTTTCATTATGCCATATTAATTTATTTCCTGTCGTAGACTTTGCTTTTATGCATATTACCTCTACAAAATAATTACGATGTTTCACATCTGCTGGGCTTCCCGCAAAGGCTCAAAATCTTTTTTAAACTTATGAAATAATTATGTATAAAAAAATATATTTTTTTTAATGCAATAAGATCGGTACATTCTATGGGTAGGGCGGGTGGCCAGATAGCCCTGCTCCACAATAATTTCGATGTCTTAATCTTATTACCTGTACATAGTTTCATAACAATCATATTAGTGTTTTAAGTCTTCATACGTTTACATATTACATATTTAATTAATATTTTGATCACGATATATTTATAATGCTTTTTTATCCAGTCACTTAATTATTAAGTCATATAGTTACTTAAATCATCTTGTCATTTTGCCACTAATCTCGTCCAGTAAATTGGTTTTTCATTCATAATTACGTATCCGTAAGTCATAAACTTTACTCACATCATTTACAAAAATATATTTTATTTATAGGAAAAGGGTGACAAACGAGCACACAGTCCACCTGATGGTAAGTGGTTGCTGCGGCCCATAGACATCTACATCTATCCTCTATTACAAATCAAAATGTAGATGCGTTGTCACCCGTGAGGACTAAGATGGAATGCCTCATTTCCAGTAAAAAGGGCCTCCGGCCACCTGCACTCACCAAGCGAAACGCAGAGGTAAATCTCTACTTCACGCTGGTTTTCTGTGAGGTCGTGGTACCACCCCGGTTCGAGCCGGCCCATCCGTGCGACAACAAAAGCTGCCGCGTGGCTCTACCACTGTTAAAAAAATATAATAAAATTTATTATTTATATCACTTTCTTCACGGACGAAAACGGACGTTCATACATAGGTACGAATACATACTAGCCTAAAATATTACCCTTCTTTCCACTCCTGTAGGTGGATAATAACGAGAAAACCGAAATATCTAACGAACGTAATACTTATTTGTTGCAAAGGTAACTATTTCATATCAAAAGCCTACAAAAGCCGTGATATATTGCCCATAAATATGTATTCAAGTCGCAATATACAACGATACCACTAGAAATTTAATCATTATTTTCGCCTAATACCGTGCTTTTTATTATTATTTTACTGAAACCGTTTGAAAGTCATTTAAAAATTATGTTTACACGTGGTTGCGCTACGCTTCAGTTATAATGCAGCACAAAGGGTCGGCTCACATAGAATACCAACTCAAATTTAACTTGAATTTGAATATTGAGTGTATCGCATACTTTTGCAAAATTGTAGCCAACCCAGCACAGTAATAAATGATAATGCATTATACGCAAGTGAGCAAAGTAGGCTCTAAGTAGGAAGTCTAAATTTTTTTAAAAGCCAAAATTGCAGAATTTAATTTCAAAGCTAATCTATCAATAAGTTGTAGGAGTTTAAAATCTAAAGAAGTTCCGAGAAATACGGACCAACTTTTGAAATCTAAATTCATATTTTGTTCGCAATAAGACAATGTAAACAGTAAACATACTCTTTTTCTGCAATTTGGCATCCCTTCTAAGTAACCTCGAAACTGCATACTATTCGATATGTCGACGCCGAGGATTCCGTTGCTAACTGAGGCAGCAAGGGGCGTGCCTTGAAACTGAGGAGATATGACAAAGGGGTTCTTTTTAATGGTAAACGCGGAAACTTGTGTCTTCGGAGGATTGAACTGGACTAGATTTAGTCGCCCCCAATCCGGGACTTTGTTCAGCAAAAACTCGACTTCAGACGCAAATTTGTCGCGGTTAATAAGCCCTTAATCAGAGCGTGCGTCCCAGCGTCTCCTACGACCTTGATGCTCCGATCAACATTTTGACAGCACATCGACATTTTTTGGGAAGCCGATAGGAAGGGAGCTGCAAAAGAAGGGCCTCATGTCAGCCCCGATGGAAGACCTTCGCTATGCCAAATTAACGGCCCATGCACCCCCTCCTTGGACTCTTCTGCCTCCACCCAATCATGAGTCAGGTAGTCCAGAATATCACCAGATGTTCGACCCTGACAAAAACCGTAAACCAGCTGGTGATCCTCAAGGTACTCGCTGAATATACTCCACCATTTATCTGCCTGCGTATTTCATTCGGTTGTCACTCAAACTTTTGGGGTCACCCTACACACACCTTTTACCCATCTGTTACCGGTTCTTCGAGTTATATGGCCGGCCCATTGTCACTTCATCTTGCTGATCCGCCATACAGGGAGATCATTTGTGTAGACCAAGAACAAAGTATTCACTTTTATTAGAAGTGCTGAAAACATTCAAACCGGAGTAAAATGCTTGGTGACTAAGTTAAGAAACAACCAGAGTTTTTTTAAACACCTACACTAAAATTTTCTTCTGCATTGTGGAGGCAGTTTACATACATAAATTTCACAAGGACGTACTTTCAGAACCGCAACAATTATTTATGTGAGATTCAAACCCGCAGTCCTCAGTCTCGAAACTCATTGCTAAGCCACTGTGCCATGGATCCGCTGAGAATTCACGTTCTGCTTTCTTTTAAATATAGCTTTATATTATCAAAATAAATTGAGTATGTTCTAAGTACTAATACATTTAAAAAAATAGAAAAGAAAAATAAGAGGTGTTGTTAAAGGTATACGAGGCGTATCTAATTGATAACCAGCCATTCAAAGTTCCTTTGTAAGTCGGCTAGAGTTGATCAAAGGAAAAGCAAATTACATTAATTAGTTCGCATCTACGTTTCTGTTTTGAACTGGCTTGTATTTAACTAAGCAATTAGTTAAATTAGTAAGTTACCTCCAATGAAAGAAAATAAGAATATTTTGGAAAACCCAAAAGTGCACGCCTCACGAGCGTTTCATTTAATTTTTAAAGAAGAAAATAAAAATAGTGACGATAATTCTTACAAGAAACAAAAAAACAGAGAATCTGATCAACTTTCATTAATAGCTTTTAAAAGGTATTAAGTTCATTAACAAACATCACTAAGGATCCTCCTTAGCATCTATGAAACCTATTTAATATTATATGTATATTATCCCAATCTATTGCTTATATTTCTATTAAGCGAGAAGACTCACCGACGCACAGACCAACGGACGGCATCCATATATTTTTTCAATTACATTTTTTTTGTACAATATACTTAATCAGCAAGTAAGTGTACCCAGGTTTTATAAATTATATATATTATGTCGTAAGATAATTGGAAAAATCCGGCGATTTGTAATCTAAGACAAATTTCGTTTTGTTTTAGATATTCGATATCTAGTCAATTTCATCATCATCATCGTCATTATTACAGCCCTTCATAAATCCACTGCTGAACATAGGCCTCCCCCCAAGGAATCTAGTCAATTTAACCAGGACTAAAGCCAAAGACTTCTATGTATTCTACTAGACAGACGTTACCATACCAACACATTGCACACTATATTGTCTGAATCTTTTGTCTGAAGTTGAGTCTTTGATGAAGTCTCGGATTGGGGGCGACTAAATCTAGTCCAGTTTAATCCCCAGAAGACACAAGTTTGCGCGTTTACCGCTAAAAAGAACCCCTTTGTCGTGTCTCCTCAGTTTCAAGGCTCTCCCCTTCTTGCCTCAGCCAGTATCGGAATCCTCGGAATCGACATATCGGGTGACGTGCAGTTTAGTGGTCACTTGGAAGAGAAGGCCAAATTGGCCTCTAAAAAGCTTGGCGTGCTCAGCAGAACGGGACAGTATTTCATGCCGGCACACCGCCTGCAACTTTATAAGGCGCAGGTTCGGCCTCACATGGAATACAGTTCCCATCTCTGGGCAGGGGCTCCCCAGTGCCAGCTCCTTCCACTTGACTACATCCAGCGCAGAGCGGCTCAAATCGTCGACGACCGAGTCCTTTTCGATCGGCTCGATTCATTGGCACTCTGAAGAAAACTTGCATCCCTTTGCATTTTATTTTGCATCTACCACGGGGAGTGCTCTGAGGAATTGTTCGGATTAATCCCAGCCGCCAAATTTCACGAACGCACATCGCGGCAGAACTCGCGATACCATCCTTACCATCTGGATGATTGGCGGTCCACGACTGTGCGATTTAGAAGATGTTTTCTTCCTTGCACGACTTTCATGTGGAATCGATTACCATCAGCGATTTTTCTGGACCGATACGACTTAGGGACCTTCAAGAAAAGAGCGTACTACCCTGGTGTGACAGTTGTTTATGGGCGGCGGTAGTTACTTACCATCAGGTGAGCCGCATGCTCGTTTGCCCCCTCTCCTATAAAAAAAATATTACAATCATTTCTCCGTAACTTTTTTAGTCAACTGCGAGCGGGCGAGAAGATAATTTTTGTTTTGTATCTTAAATCACATCTTACGAATACTGTAAGCTCGTTCTGTATATATCGGGCGAAAAATTAATATTCAAAAACTTTGTTTTTTATTTAATATGCGAGTGATATTATTTTTGTACTTTATCATAATTTAAATATTTCAGTATAGGTCTTTTTTCTACTAAAGCAATAATAAAACGTAGCATTGGGGGGGATAGTTGCCACGCTCGGCAAGGCGGTCGGTACCGCATTTTTTTATTCATTATTCATAAAATTATTTTAATAAATTTTTTTAATTATTCAAAAAAAAACGATTCTGCCAATCTCCTTAGATTTTCCTTCTGTCGCCTCTTCCAACACCCACGAGATGATATTATGTGATATTGGATATTCATACACCGCCATTACACGTGAAGATACCTATCCTATGATTAACTTTAATTCAAATCTTGTACAAATTTGATTTATATTACTTTTCTTTTTATGCAAAGAAAGCTATTTACCAATTAGCATTAAATATCAGTAAATATGAACGAAGACATCCGTGTTAAAAACCATGTTACAAAAAATATATTTCTTAACAAAAATGAAAACGTATTACATAAACCTTAGTATTCTATGGCCTCACTAAATTATATTAATTCATTCAACATGCACTTTTCAATTTTAATGACTTGCTAGTGGCAGGCGTAACTTAGCAGAATGCTGTTGGAATTTACCTGCCTTTAACGTGTACTTACGTATACTATCACTGCTGCCACTAAACCTAACACTAATACGCTAGGAAAAATTCAACACTTACGATAATATGTGTTTCGCTTCAAAAAGAAACATTATCAGGACATGTAAGGGTTGTATTAACATTGCTTCTATTAAAAAAAAAACCTATTTCTCATTAGACTAATCCGATTTGTCTGCCTAATGTAGCGTTTGTTTCTAAATTGACGGGTCTCAGTAAAAGTATTGTAAAGTTTGTATCATCTTGGAATGAAGATCAATTGTGATCTACTTTGTAACACGGCCGACATGCTTACTGACGCAGACTGTTGACTGTGTGAACACTATTAAAAGACGAGTATCTGTTGTTAATTATCTAGCAGTAGATGATACTTGAAATTAAAACATATTTGAAATGGAAATAATTAGGAATATTTAAGCTTATTAATTTCGATCGACTTTCTAACCAGTAGATCTATTAATTCCTGTAACAATTTTTTAAGTTAACTCAGCAATCTGTAATTAAAATTGATTGAGAGTTTGCAACAGCGTGCAGCATAATAACTCCCTCTTGGATCCATTGATTTAGGAGAGTATTGTTCTCTTCATCAGTGCGTAACGCAAGAGTCTTGAGTTATTTTTGTTCAGTCGCATGAATGCTTCGTAGTATTGCATGCCTTAAGTGACACCTCCAACATATGCCGACTGTGGTCGGCTTCACCCGGTCACTGTGACATAGGTGCGGGATCTGAAGCTTGTTGTTGTGCAGAACTTGTTTTATGTGCTGAAGCTCGTCGGCCAGGTGTTTGCTGTCACAGATCCCTCGTGCTCTTTGTAACAAAAATTTGCCCACGGTAGCTAACTGTGAAGGATGATGGTGGGATTCACCGTTTAAACATCGGTTTCTATGGGTCTTTTTTAATATACAGTATGACCTATGGTCTAGTTAGGGTTTTAAACGAATAACACATCTAGGAAATCTAAAGAATTATTTGCCTCTGACTCCATACGCAAAGGTAGGCAGCCTACGTCACAGTGACTGAGTGAAGGTCGAGCGCGTGCCTGCTGTACTACCATATGTCAGAGGTGCCACATATAAAATTGGGTACATTTTGAAGCGAGCTTTTATTAGAACATTTTTCAAGCCGCCGAAGAAGATTAGACAATTCTTACCTTACTACCTTACTTCCGTCAAATTTAATATTCCTCAACAAGACGCAGGAGTGTACAAGCTTGATTGAGAATATGGTCTCTCATACTCGTATATAGGGCAAACAAAACGATCAATAAATCCCGCGTAAAAGAACACATAGCTGACGTGAAGCACCAACGTTCTGATATCTCTGCAGTTTGTGATCATATCCTAGATGGCCCCCGCCATTAAAATAGATTTAATAAACAACAAATTCTCCCGAAAAAACATCGATTCCTGCCAAGGATGATACGTGAGGCTATTGAAATTAAAAGACATCATAATTTCAATAAAGAGGGAGGCTGGGACCTGCTTAGGATCATACCATCATCATCATTACAGCCCGTCACAATTCCACTGCTGAACATAGGCCTCCCCCAACGAATGCCACAAAGCACGATCCTGAGCCACCTGCATCCATCGATTTCCTGCATAACTTACCAGGTAATCACTCCATCTAGTGGAGGGACGCCCCACACTTCGCCTGCCCATACGAGGCTGCCATTCAAGAACCTTTTTCCCCATCGGTTGTCGGTTCTTCCAGCTATATGGCCGACCCATTGCCACTTCAGCTTACTAATCCGTTGGGCTATATCGGTCACTCTGGTCCTACTGCGGATATCCTCATTTCTAAGTTTATCACGTAGAGAAACACCGAGCATAGCCCTCTCCATAACTCGCTGAGCGACCTTTAGCTTCCTCATCCGGCCAGCAGTAAAGATTCACGTCTCAGTTCTATAGGTCATCGCAGGCAACACGCACTGGTTGTACAGTCTCGTTTTTACGTTTTGAGGTATACCTGACGAGAAGATGTGCCGTAATTTCCCGAACGCTGCACAACCGAGTTGAATTAAACATTACGGTGTAAAAAAATTGGCGCTTAGACTTATTACTTCATATTTAAGTAACAGAAGTCAAAAAGTTGTGATTAATGGTAAAGGTTCCTCCGGATCGGTAGTATCAATGGGCGTTCCTCAGGGCTCGATTCTTGGCCCATCCTGTTTTTAATCTATATCAATGACTTATCTTATCTTGTAGGGGACAATCACGATATAGTATTATTTGCTGACGATACCTCTTTGATTTTCAAACTCAAACGACAGTTAATTAGTTATGACGATGTAAATAATGCTCTAGCGAAATTGGTACATTGGTTTAACGCCAACAATATGCTCTTAAACGGCAATAAGACAAAGTGTATTAAATTTACAATACCTAATGTAAAACATTCGAATACCAATGTGCTGTTAAATGGGGAGGAGTTGAGTCTTGTGGATACCACTGTTTTTCTTGGTATTACTATTGACGCGAAACTTCAATGGGGCCCCCATATATCTAAATTAGCAAGCAGACTTAGTTCTGCAGCATATGCTGTAAGAAACATTAGAAGTCTCACAGATGTTGAGACAGCTAGATTAGTGTATTTTAGTTACTTTCATAGCGTAATGTCTTATGGAATTTTGCTATGGGGTAATGCGACTGATATTGAAGCTATATTTGTTTTGCAAAAGAGAGCCGTACGGGCGATTTATAACCTAAATTGTAAAGAGTCCCTCAGAGAAAAATTTAAAGAAATAAACATATTAACTTTTGCATCGCAATATATTTATGAGAATGTAATGTATGTGCATAAAAACATAAATAGCTTTAATAAGAATAAGGATGTGCATACTTTAAATACTAGGAACAAACATAAGCTTGTAATGCCAGTTACTAGACTCCACAGAATCAGTAATTAATTTATGGGGCAATGTATACGCTTTTACAACAAAATCCCAGAACATATTTAAAGTTAGTCAATAAACAAGTTTAAAAGTTTTATTAAAGAAAAACTGTACATAAAGGGTTATAATAATATCAAGGAATACATGAATGAAAATAACCCCTGGGAATAGGGTGATCGCCACCATGCTGGTTCTATGAAAATATCATTTAAAAATTGTATAAACAAAATTATTGTTAAGTGAAATTATGTTTAAAAAAAAGTCCAACTGGGTTTCTTGCTGGTTGTTCCCAGGACTGAGGTATTTTCCGAACCAGAGGTAAATAAAAAATGACTTTAAATAAGTATTATGTAATAATCAATATTGAATAAAAAAAAATTCTATTCTATTCTATAAAAGTTTAAAATAATTTTATTAACAAACTACTAATACTACGCTATTAATATGTAATAAGAACCTAGTTGATATAATTTAGAATCTAATAAAAACACGCGGTCTCGATAGGTCTATTTTTTGGTAGTTATCGTACCACGTACGAAATCAACATCCGGAACCGTTTTTTTTAAAGTATTCTCTTGATATACGACTACTCATATAATCGTATAAGCAGGCTTGTCTCACTCCGCGCTTTAGGCATGAAAATATACCTACGCTACGCAACCCCCGGGGCAAATTCTGTTAGGTTGCCACGCGCCCGTTAAAGCTGACGCGCGCCTTACTCTAACATAATTTTTTTTCTAATGAGTATTTAGGCACTTTTGATATGTATTTTTGAATTTTTATTCAAGTATGGCCTCTCAAAAAGCCAAAAGGTATTTCATAGCATACGGGTGCTTAAATAACAATAGGAATGTCGTCTTTTAATTCTTTACTGTGCCTAAGGATACCGAAAGCTAATATATTATTATTTATAGATAGATCTAGATAATTAAGTACTTAGTCACTGACACCGTAGTTACAGACTTATTATTTGATTAGTGACCCGACCACAGCTTCGCAGTTTTCGATTTTTTCGCGTATAATGCCAATGACCTTAAAATATCGTTTAGTGTAAGTAGACCCCAGTACTGGTGACTGCCTACTAATGCAAGATCAGCATATACTGGTTAATGATTGAACTTAGCAGCACTTCTCATTGCCACTTTTTATTAATAATGAAGTCACGTGTCTCATGTTTATAAATAGCAAAAATGTTAAACAGACAAGTGACGGCTCCTTGGCACAGAGGCTTAGTGATGAGTTGCAGCGCTAAAGGCCGCGGGTTCGAATCCCGGAAATAACAAGTATTTGTATGGCCTACAAATAATTGTTCCTGGTCCAGATGTTTGTCCTTGTGCAATTTATGTTTGTTAACTGCTCCACGATACAGGAGAAAGTCCTAGTGTGGGAGTAATGTTTTTTTAACAAAATGTAAAAAAGAAAATACGAATACATTGCATAACACTGTGTATTCTACTATACACTAATTATTATCAAAGGATTCAATTTGTTTTCTCACAACACCTAACCCTACATTAGAAGCGGTCTTAACAAAGGCGCGTAATGGGCTTAGTGATACAGATACTCGCACGTGGATGTAAGTTGCATTTTTATTTAATACGCGCACCTCAAAAATATTTTTCGACAAAATAAACCGTAAGCTAATTTCACGAAGGTCACTTCCAAGGCGTGCAAAAAAAAATTATGAACATAAGCGACGTTGTAACTAAGTTTAAACTCGCAAGTTTGCTTTTAGAGAGTGAGCCTTCTGTTATTTTATTTATTATTTATTCTGTGGTATAAGTGCAATATGGTTATGATAGAGGCATTTTAAGAACGTAAAATAGCTTGTCGAGAGTAGAACATACCTATTACCCTTTTTTTATAGAATATGGGTTACAAATGAGCTCACAGTCCACCTGATGGTAAGTGGTTGATGTGAACATCTACATCTATCTTCGATTACGAATCAAAATGCAGATGCGTTGTCACTCGTGAGGACTAAGATGGAATGCCTCGTTTCCAGAAAAAAAGCCTCCGGTTCTCTACACTAACTATACGAAAAACATCAGTGTTATGCTGTTTTTTACACTGGTATTCTGTGAGATCGTGGTCCTTCCCTGGTCGAGCTGACCCATTCGTGCTATAATTTTACTACTAATATAGCTGCAGCATAAACATATCGCGTTATGAGGCTGATTTAGAAATAAGACAATCGTGAAGTTGAATGAGGTATTACATAATAAGCACTACTATTTTGAACAGTTGATATACGTCGGGTTGCTGGATCGCAGATCTTAGCTAATTAATATTCTACGTAATTAATGTAACGGATTTCCGCAATGTAACGCCAGTTTATATTACTGGTTTACGTAGGTACGTCCGATTTTTAACCCTATCTTATTCGAATGTTCAAATTCGTATTTCATGCCAAGTCTGAGTTACAAAGAATCCTGTGAATATCAAGGGGCGGAGCTTCCTCACCGTGAAATACATTTTAATGTTATTTTTGCGAGGCGTGATGTGCGTGCAGCCACGCGGAACAGACAGCGGGATTTGTATAAAACTTGCACCGCAAACACGAATTGGGGCCCGATAATTATAGGATGTGCAAGCAGTAGCTGTAAAAAATTATTCAAAGGTTTGTTTTCTACCGACTTCAAACAGAAGGAGGTACTCAATTCGACTGTATATTTTATGTGTGTTACCTCATAACTTCTATCTAGTAGAACCAATTGTTTTTTATTTGAAAGCTGGTGTTTCATATATGATCCTATATAAATTTGATCAAGGTCTGACCAATAGGTTTTGAGTTATTCTTAATAATTTACATTGAAGTTGCTTGTACAACATTTTAAATTTTAAATCATCATTGTAATATTCTGCCTCGTTGGTTCAATGATCTTAAAATTGGAATCCCGAGTTTGAATCCCTGGTCGGGCCAAAATCATATATTGGGGTTTTTGTCAAAAAAAATTCAGTAGCAGCACGAAGTCAGGAAGTATTCGGTATTTCACCTACGTAACTCAAAAACCATGTAAAGCAGTTTATCCTGGCCTACTATCTCTGTTCGTATCGGATTTCCGTCTCATTAGACTATAAGAGTGGGGGTATGGAGGTGCATCTAGGCTTGCACATATATACACTCGGGCATTATAATCCTGTCCTACGCAGATGGTTTCCGCTGAAACCTCCGTGAATGAGTGAATTTCGGTCTGCAGGACCGAACTTCGTTTGATACCGTTGTCCTAATTTTTACTTATTTCTAGATATTTTTCGGATCAAATTTAACCTTTTTTTTAACAGTGTTAGAGCCACGCGGCAGCTTTTGCGGTCGCACGGATGGGCCGGCTCGAACCGGGGTGGTACCACGACCTCACTGAATACCAGCGTGAAGTAGAGGTTTACCTCTGCGTTTCGCTTGGTGAGTGCAGGTGGCCGGAGGCCCTTTTTACTGGAAATGAGGCATTCCATCTTAGTCCTCACGGGTGACAACGCATCTGCATTTTGATTTGTAATAGAAGATAGATGTAGATGTCTATGGGCCGCAGAAACCACTTACCATCAGGTGGACTGTGTGCTCGTTTGTCACCCTTATCCTATAAAAAAAACCTAGATACTTCCTGATGTTGCTCTATCTGTTCGTGAAGATTCATCAATATAGGTTTAGCCATTCCGAAGATTAGCTCGGACAGACAGACAAAAATTTTAAAATGGTCATTTGTGTCTTAATAACATGTAAATAACCCCATTAGCCTAATAGCAACAAGTTATTTCCATATTAATTACATTTCAACTTTATTTATATCTGTAGGTAAGGGGTAATAAGATAATTAAGCTAAGTCGGTAAATAGCAATTTCTTAGCGTAATAAAAACCTGCTGTTTTGCTTTGTAGACAACCAGATACTAATCGGACGGAAAGCCAGACGCCTGCTAATTATTCCACTTCTTTGCTATACGCAATATAAACGCGACAACAAAGGGGTGAATACCCGTGTCGAGGTTGTTGCAAGCAAAGGAAGGAATAAAAGGAGCGGGAATTTGAAAATTATTTATAAACACAATTTTATTTTACAAATAAGGACACAAATTGACAAAACTTATTTTATACAACATGATAGAACATGATGCTGCTGTGATTCAAATGATGAGTGTAAAGAACCGAAGACCCTATTTACAGGAAACGAGGCATTCCATCTCATTCCTCATGGGTAAAAGCGCATCTACATTTTGACTCTTAATTGAGGATAAAATAAAGATATCTATGGCGCAGCATCTATTTATCATCAAGTGTATTATGTGCTCGTTTGTCACATTTGTTCGATAGTAAAATTTAGTCAAAACCCAGTCTAAATCGATGTTCGAATAAATATAATGATTGTTACGGTCTGCGGCTGCCTCACTAATGGTAGTATCTACCTAGGCCCATAGTAGGAAAACGCTACAGGCAGATACAGGTCGGGCTTTTAGCCAAAGTGGAAATTTCTAATAGAAACAAACGAGGGCAAAGGTCACTACGATAAAGGCACTCACCTGCTCCAGGAGCGCAGACGATTCTCCTAGACCGGCCCGGCTGATGACAGTGTCGTGAGTGTATGTGTAATTGTATGTGCGTGTACGTTGACGGGCCCCGATCTGGATGACGCAATGCCGTCCGGGAGAAGGTATGCGCTGGTATCCCCGGAACTTTCCCCTTCTGGAGGCACTCTTCCTGGTTTGTCACGAAATGGGACAGCTACGCGTAGTACTTCAGAGGTAAATCACTATTATAGTTGCACAATTAATTTAACAGAGTTAGTAGGTCCTAATGAACGATACGGTTCTCACAACGATTTACTCGGTTTGATACTTTCGTAACAAGTTAGGCGCGGAAAACATCAGTATAGCTCGCAAGAAATTCTACAATGAATGTCCAGAAGTCCGATCCCGCCACGTCAGGCGGCCGGGGGGAGGGGAAGGTACCCTCGATATCAAGGCCACGCGCGCGCGTTAAAGAATACGTTTCGAAGGTATAATATTCTTGCCTAAACAATGATGCTTTATAATATTATAGAGCCAAGTGCTCGCCATAAATTCCCAAGCACACGAGAAATTAAGACGTAGATTGACCACCTGCATCAAGTGGTAAAGTAAAACGTCGTGGTTTAGTTTACAAAAGTGATAAATTAAATATTTTAAAGACGTAATATGAGGTTTAACAACGCCCATTGTAATAAACATAAACACTCACGCCTGTCACCCAGAGGGGTAGGCAGAGACTACGGACTTCCATTTGGCACGATCCTGACAGACCTCTCTCGCTTCTTCCACATCCATATACCTACGCATACACGCTCGTCGGTTAAAGGTACTCTTGATTTGGCCCATTTTCAATATATCGCCAATTTGGTCGATAAACTTTCGCCTAGGGCGACCCTTCCCGACTCTGCCGTTCACATCTGCAACATAAATTTTCTTTGTCACTCTTTCCTCATTCATTCTTTCTACATGACCAAACCACCGAAGCATTCCTTTCTTAATCCTGGTCACAACATCATCTTGCAAACCACACTCTTCTCTTATTAAACAATTTCTCACTCTGTCATTCAGATTCATCCCTAACATACTCCTTAATGACGGCATTTCTACAGCATTTATTCTACTCTCGTGCTTCTTCTGCCACACCCAACTTTCACTACCATACATTAAAGTAGGCATTAACACAGCATTGTGAATTGCCATACGTGCCTTTTTGGACACATTCTGACTTTTCACAATAGAGTGTAGAGCCCCATTCACTCTATTTCCTGCATTCACTCGTCGTTCTATATCCTTATCATAACTACCATCCCTGCTAAACACACATCCCAAATACACAAACTCATCTACTTGCTCTACCAACTCCCCATCTATTCTTATTTCACATATCGTTTTACTTTCTTCTCTTTCAAAAACCATAACTTTCGTCTTACTTGCGTTCACTTTCATTCCCTTTTCTTTTAATGTCCTGTTCATTAATGTAACCATCATTTGCAACTCGGCTGCCGACGACGCAAGTATGACTTGATCATCGGCGTACAAAAGGCATTTGACGGTTAACTCACCCATTCTTAACCCGCATTTTTCTACTTTCAAATTTTCCAAACAACTCTCCATAAATATGTTGAACAGCCACGGGGAAGCCACACAGCCCTGTCTGACACCTTTATGGATGCCAAACCAGTCCGAGTATGCCCCGTTGATCCTGACACAGGCACTAGAGTCCCTATATAGTGACTTCAATGCCTGTATCAAGCCAGCGCTCAACCCAAATGAGTTCAGTGTTTGCCATAACACATCCCTATCCACTCTGTCATAAGCCTTCTCCAACTCTATGAACGCACAAAAAACTTTTTGGTTTTTGGCCAAAAACTTCTCGATCTTGGCGATCATGCGCATGGAAAAGACCTGATCCGTACATCCCATTCCCTTTCTAAATCCCGCTTGCACATCCCAAATTTTTCCATCAGTTTCTTTCATAACTCTTTCAATTAGTACCTTAGCATACAGTTTCCCCACAATGCTAAGAAGGCTGATACCACGGTAGTTTTCACAGTCCTGCTGTGATCCTTTTCCTTTATATATTGGTACTATCACGGCTTTGCACCAGTCTCCCGGTACCCGCTTAAGTTCCCAACATAAATTAAACAAGGTGTACAGCAGGTCTGCTACCACTCCTTCTCCAGCCCTTAGCATTTCGAGAGATACTCTATCATAACCGGCTGCCTTACCTGCTTTCATACTTTTCATTGCTTTCATTATTTCATCTATACTTATATCTCTATCTATTTCCTCTTCTTCCGGAATTTCTATTTCATTTAATTCAAACGTTTCATCACTCATAAACACGCTTTCAAAGTATTCCTTCCATCTCCTTAAACTCAAAACTTCGTTATTCAGAATACGGCCATTCTGGTCTCGTATAGCATTCATTCTAGGCTGTTTTGAATGTCCCCTGGTAGTTCTTACGAGTTTCCAAAACATTTTAATGTTTGCCTGGAAGTTATCCGATATTCTTCTATCATTCTTATCCGTTCTTTCTTGCTTTTTCCTTTCAACTACTTCTTTTACTCTCTTATTTAGGTGTCTAAAGACTGCCCTTTTCTTTTCAATATCACCATTCATACTGCTAGAATTACTAGCCTTGGTTGCTAGTAAATCTAGCCATGCTTTCTTCTTTGCTTCAACTTCCATCCGTTCCTCATCATCCCACCATAACGTGTTATTTTTCCTTTCATTCTTTCTCTTACTTATACCACATACTTCGGTAGCTGCATCCACTAAACCTTTCTTGACATTATACCACACAGTCTCCAAGTCTAAATCATTCATACACAATTCAGCCACACCACTTATATTTTCTCTTAATCTACATTTGAACTTCTCTTTCACACCTTCATCTTGTAACCTCTCTGTTCTTATACGCTGTAACGCAGTGGTAGACACAGATGTCCGATGCCTCCAACGTCTGAAAAGACCATTAATTCGGCATAAGACCAGGTAATGATCCGTCCCTACGTTAGAGCCCCGGTAAACCCTTGTATCTACCACCGTGCTCCTCATTCTTTCGTCAACAATTATGAAATCTATCATACTTCTATCATCACCTCTTTCCCATGTATACGTGTGAATCTTCCTATGACGAAAGAAAGTGTTCGTCACAAAAAGACTCTTTTCCACGCATACGGCGAGAAGGCTTTCACCATTCTCATTTATACTTTCATCACCAAACGTTCCCAATATCCTTTCATAACCAAGCCTCCTCACCCCAACCCTTCCATTAAAATCGCCTAATATCACAATATTTTCATTAACCTTGCATTTCATTAGCACCATCCTTACCAACTCCCAAAACTGCTCTCGGATATAAGTGGGCTTAGACATGTCTGGGGCGTAGACCCCTAAAACAAACAACTTCTTTAAGCCCACTTTCATTCGTATCCATAGCAGTCTCGGGCTTACACATTCATACTCTTTCACACAATGACCCATTCTTTCTGAAAGGATGATACCGACTCCCTGGCATGCCCGCTCGGTCTCGTCTACACCAGACCAGTACGCGGAATACATGCCATGTGTAGTGACATCCTTTCCCTTCCGTTTCGTCTCATTTACACATAACACGTCTATTCCTCTATCATGCATCATATCGCATACTTCATCCATCTTATGATTCATTCCTCCACATACATTCAATGTAGCCAGACGGGCTTCCGCAATCCACTTTTCGCCCCTCCGGGGGACAGAACGTGACGGGTGGCGAATCTCGTCGCCGGTTTTCCTCCCGGAGATTCTTCGCACCCCTGCCCCATTAAAGGGGCGCCGGGAACTCGGGGCCATTTCTTTAATTTTGTGCCTCATGGTGCGAAAGTAGGGTGTGGTATTTTTTTCCGCCGCTACCACACGGCGAGGAGCCGAGTCAGTTCTTTCGGCTTTGTCGCTTGTTTAGCACCACCCGGGGGACACGTGTAGGGTGGGCCTAGGATTAGGTGGTCGAAGCCTACGGACGCGAGCGACTCATCCCCCTAAATAAAATAAAAATAAAATACCTGTTTAATTTTTCTCTTAAACGTAAGAAGTAAATAAATGGACAAGTACATATCCAAATATTAATCCATCAGCTTATCTCGACAAATCTCTTGCGACAACTGCGGGAGATAAGATAAATAATGCTTTTCTTATATTGCTAGCATATAGTGACTATTTCGTACTGACCGATTTTAATGTATCGAGACCGACGAAAAAGATCATCATACAAGAAGCAAGGCACCTGTATTGTGAGCATCGATATCCAACATTTTAGAAAAAAATCATTTCTTCTTATTTCACATAGTTAAACTACTTTTTAATCGAGAAAATAAACCCTAGGCTACCATTAGATGAATTGTATGATAATTTTTAAATACAAAAACTGCATGCTCGTAACAACTACTGTGCCCCTCCACACTGAAATGATCGGGAATAGAATATTTCGGATTATGTTACAATACAACCTTTTTTAGAATATGAATACTTGCCTTTTAGAACCTTAATGACATTCAAAAAATTAAAAAATGTTTAAAAACAAAAATTCTGTTGGTTTAAAGTTGACACGTCGTTAACAGAAATGGTGCTCACGCGTGAACATTTCCGTGCCATAATTTATCACAATATTCGTCGCGGCTCATCTCAAGATAAATGTCTCAGCGAACTTGTTTCGATTTATGATGTTGAAGCACCGAGTCAAACAAAAATATACCACTGGTATGCCGAATTCCGACGCGGTCGTTTGTCGCTCAGCACTGTTTCTTATGCAGGTCGACCAAGAGCAGCGGTCACGCCTGAAAACATCGCAGCTGTGCGAACTATTATATTAGATGACCGTCATGTGACATACGAGAAAATTCGGGCTGTTATTAGTATCGGAACGACTGCAATTCAGTCGATATTACATAACGAGCTGTGTGTAAGAAAGCTAGTTTCCCGCTGGGTTTCCCACAATTTGTCCGAAGAACAAAAGGCGGCTCGTGTAAATTGGTGCCGGAATACTCTGCAATGCTTCAACGGAAGGAATTCAAATGCCGTTTATAGCATCGTCTCAGGTGACGAATCATGGATTTATTCATACGAACCTGAAAGAAAACATCAGTCAGCAGTTTGGGTCTTCAAAGGCGAGGTCAATCCAACGAAAGTGGTTCGCTCCCGCAGCGTGCCAAACAAAATGGTCGCTACGTTTGTCTCGAAGAAGGGGCATGTTGCTACAATTCTTTTACATGAACGCAGAACGGTTATCGCTGAGTGGTATTCACAGTTTATTTGCCAGAAATGATAGCCGAACTCCGAAAAAATAACCCGAAACTTCGCATCATCTTACATCACGATAATGCGAGCTCCCATACGGCGCGGAAGACAAATGTTTTTTTGAAGCAGGAAAACGTTGAGCTGATGAGCCATCTTCCGTACAGTCTTGAAATGAGCCCAAACGATTTCTTTACATTCCCTAAAATGAAACATTTAATACGTGGTCAACGGTTTGAAGACCCCGAAGCGGCTGTAGAAGCGTACAAATCAGCCATTTTGCCAACATCAACTTCAGACTGGAATTACTGTTTTAATGATTGGTTTGCACGAATGGAAAAGTGCATTACGTTGAACGCAAAATAATTCGAAAAACAATAAAATACAATTGAACTATACCGTGCATGTGGTTTCTCTCATTCTCGATCATTTTAGTGTGCCCTTAAATTTGCATGCTATAAAAAGGCAAAACGTAAAAGAACGGCCAGCAGCTGGCTGACTTCATGGAGAAAGAAGGACTCTTTATGATAAACTCTTCCTTCAATGAAATCTCATGGCTTTTAGACGGGAAATAAAGCTGCAGTCTTCAGCAGATATGGCAGCGTACAGGCAACTGAACAGACATATCTCCAAATTCATGTGGTGGGACTTACGCAACTTCAATACAGATCGTATTGAAGAAGCAATCGAGCGGAACCAGGGCTCCAAAGTCTTTACTAGAGATTTCTCTGCCATAAAAAACCAACTGTAGCAGCTGAATACCGAGTATAGCTGTGTCGTTTCCGGGACAACTGATATTTTGAGTGAGATTGAGAGGTTCTATGGGCAGCTGTACACATCATCTTTGAAGCAAGAGCAAGTCTTATGTCTTATCCGACATTATTCCGATAATATTTCGGACATCAGTTTGAGCGAAATTAGAATGGCTCTCCAGCACCATAAAAACGGCAAGTCCCCGAGCGAGGATGAAATTACAGCGAAGCTGCTGAAAGCAGGTAGTAAACTGGTACTTGAAGTCCTTAAGAAGCTCTTTAATTACGTCCTCCATGGTGACTATACACTGGAGGCGTGAAGCATAAGTGCGAAGGTCTTGTTCTTCAGGAAAGGCAACAACTCAATCTTGAAGAACTACAGAGCAAATTCCATTCTGAGCCGCATCTACGTGCTGAGTCATTACGAATCTTCTCGCATGCAGACTCGACGATTTCAAGTCTACCGAACAAGCCAGTTTCCGAAAAAGCATTAGTAGCCAGATACCACATAAACATACCCAACAGCAAATTTTACAGAAGTCCGATTAGTACAATTTGCCACTATGTCTGGTGAATATGCACTATGAGAAAGTCTTTGATTTCGTTGAAATTTGGGCGGTGCTGCAGTTCTTTTAGCTGTATCAAGTTGACTGTCGGTATATCGAAGTGCTGAAGTGTTTGTACAGTAGGGCTACGATAACTTTAAAAGTAACAAACCGGAGTACGAAACCTATCCCACTGCAGAGAGCTGTAAAACAATTCTAGAGTGGTGGGCTTGTACTGGCGGACGAAGTGTAGGTCGTCCCCCCACTAGATGGAGTGACGACCTGGTCAGACATCCAGCAAGTCGGTGGATACAGGTGGCTCAGGACCGTGCTTTTTGACATGAATTGTGGTAGTGCCGTGAAAATCTACCAGTATGAAAGTCCATGGAGCCCAAACTTACCGACGGTGCTACCACAGGGGCTCTGACGGGGTTTACAAATCGCTGCTCTAGTCGGATTTCTACGGCGACGCGCAAGCTTTCCCCATCATGTAATGTGCCGAGATTACTTAATGGTAAAGCTTGTGACCAGTGACTAGACTCCTTAGTCGAAACACCTAGAAGGTGTGACTGATCTTGGTCACTATGGAAATTATGAAACAAATCTTTCTGCACGTACTCTGTACCAACAGAATCTCTTTTTAGTGTGTAACGGATATCAACTTCCAGGGGAGTATTTTCTACGGGACAGAGTGTTCACCATGTCTGCCCTGCCTCCGCAGCAAAGCACAGGTCTACTTTATTATTTAAAATTATGCTACATGTCACTGACACTATGCATGGAAGCAAGGAAAGCGGGCAATGCAATGCTAAACATTTCTCACACCAATACTGTAGTGTTTACACAAATACACAAACACACATTTATATATAAGTCACTGTCTCGGGCGCACCGCGTCAGTTACACGAGAGCCTCGGGCGAGAGTGGACGTGTTTAGTTAAGTGCGTGCCGAGCCTGTGTTACACTACAGTGATTAGAGAAGATAGCATACAATACAAGTGGCGACGAGGAGTGGATAAGTACCTATTTTGTATAAAGATATAATCAAAAATAGGTTAGCAATGTGCAACTATTGGCATTGTAATTGTAAATTAATTCCTAGAGTACCCGCGAAAAAAAAACTGTGGATTATGAATTATGATTTATTGTTTTTAACCCTGTTATTATCATTTTAATAATTTATATAAATTATATGTTCGCATATGACCACGCTTATGGTGTGCAAAATTTATTTTCTTTATGTAGCAATGATAAAATAATGATTTATTTTAACATATTAACATATTATAACATATTTAAAGTTGTGCTAATAGACATTAGCACAACTTTTATTTAAAAATATTTTTGATGGATAAATAGTAGATGTAACTCATCACTCCTCTCGATTCGAACCGAAATACAATATCGTTAGCTAAATTTTAGTGGCATTTTACATGTAGGTGTGATATTTATCGCCTTTAATGAAAATACTATTTTACCGCTTTTTACTTTACTATTTTACAGCTGAAGTTACATCAGCACTCACGTAACGAGCTACGCTATTGTATTTTGGTGGCTCTGGGATACAAGAAATATTCTACAATTTACCAGTTGCCAATGTCGAATCATCAGAAACCGTATTTTCAACCTTAACTGAGCAAAGTTTATGAGCGGCATGTTTTTCGATTGCTAAAACATTAAAAAGGAGAAAAATTTGGGAATTTTTTGATAAGATTGCGTCAACAGGTCGAAAAATGTGCATTCGAAAAGCAAAATGATCATCTCATAGATCAAATTGCGGAAAAGTGTAATTCGAAATTGGGCAAGAACCTTATATCTTACAAAACGTGGAAAGAGTTAAAAAGCAAAAAAGTATATGCTTTTAATCAAATGTAAAGACCAAACAAGACATTATTAGCATATAGTAGTAACTCTCCTTTGGCAATAGAGTGTTCATTTGAAACTATACTCGAAGTCGATGGACGAAAGGAACATACAACCATTTACGTGATTTCGGGGGGTACTAGAGACCTGTTGGGTAAGAACACAGCAGTCCGTCTAGGTTAAGACACTTGGTATCTGGATAAATCAAGTGGAGAGTACAGATCACCATTAAAGAGAAGGTTGCAATCAAAATTAAGGAATCACTAAACAGTGATATAATTTAAAGAAGTGCAAGGCCCGTCTAAATGGGTTTCACCAATGTTCCAATCATGAAAGAAAATGGTGAATTACGTTTGTGCGTAGATATGAGATGTACGAACGCCGCTATATTGCGAGAAAACCACTCCCTGCCTACTATGGACCATATTTGCCTTAAATGAAGAAAGCTAAATATTTTAACAAATAAGACATAAAAAATGCCTTCCATCAAGTGGAAATTCACTCTGAATCCAGACACAACGACTTTTATAACCCCTAAAATATTATATAGATATAAAAGAATAATGCTTGGAATTACCTGCGCTTCCGAGATTTTTCAGAAGATCATTGAAAGGATTCTGATAAACTGTGAATCGTCAATTTTATTGATGATATCCTGGTATTCGGGAACAGTGAAAAAAAGAACATGACGCATGACTAAAGAAAGTTCTACAGGTACTTAGTAAAAACAACGCCGTGATGAATAGCAATAAATATGCATTTATTGCTATTCAGCAATAGCATAAAACGCAGGATGTGAATTTTCTGGGACACAGGCTTACACATGAAGGAGTAAACCCTTCAACAAGTACGTTGAGAGCATTATGAAATTTAGGGTCCCAAAGACCATAGAAGAACTCCAAAGTTTTTTAGGACTTTTAAACTAGATAAACAAATGGATACCTAACTTGGCCGCCATGACAGAACTTCTGAAGCACCTGCTAAGACAGAAGATGAGCAAAAGGAAGAGCTTGGAAAAACAATGGTCTCGGGAACAAGATAAAGCATTCCAAAAAACTCAAATGGTTGCTCACGGAAATACAGATTTTAGGGTATTATGACGTCAAAGATGCAAGACAGGTGATAGCAGATGCTAGCCCTGTCGGACTTGGTGCTGTCCTTGTACAAAATGATACAAATGTCCCTAGAATTATTGCCTATGGTAATCGAACTTTGACAGACTGCGAGCGCAGATATAGCCAAACGGAAAGAGAGACACTAGCATTAGTTTGGGGGGTCGAATATTAATATTTGTTTTATTTGGAAAGCCTTTTGATTTAGTCACTGACCACAAGCCGCTAGAGATATTGTTCCAGTTTAAGGCAAAACCATGTGCGAGGATTGAACGATGGGTACTGAGGCTACAGTCTTATTCATTCAAGGTTGCATACAAGCCAGTAAAACAAATATAGCTGATCCCTTGTCACGATTATGTAACTATCCTGATAACCCACCAAAAGGAAAAGATCAGCATGTGTACCAAATAGTGGAAAATTCTAGACCAGTTGCTATACCAATGAGTACCATTGTAGCATATTCAGAAAAAGACCAAGAGATTTACAAAGTGAATAAAGGTGTCTATCAGAACGACTGGGACGATTCAATATTTTTTTTTAAAAAACGAGTTGTTTCCACGATAGCATTCTACTTCGTGGAAATAAAATTGTAATACCACAGCAACTCTTCAAGAGTGTATTAGATGCTGCATAGGAGGGTCATCCAGGTATCGTAGCGATGAAGGGACGCTTGAGATCAAAGGTATGGTGGCCCCGTATCGATAAAGACGTAGAACAATTAGTAAAGGCCTGTAAAGTTTGTACGTTAGTGGGTTTGCCAAGCCCACCTGCACCAATGAAGAGACGAGAGTTGCCTGCAGCTCCATGGATAGATGTCACAATGGATGTAATGGGACCATTGCCAAGTAATGAGTATCTGTTAGTAGCGGTCGACTACTATAGTCGATTCAAAGAAGTAAAAAATTACAAAAACATCACAAGCTTACAGATTATTAAAATGGTAAAAAAATGTTCAGTAGACTTGGTTATCCTATTTCTATCACCGCAGACAATGGCAAGCAGTTTGTTAGTGAAGAGTTTCGATCTTTCTTCAAAGAATGTAACATTAAGTTATTTAGTACTGTATCATATTGGCCTCAAATGATCGGTAACGTTGAAAGACAAAACAGAGATATTTTGAAACGTCTTCGTATCAGCCAGATCGAGAGGAAGGTTTTAAATGAATGTTTGTGGGAGTATCTTCTAATGTATAACAGCATCCCTCCTTACAGTTACCGGGAGGTTACCGTCTGAACTGTTTTTTCTGAACTGTTTAGGGATAAAATTCCATCAATAGGTGAAATAAATTACAGACAATCATTTAGATTCAGATATCAGGGATAGAGACAAAATACAAAAAAAAAAGAAAAAATCTTGATAAGAAAGAGATGTAGTGTATGCACAAATACACAAACATACATTTATATATAAGTCACTGTCTCGAGCGCACCGCGTCAGTTACACGAGAGCCTCGGGCGAGAGTGGACGTGTTTAGTTAAGTGCGTGCCGAGCCTGTGTTACACTACAGTGATTAGAGAAGATAGCATACAATACAGATACCACCAAATTTTATGGGTAAAGTAGCTTGAGCCCAGGCATATTTAAAGTTAAATTTAGATTTTTTCTATAAATATTTTAAGATTATGATAATAATTTTATAATAGGTATAGAAACAATTAATATCTTTTGAAATATCTGAATATTTCCTGACTGAACTTGAGCAAAGTATGTAAATCTAGGTACAAGGAGACAATACTTTAAAATAGTAAGAGCAATGTGGGGGTTTAACTTATATAATGTATCACCGTGATTTAAAACTGATCAAATTTTGTTTTTAAAACAGGTTTAATACTATTGAAAAACAATGGCTTACCTAGCAGGCGTAGCGACTCCATAATGACAGTTTTTATTCCTGGAGAAATATAATTGAAATTTTGAATTAAAGTGTCTCTGTTAGAGTTAGAACTAAATAAGCTATTAGAAAAATATATTTCACATTTATTGTTATTTCATTTAAGGGCAATATTTTTTAAATTTCAGAAAATATGAGTAAGATCTCTGAAGGCGTCATCTGCTCTACCTTCCAGTGTACCGTCGTCCAGGCACCAGACATTTAGCGACATTCTGCTTTGATTTCAAATTAGAAATAATAGGTTGAATTCCCAAACTGAAAAGTGTTGGACCTAGCTCGATAATATGGTTTTCATAAAACAAGTTAGTATTATGACTGTAACATTGCCAAACGTAATGATAAACTTGGAGGGGTATTATTGGCCATTTCTTTCAGCAGGGTTACCATATTGATAGAGTTAAAAGCATTCCTTAAGTAAGTAAGTCCTTAAGTAAATCCAACTTTGAATTTCTTTAGTTTTAATTGTTATTTTGTTGTATTCTAGATCTTTAAGTGACCTACAGAGTATATGTAAAAAATCAGATGTGGTTGCGCTGCAGGAGATTTGTCTGCTCCCCCACGATATACCGGTACTGGGAACTATTTCAAATGATTTTGAATATACAGGGAAGTCGGCGGTGGACACGTCTACCGGCCCTCTGATCGGAATACCGTATGGGGGGTAGCGATACTTTGAAGAAAGGGAAGTTTTGACAGCGTGTCTATAATAAAGTGCACGAATGATCGCATTGTAGCTATTAAAGCCAGTATTGGGCGGCGAGCGATTCTGGTTTTTTCCGTATACATGCCAACTAACTCACTAACCAATCTACCCATATTTACCGATGTGCTGAGCGAAATAAACGCTATAATTGATAATGAAAATGTTGAGAGTGTATTTATACTGGGAGATTTTGACGCGCATCCCCACGAACTGTTCTATAATGAACTCATAGCCTTCTGCTCGGAGCAGAGCTGAGTCTGCGCTGATGTTGAAAAACTTGGTGAGCAAAGTAACACTTATACATACGTAAGCGCTGCGTACGGATGCCGTAGGTGGTTAGACCATTGATGTGTGACAGACCTTGCGTGGCAGACTGAAGTGGAAGTGGAAGTAATGGAAGACGTGTTTGTGTCGGATCACTTACCACTAATTGTAAAGTGCGATTTAAGCTGTGTAAGACCCAAGTTGGCATCACCTAGCCTGCAACGAAGCACGGTTAATGGGGGAGCAAGGCGAGGCACAGATATCTAAGTACCATGACCTATGTAATAATAGTATGCGTGAAATTGATTTTCCTTCTGAGTTTACGGAGTGCAGCCGCGGAATGTGTAGCTTGAGTGAGCACAAAAAAGTACTACATCGCTTGTATCATAATATTGTACATGCCCTATGCGACGCGGCAAGTAAGTCTAGTAAGACTCATGGAGGAAGGAAGAGCAATAACAGGCTTTTATGTGGGTGGAATAAGCATGTTTATGATGCTCACAAGCAGGCCAGGCTTAACTATCAAGTTTGGTTGCTGAATAATCGGCCTAAGTCTGGTAGAATCTATGAGCAGATGTACGAATCGCGTAAAATATTCAAAGGTCGACTAAAATAGTGCCAACAAAATGAAGACCAACTTAAAATGGACGTTTTGGCCAAACATAGATCTGCTAAAAATTTTGATCGTTTCTGGAAAGCAACAAAAAACTTGATGTTAAGTCTGGTTTGCCAACAAGTGTGGAGGGAGAGAATGAGCCTGCTCATATTGCAGAAATGTTTAGGGCTCATTTTAAAGTCAACTCACCACTGGGCCCCTCGGTTCCTACTTTTAGCAAGCCTTTGTGTCAGGGAGAAAATAAACTAGTGCATGTTACAGCTGAACAAATGCGAAATGTACTTAAAAAAATTACTGATGGCAAGTCTCCTGGACATGATGGCATTAGCGTTGAACATCTTAAGCATGATGGTGTTCACCTTCCGAGGGTTTTGGCGCTGTTTTTCACAATGTGTATCAGACATTCCTACTTACCGCAAGAAATGTTAAAAACAATTGTGGTGCCCATTGTGAAGAATAGAACTGGTGACGTCTCGGACATGAAAAATTATCGTCCAATTTCATTAGCAACGATGATTGCTAAGATGCTGGACGGTGTGCTTAATTTTTACCTTGAAAAAATAGCTAAGCTACATGACGCACAATTTGGGTTTCGGTCTGGACTATCTACTAAGAGTGCAATTGTAAGTTTAAAGCACACTGTCCAATACTATACTAATCGCGGGACACAGGTATATGGCTGTTTCCTAGACCTGTCAACGGCATTTGACTTAGTGTCTTATAACATATTGTGGGCAAAGCTGGAGGACAGATGACTACAGGTTGAATTGCTAAATATATTTAAGTTCTGGTATGCCAACCAGACAAATTGTGTAAAATGGGCCGACTCTCTCTCGGAAGAATATGTGTTGGAGAGTGGGGTAAGACAGGGAGGCTTGACGTCTCCCACACTCTTCAACATATATATTAATGATCTCATTGTCAGGTTGAGCAGTATGCGTGTCGGATGCCGTATTGACGGAGTAAGCACCAACAATATAAATTACGCTGTACACCGGTACTGCTCTGTCCAACTGCGGGTGGTCTTAACGGGATGGTAAGGGTTTGTGAGAAATATGCTGCTGAGCACGGGCTCATAAACAATGTAAAAAAGACAGAATGCATGGTGGTTGAGGCCGCTGGTAAATGTCCCGATAAAGTCAATAACATTACCCTGAACGACGTGAACATACAACGTGTATCAAAATTTAAATATCTGGTACATATAATTACTGACGACCTTAAAGACCACGCTGATATAGAAAGGGAACGTAAGGCTCTATCAGTAAGAGGTAATATGTTGGCTCGCAGATTCTATCGTTGTATCGAAGACGTAGAGGTAACCCTTTTTAAAGCGTATTGCCAAAACATGTACACGGGAAATCTGTGGACCAGCTATACCAAGAAGTCGCTGGACACCCTACGAGTCCAATATAATAATGTGTTAAGGATGTTGTTGGGATTGCCTCATTTCTGTAGTGCATCAGCGATGTTTGCAGAATACCAAGTTAACGATTTTGCAGCCATTATTCGCAAAAAAAACACATCGCTGATATTTAGAGCGCGAGGCAGTCCCAATAGCATTCTACAAACCCTGGCAGACACTTCTCCGCTTTGGGTCTGCTTTATGTCAGGGTTATTTTAAAACACAGTTATTTAAATTAAATCCAAATTGACCTCATCTGATTTTATTTTGATATTCTATTTCAAAATATGATTGTATTTAATCTAATTTAATTAAGACATTATTTGATTTCGATTGATTTTTATTTGTTTTTTTTGTTTGATTGTATTTTATTTTATTTTATTTTGAAATTCCTATTTTTTGATTATTATTTTAATTTTATTTTTGATTTTACTGTAATTAAATTTAACAGTGGTAGAGCTAAGCGGCAGCTTTTGCTGTCGCACGGATGGGCCAGCTCAAACCGGGGTGGTACCACGACCTCACAGAATACCGGCGTGAAGTAGAGGTTAACCTCTGCGTTCCGCTTGGTGAGTGCAGGTGGCCGGAGGCCCAATCCCCCCCCCCCCATCAACATGGTAGTGGAATTGAACAGAAGACTACCCCAGGAGGGTACCAGCACTGCACGCTGAGCATCCACGACCAAACCACTCCACTCCTGGAAGTGGGTGCTCAGGCTGCCCCACGTATTCTGGGGGGGGGGGGGGGGCAAAATTCCGCTCACGACTAATACTGCTCGGGGCAAGCTGAGCAATAAGACCAAGGCGACCCCTTTCACGCTATCCGTGAATTTTTGCAATATCAGGGGACTTCATTCCAACCTTAACGCTGTCCATTATCATCTAGAGACGGCGCAGCCGGCCTTGCTCTTTTTAACCGAGACTCAGGTGTCCTCTCCGGCTGATACTTCATATCTCTCTTACCCGGGGTACAAATTTGAACACTCCTTTGTGCCCCGGGCTGGAGTTTGCGTATACGTCAGGGAGGACATCTGTTTTCGACGCCTCGGCAGTCTTGAAGGTACGGACCTGTCCATCCTATGGCTGCGCGTAGACAGCGACGACCATCCCGCGTCTACGGGTGCCTCTATAGGTCCCATAGCGGTAATGCCGACACAGACCGACTCATCGACCACGTCCAAATGGCTGAAGACTCTTTGCTACAACAGGTCCCATCCGCAGAGATCGTGATACTCGGTGATTTTAACGCCCACCATGCTGAATGGCTTGGTTCTCGTTTAACCGATCATGCGGGTAGATCTGTCTATGACTTTGCTTTGGCATATGGTCTAACACAACTGGTTACTTCGCCTACGCGGATCCCAGATGTGGAGGATCATGTACCTTCCCTGTTGGACCTTCTGCTGACCTCTCATCCGGACAAATATCAGGTCTCCGTCGATGCCCCACTGGGCTCTTCGGACCATTGTCTAATCCGGAGTACGGTGCCACTTACGCTCCCATCGCAGTTGCGATCTGCAGCTTGCCGCCGTGTTTGGCACTATAGGTCGGCCGATTGGGACGGGATGCGGTCTTTTTTTGCATCCTACCCTTGGGGGCGGGTTTGCTTCTCGCCGGAAGATCCCAGCGTTGTTGCCGATTCTGTTGCTGATGTGGTACTTCAGGGTATGGAACTTTTTATTCCATCCTCTGTGGTGCCCATCGGAGGCAGATCCCAGCCATGGTTTGGTCGCTCCTGTAAACTAGCATTACGCTATAAGCAGAAGTGCTACCAGGCCATGGCTGACGCATCAACGTCCCGGGATTTAAACACCAGCGCTCTTAAAAAGAAGTACAATTCCGCCTCCAGGTCCTTCAAAAGTGTCATTGCAAAGGCAAAGTCAGAGCACATCGGCAGAATTGGCGAGAAACTAGTTCACCTCCCTTCGGGAACACGTGCATTCTGGACTCTCGCCAAGGCTGTCCAAGGGAACTTCTGTCAGCTATCTCTGCCATCTCTGCACAGGGTGGACGACTCACTGGCCCATGACGCAAAGGAGAAAGCCGATCTGCTAGGCTCTCTTTTTGCTTCCAACTCGACTCTAGATGACGGGGAGAACATACCGCCGAACATCCCGCGGTGTGAGTGCTCCATGCGGGAAGTGCTGTTTACACAGCGCTTGGTGCGTAAAGCACTTCTCTCCCTGGACGTCAACAAGTCGAGTGGGCCTGATGGAGTCCCACCTATTGTACTGAAGACGTGTGCTCCGGAGTTGGCACCAGTTTTAACGCGTCTTTTTCGGTACTCCTACTCCCTAGGCGTAGTCCAGGACTCATGGAAGACAGCTTTGGTGCACCCGATTCCTAAAAAAGGCGACCGCTCAGATCCGTCCAACTACAGACCTATCGCCATCACCTCCTTGTTCTCCAAAGTAATGGAAACGATTACTAACAGCCAGCTCATGCGGTACATTGAGGATCACCAGCTGATTAGTGACCGCCAGTACGGTTTCCGTCGAGTCGAGGTCGCTCAGCTGGTGATCTTCTGGTCTACCTGACCCGTAGATGGGCGAAGGCAGTGGAGTCCAAGGGGGTGGCGTTGGCCGTTAGTTTGGACATAGCGAAGGCTTTCGATCGGGTTTGGCATAAAACGCTTCTTTCGAAGCTGCCTTCCTATGGGCTTCCCGAGAAATTGTGCAATTGGATCACCAGCTTTCTTGCAGATCGGAGCATCAAGGTCGTAGTAGACGGTGCATGCTCCGATTACAAGCCCATTAACGCTGGTGTTCCACAAGGCTGCGTGCTATCACCAACGCTGTTTCTTCACCTGTTTGTCACCTGTACTAATGGGTGTTCTTCAGGGCTCGATTCTCGGCCCATTCCTGTTTCTGGTGTATATTAATGACTTACCTCAACCTTGTAGGGGATAGTCATGATATAGTATTATTTGCTGATGATACTTCCTTGATTTTTAAACTTACACGTCAATCATTTAAATGTGACGAAGTGAATAATGCTATATCAAAATTAGTGCATTGGTTTAACGTTAATAATCTGCATTTGAACGGAAATAAAACTAATTGTGTTAAATTTACAACAACGAATGTTAAAAATCTGAATACCAATGTGTTTTTAAATTGGGAGGAATTGAGCCCTGTTGTATCTACTGTTTTTCTTGGCATCACTCTTGACGTAAAGCTTCAGTGGGGCCCCCATATATCCAAATTAGCAAGCAGACTAAGTTCTGCAGCCTATGCTGTAAAAAAGATTAGAGGTCTCACTAGTGTCGAGACAGCTAGATTAGTTTATTTTAGTTATTTCCATAGCATAATGTCTTATGGGATTTTGTTATGGGGAAATGCGGCTGATTCAGAAACTATTTTTGTTTTACAGAATAGGGCCATTAGAGCTATTTACAATCTAAAACCGAGAGAGTCTCTTAGAGATAAATTTAAAGAAATTAATATATTAACTTTGGCCTCTCAGTATATTTACGAAAATTTAATGTATGTTCACAAAAACAAAGATAGTTTTAGTAAAAAAAGTGATATACATTCTGTTAACACTAGGAACAAACACAAGCTAGTGATGCCAGTTTCTCGACTCCACAGAGTCAGTAATTCATTCTTGGGGCAATGTATACGCTATTACAACAAGGTCCCGGAAAGTGTACAGGTTCTCTCTATTACCAAGTTTAAATGTTTTATTAAGCTGAAACTGTATAAAAAGGGTTATTATAGTATAAATGAATACATGGTTGATAATAACCCCTGGGAATGAGGTGGTCGCTTCCAAGCAGTTTCTAAAATAAATTTTGTAAATAGTTCGTAATCATTTATATTGTAAAATTTATTTTTAAAAAAATGTCCTGCTGGGTTTCTTGCTGGTTCTTCCCAGGACAGAGGGTTTTTTTTTCGAACCAGTGGTAAAGTAAAAATGACTTTCAATAAGAATTACACATGTAATGTATATTGAATAAAAATTATTCTATTCTATTCTATTCTATTCCATTCTATTCTTCTGCATATCAATGATATGTTGCAAACCAGTAACATTCATTGCTTGCAGACGACAGCACTGGTGATGCTTTATATACCGGCCGTGCCAATATTTCTCGGGAAAACGTCGCCGAGTACCGGAACAAACTTGTGTCTGAAGTCGAGACTTTGTTGAACAAAGTCTCAGACTGGGGGCGACTAAATCTAGTCCAGTTCAATCCCCAGAAGACACAAGTTTGCGCGTTTACCGCTAAAAAGATTCCCTTTGTCGTATCTTCTCAGTTTCAAGGCACTCACCTTAATGCCGCAGCCAGTATCGGAATCCTCGGTGTCGACATATCGAGTGACGTGCAGTTTCGTGGTCACTTGGAAGGGAAGGCCAAATTGGCCTCTAAAAAGCTTGGCGTGCTCAGCAGAGCGGGAAAGTATTTCATGCGGGCACACCGCTTGCAACTTTACAAGGCGCAGGTTCGGCCTCACATGGAATACTGTTCCCATTTCTGGGCAGGGGCCCCCCAGTGCCAGTTCCTTCCACTTGACCACATCCAGCGCAGAGCGGTTCGAATCGTCGACGACCTAATTCTTTCCGATCGGCTTGACTCACTGGCACTGCGTAGAGAGGTTGCATCTCTTTGCGTATTTTATCGCATCTACCACGGGAAGTGCTCTGAGGAATTGTTCGGACTAATTCTAGCCGCTCAATTTCACCATCGCACATCGCGACAGAACTTGCGATACCATCCATATCATCTAGATGATTAGCGGTCCACCACTGTGCGATTCAGAAGAAGTTTTCTGCCTCGCACAACTTTCTTGTGGAATCGATTACCACCAGCGATTTTTCCGGACCGATAGGACTTAGGGACCTTCAAGAAAAGAGCCTACTCCTTTTTAAAAGGCCGGCAACGCATCTGCGATTCCCCTGGTGTTGCAGTTGTTCATGGGCGGCAGTAGTCACTTACCATCAGGTGAGCCGCATGCTCGTTTGCCCCCTCTCCTATAAAAAAAATTATTTTAGGTATAAATTTGATTTTAGTTTTGATTTAATTTAATTAAATTTATTTAATGTTTTCAATTACTAACCTAATATAAGTCATACTAACAACTTACGGATCTTTGATATCTGAAATAAAGAATTATTATTATTATTATTAAGTCAACCTTCACAAGAATATCTTTATCAGGGTTTGTTAAAATGTATGCACTGAATGTACCGCCGCCTCATAGCCACCTCTAGTGCCAAAGCCTAGTTAAGTATGCTGAAATTTTGTCTCAGGTTTAAGGGTTATGTGCCTGCAACCTAACTTTCAAGTTAAGGCCTTAACAGTGGTTGAAATGGGTAAATCTTGGATATTTAAGTAAAAAAATCTCAGTAACTGTTCATTTAATTCACAAAAAAAATACAGGGTAACAGAAGAGAATTTGGTCAATGTTTTTAATTGAACAAAATTGTATTTTGTCAACCCCTTATTAGAAAAAAAAATCCCCAAAGAGTACCTATCTTTGTCATATTTTGCAAAATTTCTCTAAAACGGCACAAGCTTTTTAAATAGTTCTTAAACTAAAAAAAGGGTCTTAAAAATATTAATATTTTTAATTGAGAGTCTATGGGCCGTAGCAACCACTTACCATCAGGTGGACTGTGTGCTCGTTTGTCTCCCTTGTCCTATTAAAAAAAAACTTTCTGAGGTTTCAGTAAAATAATGTTAAGTATTGTAAGCACTCGTACAATTATTTTTCTCGTGTTAATAAAGCTATTGGGCTATTTTGATTTTTTGTAAAGTGTTTTTACTTTATATGTTAAATAATTTATTTACCCTTCTATACCAAGAAGCGTTTTTCTGTCACTCCTATTGAATTTGACAATGCTTGCTGAAATTTAGCATCTTTAGATCGATCAGAATCGCGCGCTGATCCGGCTGTTAGATATTGCAAAAATAATCGAAAATATTTATTTTTACTTTCATGCCGAAGACTACCTTGTTTTATTTTATTACGGTCAAATAATATTTATAAGGTTATAAAGCAAGTATTTACAAATATTTTCATTGTTTTGTTATTCTATTGTTTACAGTTATTATCACGTCTTAGCTTTTCACCAAGAATTACATTAGAAATTCTTGATGGGATGCGACGTAACGCGCATACTTTATTTTCATCAAGAACTATAATATATATATATATATATATATATATATATATATATATATATATATATATATATATATATATATATATATTTGTTTTTTTATCAGTAGAGTTTCAACACAATCTTAAAAAAGTTCAATGAATAAAAAAAATGCCGATAATTATATAATTTCAAGTCAGTGTTTTACATTTAAAGATCAGTTATAAAGAGCCAAAATTCTTATTTTAATTTTGATTAATTTAGTTCAAGAATACGATAAATGTGAAAGGGCTTTTATACATACATAATACATAAACACTCACGCCTGTCACCCAGAGGGGTAGGCAGAGACTACGGACTTCCATTTGGCGCGATCCTGACACACCTCTCTCGCTTCCTTTACATCCATATATCTACGCATACACGCTCGTCGGTTAAAGGTACTCCTAATCTGGCCCATTTTTAATGTATCGCCGATTTGGTCGATAAAACTTCGTCTAGGGCGCCCCTTCCCGACCCTGCCGTTCACTTCTGCAACATAAATTTGCTTAGTCACTCTTTCCTCGTTCATTCTTTCTACATGACCAAACCATAATAAACCATATCTGCAATAATAATTTTCATCAAAAATAACATAGACTTATAAAACTCAAATACACGGTCAATCATACTGAAGATTATCAATTGTACTACAAAATATTTAAAAGACTATTTCCAGTATAATGACCCGAATATTATCATTAATGTTTGACTGGCACACTTGAAAGTTTTATCACATGGCTAAATGATTGACTATTATATTATGATAAGGTCATGCTTTTCTATAAAAAGTTGCAAGAAATTTTAAATCAGGGACCTATTAGTTTGTTTTACTATTCACTTAATTAGTGAAAAACAAGATGGACTGATCTAAAAGTTTACTTTCTTGTGTAAAAATAGCTATTTATAATTTTATGCAAATGATAATTAAAGTTTCTATGTAAATAATTGTAACATAGCGGACATTATATTCAATAGTAGCGACCATCCATATTTGCAAAGCCATCATCATTTTCTGTACAGAAACCGGCAAAGTGTTGCTTAAGGCACTATAAACAAAGCAGCTGATAAAATGTTACACTCATAACTGTTAACAAAAACTGTTTCTGCAAATGGTCTTATAGATAATAATAACTATTCCGCCGTGTTAGGTGCAGGAGCTATTATTAGAAGGAGTAGAGGTAAAATTTTGTTTTAGAAATGCGCAATCAATATTGTTTTGTCTGCAATTGAGCATAATATAAAAAATAACTTTAGCCAAAGAGCATAACTGTCATTATACTCAGGCCCATCAATTGGTATGGAAAAAAATAATTTTACCAGGTTTAAAAATATCAATCAAAATTCAAAAAAACATAAATATTAAAATCAAAAAATTAATTTATGTATGTCTATACATACATATAATGATTTATGGCCGCTTAGTAACTGACAGTGACTCAATATAACATCCTACAGTCACGCCGAAACTAAGAGGAGAGAATCACTGTAGAAAAGGTAATAATTTATTGCGGAAATTTTGTGATAAAATGAAAAAAATTACAAACTTATGCAAGTTAGTCTAACTTAGTTTAACTTATCCTTATGCCTTACAAAAAAAAAACAAATAATAAAATAGTGAAATGGCGTCAGTTTTTAAAAAGATATAACAAAAATAAACAAAAAAATAAATTTCAAAAATTTATTTCAGTATATTTAATTCAGTATTTCATTGATTATATACCGCTGACACTTAATCACGCTTTTCGAAACCAAGCCAGTTGTAAACAATACTTGTGTGAAAAGACAAAATCTTCTTTTCAAATTTCCGCCTAGTTGTAAGTAAAAAGCCAAATAGGTCATGTGTCAATTTTAATTAAATATATTTTATGTGAAGTGATCTTGACTAAGTTTTATCAATTAACCATTGGTAAAAATTAAAACAGGAATTTTACAATTGTGTTTACAAGAAACATTATTAGTTGAACCTTGCAGCTTGTTCATTATTTTTATTATAAATACCTATAAATGTATATATTATTAATAAATAGTTCCCATAATATTTTGGATTATTTTTTATTTTGCCCTATCTGCAATGTTCTACGCTCTATAGAAAATGTGGCGTATGACATGACTGACAATCTTTCGAACGTTTTATCTAGGTACAAAGATGTTTTACGTTTTCGTCGCCTCCAGCACATTTTGTCAGCATAAGGTACACTTCTGTATCTGAAACGAAATATTGCTACAAAGTAAAGTAAAAGGGTATACAAGTCCCTCTACTGGGCACAGAACTCTTTTTTTTTATTTCTGAGAGGGTTAAGGGCAAGGAAATGCCCGCCGAACTGCCCCAATGTGTTGACGAAAATTGCAATTACAAATTGCATTCGTGCTGTCGGGGATCAAACCCGGGAATAATTTACAGCGATCGCTTTGACCCAGATCTACTAATACGATACAAATAAATACGATTTTACATATATAATAAAAAACTCTTACGTACTTAAAACTTGAACACTTGATAGCTCGTGACGCCTACCGGACAAAGCTACAGCACAATGTAATTGAAGATGCGTAACCACGACATAATTCTCAGTGATGCGCAGGCAGTACGTCACTTTTATAATTGTCATCTCTGCAGTCTATTAATCTTTGCACTTTTATAAGTAATACAGAACGTAGTTGCTAGACGGTGTTGACGTTGGCTAAAATCTCTGCAATAGCCGTTTCGTCAAGATCATTTAGGCTAGTTAAAGCCTTAAGCGTCGAAATGTGGAACCAGCGGCAATAGCACGTATACCGTTATCCTTTTTTGAAGGCATATAAATTTGACACAGAAAATAATGGAATTAGATTTGGATAAACATTACCAGAAAGCATAGTTTTGTACATAATTTTGTAATGTCATTAAGAAGCACTCTGCCGGCGTCACCGGCAAAAGCATTTACAACATCTTTAAGATGTTGAGATGTAATTCCGTCAATGCCGTTACCAGAGCCATTCTAAAATGACGTATTTAATTTTAAAATGTCTTTTTCAGAAATTTGTAAAGGTTGCATAGAAGTCTTGGGAGGCAGCAGTGAACATTGAGAAGGATTGACCGAAGTTACATACAAATTTTATTTGCCACCCCTTGGAATGGAATTCTTCTCTAAATTTAGTTCATATATTAATAAAAAAATACCTACCTACCTACTTAATAATAAAAACCTATTAATAAAAAAAAATATTAAAACTGGTCCACAATTGACGGAGATATTGTGTGACATGACACAACGTGTATAGTACAAATATATTATGTCGAATTTAGAAACTCCTCCTTTTATAAAGTGGATCAAAAATGGTCATGAGCATTTTACGTTTCAGAATTTTACGGAAGTATTATAATCCTATCAAAATCTTTTACAATGAAGATAAATCGGGCACGATCGAGCGGTCCACCTCGTCAACGTGGTTTGACGAAGGTCTTTCGACGTCGTCAATTTAGTGATAAATTTATCAGTCCCTTTCTATTGACATCAGGTTGACTGGCTGCTAAGTGCCTTTTTTATATATTTTTGGGAATGTTCTTATCTATTATGCTTTTATTAAACTTAAAATAAAATTTTACAAAGAATATATTTATGAGATAGTGTTATTGTTTTTAAGACTAATTTTCAATCCTTAGATAAAAAATGTAATAGCATAAAATGCAAGATATACAAATTGAAAATTACAGGTTTATGAATAAAATAGTACAATTGTTTTACTTTTATAGTGATCCAGTTATATTTTATTCGATGGATAACTGTTACCTGTTAAATAAAAAAATAAGTTTATAGCCGAATAAGGGAGTAGATTCTCAATTCGACTGTTTTTTGTAAGTTTTTTGTAAGTACGTTATGCGATTTGTTCGCTTATTTTTAACCAGTTTTAAAAATTATTCATTTATCAAACGGAGTGATACCTCAAAGGCGGCTAAATAAAAGATAGGAGATAAAATGTTTGGTGTATTTATTTTGACACCATTCTAATTGTTAGCATAAGTAATGTTTTCTTAGTCCACTAAAAATGTTAAATTTAAAAATCTAAAAATAAGCGAAACGAAAAAGAATAAAGTTATTTACATATGAATATACCTAGCAGAGCCACGCTGAAGCCATATTACAATTGTAGATCGAAGGGTTTGGCTAGAACAGGCGAGGACCACGCTCTCACAGAATGCCGAGCGTAAAAAGCAGCTTAATGCTGCTGTGTTTTGTATGGTAAGTGTAGGGAACCGGAGACCCATTTTACTGGAAACAAGTCATTCCATCTTGGTCCTCACGGGTGAAAATGCATCTTCATTTTGATTCATAGTCGAGAATAAACGTAGATATCTATGGTCCATATAGTATTCACTTACTATCCGGTGAACTTTGTGCTCGTTTGTTATTCTTATTATATAATAATAATATAAATTTAATATAGAAGAATAAAATAACTCAAGAGTTTTTATTCCACATCGGATGTCCCGTCTGAATACTTTGAAATTTTGCAAAGTACGAGGGTGGATTGAAAAGTACTCGGCCTAACCAAGAAAATAAACACATACTAAATCAGTTATATTTTTATTTTTCTACATAATCACCATCAAGTTCAATACACTTTTGCCACCTCCCCTTCCAAGCATTTAGACCTTTGAAAAAAAATTATTCTTCCTTAGAGTCAAAATATGCGTCTACAGCTGCTTTGACCTCGTCATTTGTCGAAAATCTTTGACCTCCCAAGTGCTTTTTTAGGTTAGGGAACAGAAAGAAGTCTGATGGTGCCAGATCAGGTGAATACGGCGGATGCGGTAACAGTTCAAAGCCACAGTTGTGAATTTCAGCCATTGACTGTACTGACGTGTGAACACGGGCGTTATCTTGATGAAACAGGACTTTTCTTCTGAGCATTCCTCGACGTTTTTCTTTTATTTCCTCTCGTAAACGACGTAGTAAGGTGCAGTAGTAATCAGAGTTTATAGTCTGACCCCTTTCAAGATAATCAATCATAATCACACCTTTCGAGTCCCAGAATACTGAAGCCATCACCTTATTTGCCGACAAAATCGACTTAGCCTTTTTAGGGGGTGGTGAACCAGGTCTTCTCCACTGTTTTGATTGTTGTTTTGTTTCCGGTGTACAGTAATGAACCCATGTTTCGTCTATAGTAACAAAACGATTCAAAAAATCATCTGCATCGGCTTCAAATAACTCCAAACAGTCGCGTGAAATAGTCAATCGCGTCATTTTTTGTTCAACTGAAAGCAGTCGCGGAACCCACCTCGCAGACACCTTGTGGAAACCCAACTCGTTGACAATGATGTTTAGAGTTCGTTCATAAGAGATGCCTATAATCTCGGCTATCTCTCTAATTTTTAATCTGCGGTCTCCCATTATTAAATCAAGTACTTTTTTAATATTTTCGTCAGTAGTTGACGTCGAAGGCCTTTCAGAGCGGGGTTCATTTTTCACACTCTCTCTACCACGCTTAAATTCTGCTATCAATTTTTTGACGGATGAATATGACAGAGCACAATCGCCTAATGTACTGACCATGTCATCATGGATGGCTTTTGATGAAAGCCCCTTCTTATGGAGGTACTTAATGACGGCACGCTGCTCGATTTGCTCCATTCGCGGAAATTATGTCCGATTACTTTGTTAATAAATTTATAAAATCACAACTAATTATCGCACACGTTTCGAACTTCACACAATGAACTAGTCTGAACTGAACTAAATAATGTGGGTAGATTTGATTTTTAGAATTGAATGGATCTGTGTTAGGCCGAGTACTTTTCAATCCACCTAGGTAGTAAGAAATGACGTCAATAAAATAATTTCTTGAACTGATCTAATATTCTCTCGAGGATCATCACATCTCATGATCATTGCGTGTTAAGTATTTTAAACTTTAAAATTATTGTATTCTCACATAAAAAAGGAAAACAAAGGAAATTTGAAAGCATGATATTCACAAAGGCCGTGGGTGTTCGAAACGCATTTCATAGCAATATCCGGCTGTTGGCATAAGTCAAAATTGCTTTTAGCTAGCTCTTAAAATTTCCTTGTTAGTTGTAAAATCAGTAATTTCAATGATTCATTTTATATTCATTATTTATTCATTCATTACAAGCCAACACAAGTCTGAAATAAAACCTCCCTCGTAGATTGAATAGGGGGGATACTTGTTAGAGTGGCCACGCTTTGTAGGCGGGTGGTCAACTGCAATTTTATTATTATTGGGTCATCAGGAATATAATCCTGTCCATCTCCAATTTTAGTCTGTCGCCTTTTACAAGTACTTAACTTTTTGGATGGAATATATCCAGTAGTATGTCTACTTTTAAAAACATTCGCCAATTATAATAACTTAGAGTTGCAAAGAGGCTTGCCAACTGTGGCAACTATGGCAGATTCAATAAGAGGCGAAGAACCCTGTGCAAGAAGCTGTGACCGAAGGCAGACAAAACTTTAAAAATTTTATTTTTGTTATTAGTGCCGTATATACTTTCTTATGCATTTAGTAAAAAGCCGTAATTTTGTCATTACAAACAGATACATCAATTTTATTTATTTGTATAGATAGGAAGGAATATAAAATAATAATTTAAAATGGTAGAGCTATTATACCTTACATGGGATTATGTTTCTTGCACAGAATTTCAACGTGAAACTGTAATATAATGCTTTGGTGATACGTATGGTGTCTTTAGTAGGTGACAACGAATTCTGCATTGTGATCCTTAATCGACGTTAGGTAAAGATGTCCTTTCCATTTTACTTTAGCTAAATGTGAAGCTGAAGTAACAAACGACTTAACCTGATGGTAAGTGGCTACTTCATTTCATAGACACTTGCAGCCAATTTCAAACAAAAAAGACCACAGATGCGTTCACATCTCTGAAGACTAAGATAGAATATCTCACAGCCTGTATTTATACTGGCTATAAAAATAAACTGAAATTTGGAATCCTACCACTTAGTGACCGTTGTCATACCATCTGAACTCGTTTTTACCCGTACCTCAATGAAATAAATAGATAAAAGTAAACCTAAGTAATAGCCTACAGAGGTCCCACTGCTGGGCACAGGATGCCTCTCATTTATGAGAGGGTTATAGAGTTATTAAATTGCTATGCTGCTCCAGTGTGTTTTTACACACTACATTTACTCGATATATTTTATTTCGTAGCCACGAGGTTCCCATATAATGTTTGCTTTCACCGAAAAATTAGCTCGTGGTAAATCAGCACTATTAGAAATTGCATTTAAAAATGTCACTGATGTTAGTGAGGATCATTCCCGAATATAGCGCGTACAGTGATAAAAATAAATATATAAAATAAACTGTTACTATTTAAATACTATTGTAACAGTGGTAGAGCCACGTGGCAGTTTTTGCTGTCGCACGGATGGGCTGGCTCGAACCGGGGTGGTACCACGACCTCACAGAAAACCAGCGTGAAGAAGAGGTTTACCTCCGCGTTTCGCTTGGTGAGTGCAGGTGGCCGGAGGCCCTTTTTACTGGAAATGAGGCATTCCATCCAGTCCTCACGGGTGACAACGCATCTGCATTTTGATTCGCAAACGAGGATAGATGTAGATGTCTATGGGCCGCAGCAACCACTTAGCATCAGGTGGACTGTGTGCTCGTTTGTCACCCTCAACCTATAAAAAAAATTCTGTAGAACAATAATTCCGCTTCTATAAAATGAAACTCTACTACTTGTTTGTAAGCATTTGACCGAAACAACGATGCGACTCTTGTCTGCAAATTGATAAAAGTATCACACTCGTGCGCCATCAGTGCGTATACAAGAGTCGAAGTGGAATGTTTTATTTTGTGTCTGATAATTGACTCGCTATTCTCAATTGCTTTTCATTTTTATAAAAAATATGAACAAAGTTAATTATAATAAAAATATGTCAGAAAATCTTATGGTAGCATATTAGATAACAGTGGCAGCTAGAGAGAATCGATCATGCAACTTTGTGCCGTGGGTATAGTACGCGTAAAAGACTAATATGGGAATGCCAGAAAGATCTTGTATGGCTTTCAGTATATATGTCTATATAAAATAAGTGTGGCATAAGGAGAACACATTCCACCTGATGGTAAGTGTACCCTCCATTAAGAAACAAAATGCGTTTTTATCTCTGACGACTAAGATGGAATGCCTCGTATTCAGTAAAAAAGATTAACGCTAGTTTGAAAGATTTTTTCGCTAAATCGCTTCTTTTCTTCTATGTCAGCCATGACTTCAAATGAGGTATAAGATTCTCTCCCTCCGGCACTATACGGAATTCTATGGTTTACTTTGATTAGTGTATTTTAGTTACTTTCATAGCGTAATGTCTTATGGAATTTTGCTATGGGGTAATGCGACTGATATTGAAGCTATATTTGTTTTGCAAAAGAGAGCCGTACGGGCGATTTATAACCTAAATTGTAAAGAGTCCCTCAGAGAAAAGTTTAAAAAATAAACATATTAACTTTTGCATCGCAATATATTTATGAGAATGTAATGTATGTGCATAAAAACATAAATAGCTTTAATAAGAATAAGGATGTGCATACTTGAAATACTAGGAACAAACATAGATAGATAGATAGATAGAAAATTCTTTATTGCACTCAAACAAACAAACATTTGGTACAAAGGCGAACTTAATGCCAAAAAGGCATTCTCTGCCAGCTAACCTTTGGTAGTGTGGTGAGAGTTATGGGTAGAGCCGCAACAGAGGGAAAAAAAATTAACTTACTTTAAAAACTAACTTCACATATTATTCAATAATATAATATAATATAATATAAATATGTTACTTTATATATATTGACACTTCATACACACACATATATACATATATATAAATGTATATATACATATAAACAAAAATACATACTATACCAATAAAATACATACAATCTAGTATAAGAAAATATAATATTATATAAACCAATAATATTAATCAAGTAATTTTAAATAATGTGCCTCAACCTTACGTTTAAATGTATTTATTGAGGGAGCATCTTTTATATCTCGTGGAAGGTTATTCCAAAGTGTAATTGATGATACCGTAAAGGAATCTGAGTAGTATGTAGATTTATGCAACGGGATAGTTAGAGTTTTGTTGGTCATCGAACGGGATAAGCTTAAGTATGAAAAACGCTCTTTCAGATAAGCTGGGGAAGAAGGATTGTAAAGAATACCATACAAAGTGGTTAGAAGGTGTGTGTTCCGGCGAAAACGGATGTCGAGCCACTTAAGTCTTGAGCGAAATTGTGATATATGATCAAACTTGCGCAGGCCAAAAATATAGCGTATGCACAAATTGAGCAGACGGTCGAGTTTGCTAAGCAGTTCCTCAGTTATATCTGGATAAGCAATATCAGCATAATCTAAAATAGGAAGCAACAGAGTGTTGACTAACGTAACCTTGGCCGTCTGAGGGATAAACTTTTGCCAGAGCTTTAATGAATGCATTGTGCTAAAAATTCGTTTCCGGACCTCACTAACTTGTGACACCCAGCTTAGGTCGTGAGCCAAAATTAGGCCGAGGTTTTTAACCTGCCTAGCATATTCTAAATCAACACCGCTTAGAATGACCTTAGGCAGATGTTGATAGTCGAGTCGGCATGTAATTTTTCTGCTGCCTATGATTATAGCCTGTGTTTTGGCAGGATTTAATATTAGTCCATGACAGCTTGCCCACTGATGAACTGCAGCAAGATCCAAATTCATTTTGTCAACAGATGCATTTAGGTCATTTACACTAAAATGCTGATACAGCTGGACATCATCTGCGTACAGATGATACTTGCTGAAATTTATTACAGAAACAAGTGCCTTGATAAACACAGAAAAAAGCAACGGAGATAAAACACCGCCTTGAGGAACACCAGCAACAACGTTACACCAGTCGGAGAACTTATCATCAACACGAATGCGTTGCCGGCGTCCCCGAAGATAGGAACTGAACCATTGTACAACTGATGTTGTTAAATTCAGGGATTTTAGAACTGCTAACAGAATGTCGTGGTCAACACAATTAAACGCGTTACTGAAGTCTAGGAGGACAAGAAGAGTAAGTTGACGATTATCCATCGCAAAGCGGATATCATCAGTTATTTTAATTAAGGCCGTGGAAGTACTGTGCAGTGGTCGGAAACCAGACTGAAAAGGATTGAAGAGGTTGTTTTTGTTTAGAAATTTTGTGAGTTGGTAATGAACAACCTTTTCAAGAATTTTAGAGAAGAAGGAGAGGATAGATATTGGCCTATAATGGTTGAAATTAGTAGGAGAGTTGTTTTTGGGGATAGGAATTAGGAACGCTTCTTTCCACTTGGTAGGGAAGGTACTGGAGGCAAAGGAAAAATTTATTAGATGAGTGATATGGGAAACTATTTGGTCCAAAATCTGCAAAACCATATCACGTCCAATACCATCTGGGCCAACAGCTTTGCTGGATATAACGGATACAATTTTTTTTACTTCATCATCAGTCACTGGTTCAAAACAGAAAGGAGTCCAACATGGTAAAAGGGAAGAAGTAATATCTTTAATGGTATCGCTTTTGACTGTTGAGTCCAATGTAACTGGCGAAGAGCAAAAGTGTTTATTCAGCGCTGATAAGTCAAGGGAGTGACTAACACTCTGATTACTTTTACCAAAGCCCAGGCTGCGCAAGAACTTCCATATATTCTGGGTTGAGCAAGTCTGAATAGTATTGTGAATGTATCGGCGTTTGGCATTTCGTATCACCTGGTTGCAGCGATTCCGTGCCTTTTTAAATCTTTCCCAGTTCTCATCACTGGGCAAGCATTTATGTTTTCTTTTTAGGCGGTCTCTACGTGCCATAAGAGATCGAATATATGGCGTTAACCAGGGTGCTGGTGCCCGTTTCATTTTTACTGGTCTTAAAGGCGCTACTTTGTCATAGGATGTCATTATAATGTTATTGAATAACTCCAGTTTATTGTCAATATGATTAGTGTTATAAAAGTCTGACCAATTAGCATTGCATATCTCATAATTTAATAGCTGGCGATTCATACGGACAAGGTTACACTGAAACACAATTTTGGGAGTTGACTTAGTTGATTTAAGAGCATATGATGCGAAAATAAGATCGTGATGTGAAAATCCAGGAGCCACAAGTTGGCCATGTAGAGATATACGATCAGGATTGGAAGTAAGGATCAAATCTAGTAAAGAGTGAGTATTATTGACGTGATAGGTGGATTCAAGATCAAGAGTTTTAATATTGCTTGATGCACATATGAGTTTAAGCTTGTTGGATCTAGTATCATTTCGAATAAGGCAGGTGTTAAAGTCACCCATGAAAATGGAATGAGAATAGTTTGGGAGATGCGTCTCAATCAGCTGTTCCAAATCATTGAAATAATTTACAGAAGGAGGTGCATAAAAAGCACCTAGTAAGAAAGGTGTCTTGCGTACCATTATTTCAATGAGGATGTATTCAATTGATTTAGAATAAATCTCAGGCGATCTGGAAACGATCCTGTATGGTATGTCTGATCGCAGGTATATGGCAACACCTCCGCCTCCCTTGTTTAATCTATCATTCCTAATGAGATGATAACCAGGAAGACTGAACAGAGTAGATGGTAAGCTAGGTTTAAGAAAAGATTCTGATATGAGACAGGCATGAATAAGACTGTTTTCGAAAGTTGCAAGAAGATCTGAAAAGTGAGCCGGAACACTTTGTGCATTAATATGACATATATTCAGATTCCTTTGGTAAGGCTCAAGAGCACCATTTAATATATCCCCAAGATGAGGTTCAGGGGAACCTTGGCCCGGGGAAGACGTTGATAACGAGGAACTTGTAGAGTTAAAGTAGTCAGATTCTAAGGAAATATCCATCGTAAGTTTAAGATTAATTCATAAGTTTATTTGTATATTACTAAATAATAACAATTATAATATATATATATAATTATTATAATAAAAATTATATATAAAATAAAATATGTATATAATATATATAAATATGTACAAAATAAATGCTAAATGAAAAAAAATAATAAAAAATATAAATAAGTGAACAATTAATTTGCTATACCGTGGGTTCAGCAAAAATAAATTGTTATTATCATGCCACATCTACTGCCAGTTAGGACATTACAACTATGTCTGGAGGAAGTACAATTTATTATAATTTGAAAAAGAAAACAATATAATACGAGCATATAATTCCGGTTCAAAACAATCTTAAATTTACTATAAGAAAAAAAAAACTGTAAATGTGCAAATGTAAATTCATGAGCTGGTAATGCTACGTATGACGACTAAATAACATTTTGATCATTTCACATTGTCATTTCTCAAAAATTGATATTGACATTACAAACTTAAAAGATATAATTTTGAAGATTAGAAAACGTTTGAAATTCGATGTTCTATGAGTTCTGTTTCGAGTTAAATTATATAAAGCTATCAATGATAAAAGTTATTAGTATTTTTAAGTAATGATAGATAATTTATGCGCTACAAACAAAAGTTAGAAATGATAATTGCATAAAATCCATGACGGTAAGTTACATATCATTAATCAACATATACAATTACTCAATTATGCAATAATAGGAAAAAAGAAAAAGTAAATATATTATAAAGAGACTAATTTTACAACTTTTTTCCAGGTTTAGACCGTTGTTTGGAGGCCACAGCTTTGGAAGTTTCTGAATTACTCACAGGATATTCAGCCAGTTGGTCTAGAGAAACAAGACGTACCTTGCTGCCATTACAGAGCTTAAGATATATGTTACCATCTTGTGTCCAACACCTGTGCATACCATGTAGACGTCGAGCTTCCTTGAAAACTTCTCTCCTATGAGGAGTAAGAAATTCAGCAAGAGAAATATTACTTCCTTTCAAAGAGAGCTTAGCACGCCAGATTTCCTGACGAATGGTATAATCTGTAAACTTTACCAGCAGTGCCCGAGGATTTGCTGTTGTATATTTTCCCAATCGATAACATGAATGAATCTGAGTTGAACTAAATGCATGTCTTTTTAATTTTGATGTCACTAGATTTACAACAGTGTCAATACTGTTTTCTGCATCAGACTCTTCAATGCCCCGGATTAAAAGAAATTTACGCCTGCTCCTGTTGTCAATGTCATCAGTCAATTGTGTAAGGGACTGAACTTGCTTTTTTAAGATCTCCAGGGCAGTCTTCATAGTTTCTTTGAACGTGATAAAATCATTGGTGAGAGAAGTGATATTAGGTTGAGAACTTTCCAACCGGGCTTCAAACGAAGACATGCACTCTTCAAACTTTTTTTCTAGTGTTTTGACGGCATCTTCCGGTTTAGTTTTTTCAAGATTTCGTCTTCCAGCCATAGTGCAGTGTTGAAGTGCAGTACTGAAGAATAGTATTTGCAGCAAATGTGGTGTAAACTAATACATGTGCTATGGGATGATAGCCACTATTTAAAATGAGTAAATTTTAATAGATTATATTAAAAAATATACCTAAAACTTGTAAGTTTAACTATTTTAATTATTTATTAAAACAAGACGCAAAAAATTATGTTGTTACTCTTTGTGCAACTACCCGCGAAAAAAAAACATAAGCTTGTAATGCCAGTTACTAGACTCCACAGAATCAGTAATTCATTTATGGGGCAATGTATACGCTTTTACAACAAAATCCCAGAACATATTCAAAGTTTGTCAATAAACAAGTTTAAAAGTTTTATTAAGGAAAAACTGTACAATAAGGGTTATTATAATATCAAGGAATACATGAATGAAAATAACCCCTGGGAATAGGGTGATCGCCACCATGCTGGTTCTATGAAAATATCATTTAAAAATTGTATAAACAAAATTATTGTTAAGTGAAATTATGTTTAGAAAAAAGTCCCGCTGGGTTTCTTGCTGGTTCTTCCCCCAGGTCAGTGGTAAATAAAAAATGACTTTCAATAAGTATTATGTAATAATCAATATTGAATAAAAATTATTCTATTCTATTCTATTCTAATGCACGATATTTTAATGTCCGTTAGAAGACTTCAAATAATCTGTAGATGTGTCAATTAAATCATATATCCATGCTGAATTCCGCACAATATTCTAACACAAGCCACCATCACAGGTAAATTTCAATGAGCATAGTATTAACAAATTGCATTGGCATTAAAAATTCGACGCTCGTTTTACTAACTTTGAAATGAAATAAAATAACCTGCATAAGTAATATTGACACAATTATTATATTATTTCAAAGGACATTCGGTAACATTATGTATGGAATATAATTTATGCCAAATGGCTGTCGCGACCTCGCTGTAGGTGGTGTATACTTTTGGATCAACTTTAGACGACATCTTTGCATAAGTAGGGTTCAATTACATGAAGAACGTAACGTGCGGTCTTCGTGAAATTGAGCCTTTAGGGCCGCAATTGTCTTTGGTTTGTCAGCACAGATCAGAGATTTCAAGTAGCCACAAAGGAAGTAGTCGAGCGGTGTTAAGTCACATGCCAGTTGAAATCGCCACCACGCAAGATGACGAAGCCCTCGGAACTTTTCATCTAATAAATTCAAAGTTTCCCGTCCATATCATCATTTTTTTTATAGTATAGAGTGACAAACGAGCACACAGTCAACCTTATGGTAAGTGGTTGCTGTAACCCATAGACATCTACATTTATCCTCGTTTGCGAATCAAAATGCAGATGCGTTGTCACCCGTGAAGACTAAGTTAGAATGCCGTATTTCCAATAAAAAGGGGATCCGGTTCTCTACACTCACCATACGAAACACAGCAGTGTAAAGCTGCTATTTTACGCTGATATTCTGTGAGAGCGTGGTCTTTCCCAGTCACCTGCACATCACCAGTGCTGTCGTATGCATAGCAATGAATGTTACCATTTTGCAACATATCATTGATGAGCAGGAGAAACAGCGTTGGTGATAGCACGTAGCCTTGTGGAACACCAGCGTTGATAGACTTGTAATCATAGCATGCACCGTCTACTACGACATTGATGCTCCGATCAGCAAGGAAACTGGTGATCTATTTTCGGTGATAATTTCTGAAAAGCCCATAGAAAGGGGGCTTCGAATGAAGCGCTTCGTGCCAGACACGTTCGAAGGCCTTCGCTATGTCCATACTAACGACTAATGCCTCGCACTTGGACTCTACTGCCTACGCCTGTCTAAGAGTCATGTAGACCAGAAGATCACCAGCTGATCGGCCCCGACGAAAACCGTACTGGCGGTCACTTATCAGCTGGTGATCCTCAAGTTGCCTCATGAGCTGGTAGTTTATAATGGATTATATTATTTTGGAGAACACAGAGGTGATGGTGATAGGCCTGTAGTTAGACGGATCTGAGCGGTCGCCTTTTAGGGTTCGGGTGCACTACGTCTTGGGGGTAGGAGTATCGTAAAAGACGCTATAAAACCGATGCAAACTCCAGAGCACACGACTTCAGCACAAAACGAGGGACTCCGTCAGGCCTACTCAAATTGCTGACTTCCAGAGAGAAGAGTGCTTTGTGAACCAAACTTTGTATAATCTGCACATCCGGCATGAGCCACTCACACCGCGGGATAGTCGGCGGTGTGTGCCCCCGGAGTTAAGAGTCTAGATGGATGCAAATATAGAGCCTAACAACTTAGCTTCCTCCTTTGCGGCATGGGCCAGTGAGTCGTCCTCTCTGTGCAGAGATGTAAGAGGTAGCTGACAGAAGTTCCCTTGGACAGCCTTGGTGAGAGATCAGAATGCACGGGTTACCGAAGGAAAACGAACTAGCTTCTTGCCAAATCTGCCGATGTGCTCAGACCTTGCCTTGTCAGTGACTCTTTTGAAGGACCTAGAGTCACAATTATACTTCTTTTTAAGAGCGCCGTGTAGTGTTATGCTACTTACATATCATTTTACACTATTTTTCCATTCTGTTTTTGATTTTCTGCATTCATATTTTGCATCACTTTTCACGCTATCAGTTATGCTACTTACATATCATTTTACACTATTTTTCCATTTTATTTTTGATTTTCTGCATTTATATTTTGCATCACCTTTATTTCCATAGGATCCTGTAACGTTTTTACACAATAACAAATCATTTTTACTTCGTATTTTCACGCTATCAGCACTTTCTAAATCGCTGTCAATGGAGTCTTACCTTTTTTCGATCTTTTATATAGTTCTCCGTAACTCTGCAATTTCGGGTTTTGTGCGCGCTGCTGCACTATTTTTTTCCTATATCAATAATATCTCATTTCTTACTTAAATGTTACTGTTTTTCAATTATATGCCTAGAACCAAAAATTTATATTTTTGACAACCGTTATTTATTTCGTTGTCATGGCAATTTTTATTCATATTCGTTACCGGTATGATGTTTTATCTTGATATTTCTACATAAATACTCTTTTGCTCTAGGTCATTTACCATAAATTTCCTTTTAATTTAAATAATTTCTCGTTCTCTCTAAAAAGGTATAAAAGCCGAACCATCGGAGAATACAGGGAGTCTCGCTTCAGTTCTCAAACGTGAAGCATCTACTAAAGGCCTTATCCCGGGGCCACGCTGCCCCGGGATCCTGCAAGCCTCCATCTACATCTAAAGTCGTCGGCTTAGTCTACTTCAAGCGCGGGGCCACACTGCTCCGGGATCCTGCAGGCCTCTATCTACATCTGAAACCGTCGGCGTAGCCTACTTCAAGCGCGGAGTCCCACTACTCCGGGATCCTACAAGCCTATACATTCATCTGGAGTCGTCGCCTGCGCCTTCACCTGCTAGTGCCCGCGCTACCTTTGGGCGCTGCGACTGCTTGCTCCAGGCGCTGAGTGCACCTACTCCAGGCGCTACGTGCGCCGGCTCCGGACGCTGCATGTGCCCAGTCCAGGCGCTGCGTGCCGTCGTCGCCAAGAAACTACAAGCTCCGCGTGTGCCTACTTCTACAAGCGCAGCGTGTGTCACTTCGACCTTTAGGCTCCACTACAATATTGTCATATCTTTATTTTTTAACTAATTGTAATTTCACGTCATCTATCACCATCATCATATTTCATTTTTTTATATAAAATTGTAAATACCTTTTTAAAAATTTAAATATATTATTTTCTTGTTCTACTTTTGTTGTTTTGTTGCTCTTAGGTTAGGTTCTCTTTTTTTTAAATGTCGCTTCACGACAGCCGGTGTTAACATCCCGAGACATTGAAGCGTCAGCCCAGGCCCGGTAGCACTCCTACTAATAGCGTGATTCTATTTTACAGGAGCAACCAACCCATGGCTGGGATCTGCTTCGATGGGCACCACAGAGGATGGAATGAAAGGTTCCATACCCTGAAGTACCACATCAGCGATAGAATCAGTAACAACGCTGGGATCGTCCAGCGAGAAACAAATCCGCCCCCAAGGTAGGATGCAAAAAAGACCACATCCTATCCCAATCGGTCGACCTATAGTGCCAAACATGGCGGCAGCCTGCATAATGCAACTGCGACTCTAGTATACGTGGCACCATACTCCGGACGAGACATTGGTCCGACGAGCCTAGACGAGCATCGACGGAAACCTGATATCCAGCCGGATTAGAGGTCAGCAGAATGTTCAACAGGGAAGGTGCACGATCCTCCACATCTGGAATCCACGTAGGCAAAGTAACTAGCTGTGTAACACCATATGCCAAGGCAAATTTATAAATAGATCTCCTCGCATGATCAGTTAAACGTGAACCGAGCCATTCGGTGTGGTGGGCGTTAGAATCGCCAAGGATCACGATCTCTGCGGATGGAATCTGTTGTGGCAAGGAATTTGTAGCCATTTGGACGTGGTCAATAAGTCGGTCTGTTTCAGTATTACCGCTATGTGACCTATAAAGGCACCCGTAGACTCTGGCATGGTCATTGCTGTCTACTCGCAGTCATAGGATGCACAGGTCCGTACCTTCAAATCTGCCGAGGCGTCGAAAACAAATTTTCCTCCGTGACGTGTACGCAAACTCTAGCCAGGAGCATAAAGGAGTGTTCTAATTCGTACCCCAGGTAGGAGAAATATGAAGTATAAGCCGGAAAGGACACTTGAGTTTCGGTTAAAAAAGCAAGACCAGTTTCGCCATCTCCAGACTAAAATTTTTAAAAAGGTTGACAAAATTGTATTTCAAAATCAGTTGATAAAATGTGGCGCAAAATACCTATTTGTTTTCAGTAACAAAAAATTAACATCAAAAAATTAATTTTTCTAAGCAAGCTGGAATTTATATTTAAACATTAATTATAGATAAATATTTTTAGACGCGAATTTTTAATTTTCGTATTTAATTAATATAAATGTATATTAAATAAATAGTCACCTTTTTCTTGAAAAAATTCTTAATATTTTATTTTTCATTATGCCATATTAATTAATTTCCTGTCGTAGACTTTGCTTTTATGCATATTACCTCTACAAAATAATTACGATGTTTCACATCTGCTGGGCTTCCCGCAAAGGCTCAAAATCTTTTTTAAACTTATGAAATAATTATGTATAAAAAAGTATATTTTTTTTAATGCAATAAGATCGGTACATTCTATGGGTAGGGCGGGTGGCCAGATAGCTCTGCTCCACAATAATTTCGATGTCTTAATCTTATTACCTGTACATAGTTTCATAACAATCATATTAGTGTTTTAAGTCTTCATACGTTTACATATTACATATTTAATTAATATTTTGATCACGATATATTTATAATGCTTTTTTATCCAGTCACTTAATTATTAAGTCATATAGTTACTTAAATCATCTTGTCATTTTGCCACTAATCTCGTCCAGTAAATTGGTTTTTCATTCATAATTACGTATCCGTAAGTCATAAACTTTACTCACATCATTTACAAAAATATATTTTATTTATAGGAAAAGGGTGACAAACGAGCACACAGTCCACCTGATGGTAAGTGGTTGCTGCGGCCCATAGACATCTACATCTATTCTCTATTACAAATCAAAATGTAGATGCGTTGTCACCCGTGAGGACTAAGATGGAATGCCTCATTTCCAGTAAAAAGGGCCTCCGGCCACCTGCACTCACCAAGCGAAACGCAGAGGTAAATCTCTACTTCACGCTGGTTTTCTGTGAGGTCGTGGTATCACCCCGGTTCGAGCCGGCCCATCCGTGCGACAACAAAAGCTGCCGCGTGGCTCTACCACTGTTAAAAAAATATAATAAAATTTATTATTTATATCACTTTCTTCACGGACGAAAACGGACGTTCATACATAGGTACGAATACATACCAGCCTAAAATATTACCCTTTTTTCCACTCCTGTAAGTGGATAATAACGAGAAAACCGAAATATCTAACGAACGTAATACTTATTTATTGTAAAGGTAACTATTTCATATCAAAAGCCTACAAAAGCCGTGATATATTGCCCATAAATATGTATTCAAGTCGCAATATACAACGATACCACTAGAAATTTAATCATTATTTTCGCCTAATACCGTGCTTTTTATTATTATTTTACTGAAACCGTTTGAAAGTCATTTAAAAATTATGTTTACACGTGGTTGCGCTACGCTTCAGTTATAATGCAGCACAAAGGGTCGGCTCACATAGAATACCAACTCAAATTTAACTTGAATTTGAATATTGACTGTAAGTATCGCATGCTTTTGCAAAATTGCAGCCAACCCAGCACAGTAATAAATGATAATGCATTATACGCAAGTGAGCAATGTAGGCTCTAAGTAGGAAGTTTAAATTTTTTTAAAAGCCAAAATTGCAGAATTTAATTTCAAAGCTAATATATCAATAAGTGTGTAGGAGTTTAAAATCTAAAGAAGTTCCGAGAAATACGGACCAACTTTTGAAATCTTAATTCATATTTTGTTCGCAATAAGACAATGTAAACTGTAAACATATTTTTTTTCTGCAATTTGGCATTCCCTTCTAAGTAACCTCGAAACTGCATACTATTCGATATGTCAAGGCCGAGGATTCCGATGCTAACTGAGGCAGCAAGGGGCGTGCCTTGAAACTGAGGAGATACGACAAAGGGGTTCTTTTTAATGATAAACGCGGAAACTTGTGTCTTCGGAGGATTGAACTGGACTAGATTTAGTTGGCCCCAATCCGGGACTTTGTTCAGCAAAGACTCGACTTCAGACGCAAATTTGTCGCGGTTAATAAGCCCTTAATCAGAGCGTGCGCCCCAGCGTCTCCTACGACCTTGATGCTCCGATCAGCATTTCGACAGCACATCGACATTTTTTGAGAAGCCGATAGGAAGGGAGCTGCAAAAGAAGGGCCTCATGTCAGCCCCGATGGAAGACCTTCGCTATGTCCAAATTAACGGCCCATGCACCCCCTCCTTGGACTCTTCTGCCCCCACCCAATCATGAGTCAGGTAGTCCAGAAGATTACCAGATGTTCGACTCTGATGAAAACCGTATTGGCGGTCACTAACCAGCTGGTGATCCTCAAGGTATTCGCTGAACATACTCCACCATCTATCTGCCAGCGTGTTTCATTCGTTTGTCACTCAAACTTTTTGGGTCACCCTACACACACCTTTTACCCATCTGTTACCGGTTCTTCGAGTTATATGGCCGGCCCATTGTCACTTCATCTTGCTGATCCGCCATACAGGGGAGATCATTTGTGTAGACCAAGAACAAACTATTCACTTTTATTAGAAGTGCTAAAAACATTCAAACCGGAGTAAAATGCTTGGTGACTACGTTAAGAAACAACCAGAGTTTTTTAAACCCCTACACTAAAATTTTCTCCTACATTATGGAGGCAGTTTACATATATAAATTTCAGAAGGACGTACTTTCAGACCCGCAACAATTATTTATGCGAGATTCAAACCCGCAGCCCTCAGTCTCGACGCTCATTGCTAAGGCACTGTGCCATGGAGCCGCTGAGAATTCACGTTCTGCTTTCTTTTAATTATAGCTTTATATTATCGAAATAAATTGAATATTTTCTAAGTAACAATACATTTAAAAAAATAGAAAAAAAAAATAAGAGGTATTGTTAAAGGTATACGAGGCGTATTTAATTGATAACCACCCATTCAAAGTTCCTTTGTAAGTCGGCTAGAGTTGATCAAAGGAAAAGCAAATTACATTAATTAGTTCGCATCTACGTTTCTGTTTTGAACTGACTTGTATTTTACTAAGCAATTAGTTAAATTAGTAAGTTAGCTCCAATGAAAGAAAATAGAATATTTTGGAAAACCCAAAAGTTCACGCCTCACGAGCGTTTCATTTAATTTTGAAGAAGAAAATAGAAATAGTGACGATAATTCTTACAAGAAAAAAACAGAGAATCTGATCAACTTTCATTACTAGCTTTTAAAGGTATTAAGTTCATTAATAAACATTAAAACACGAAAATTTTCGTGTACATTATTTTAGCATATTTATATTACTACATTCGATGAACAGACATCAGTGCGCCATCTAACGTCATTAGTCCGAAGTAACTAGAAACGTATATTGACGAATCGAGCTAGCTAATTGCATGCAATTGACCTTTGCTGTTAGTCCGAAATCCTACAACGGAACGACGGTGGCGCGTAGCCCAAGGGAGGCCTAGTCTTTTTGAGCGAGCCGTGGTAATGATCGGACACGCACATATATAATTTTTGAATCGAAACGCCGGAACATGAATTTAAAGTGACGAGTACTTGGGCGTACGGCCCCTTAAACACAATGTCTACAGGCAGTTTAATGTGTTGAAACACATCATCCCATAAATTGGAATTACTTAATGTTTTTGTCTTCTTAAAAGCACATGTGCTCTAATTAACGGTACATGGTATTTCATAGATTCTTTTGTCTTGTCATAGGGGTTCTTAGTCCTTAATTTGAGTATGGTCCATTATCAAGTTTAACTATTTGAACGAGGCGAGGCAGCTTCAATTGGTGGCTAAATTGGGACTAGGCGGCCTGGAGACCGCGACCGGTGTACACCTGGAGGACATCTGTTACCTCAATGCTTCAAGGGATTGACCATAAACAGTGTAATATTGTGTAATCCACCAGGTTAGTCAAAACCTCAGTTCCTAGGGTATTTTAAAGTGACGACTTGATATTTGGAGCAATCCGTATGAACTTTAGAAGGAAATAAACTACTTTTTGTCTGTATATGTATGTTTGATTTTCATTTAGTAATCATCCAACAACAGGCGCCCTGGGATACTTTTATTTTGATACTCGAGTCTCTTAACTCTCCGATGACCGTAGCCGGTGAGTAACGCCCTAAAAAAAGTTATAACAACACTAAGGATCCTCCTTAGCATCTATGAAACCTATTTAATACTATATGTATATTATCCCAATATATTGCTTATATTTCTATTTAGAGAGAATACTCACCGACGCACAGACCAACGGACGTTATCCATATATATTTTCAATTACATTTTTGTTATATAATCTAAAGTAAATCAATTAGAAAATAAACTAATCTTATAATCCTATATCTGTAGTTATTGTAACGTTAAAAATTATATGTATATGATATCCAGCTAACAGAACGATTTTATATAGCGAAACTGATGAAACATATCGAGAGTAAAGCACTGCCTCAAGTCGTGAGGCGTACAATATACTTAATCAGCAAGTTAGTGTACCCAGGTTTTATATCTATGTCGTAGGATAATTGAAAAAATCCGGCGATTTGTAATCTAAGACCAATTTCGTTTTGTTTTAGATATTCGATATCTAGTCAATTTCATCATCATCGTCATTATTACAGCCCTTCATAAGTCCACTGCTGAACATAGGCCTCCCCAAGGAATCTAGTCAATTTAACCAGGACTAAGCCAAAGACTTCTATGTGTTCTACTAGACAGACGTTACCATACCAACACATTGCACACTATATTGTCTGAATCTTTTGTCTGAAGTCGAGTCTTTGATGAGCAAACTCTCGCATTGGGGGCGACTAAATCCAGTCCAGTTCAATCCCCAGAAGACACAAGTTTGCGCGTTTACCGCTAAAAAGAACCCCTTTGTTGTGTCTCCTCAGTTTCAAGGCACTCCCCTTTTTGCCACAGCCAGTATCGGAATCCTCGGAATCGACATATCGAGTGACATGCAGTTTAGTGGTCACTTGGAAAAGAAGGCCAAATTGGCCTCTAAAAAGCTTGGCGTGCTCAGCAGAGCGGGACAGTATTTCATGCCGGCATACCGCCTGCAACTTTACAAGGCGCAGGTTCGGCCTCACATGGAATACTGTTCCCATCTCTGGGCAGGGGCTCCCCAGTGCCAGCTCCTTCCACTTGACCGCATCCAGCGCAGAGCGGCTCGAATCGTCGACGACCGAGTCCTTTCCGATCGGCTCGATTCATTGGCACTGCGAAGAGATGTTTCATCTCTTTGCATTTTCTTTCGCATCTACCACGGGGAGTGCTCTGAGGAATTGTTCGGATTAATCCGAGCCGCCAAATTTCACGAACGCACATCGCGGCAGAACTCGCGATACCATCCTCACCATCTGGATGATTGGCGGTCCACCACTGCGATTTAGAAGATGTTTTCTTCCTCGCACGACTTCCTTGTGAATCGATTACTAATCTAATTAACTAAACTAATCGATTAAGAGCCGACTCCTTTTAAAAGGTCGGCAACGCATCTGAAATTCCCTCCCTGGTGTTGCAGTTGTTCATGGGCGGCTGCAGTCACTTACCATCGGGTGAGCCGCATGCTCGTTTGCCCCCTCTCCTATAAAAAAAAATATTACAGTCAATTCTTCGTAACTTCTTTAGTCAACTGCGAGCGGGCGAGAAGATAATTTTTGTTTTGTATCTTGAATCACCTCTTACGAATACTGTAAGGTCGTTCTGTATAGATCGGACGAAAAGTTAATATTCAAAAACTTTGTTTTATATTTAATATGCGAGTTATTTTATTTTTGTACTTTTACATAATTTTAATGTTTCAGTATAGGTCTTTTCATAATAAAACATTCAAAATGCACTTTTCAATTTAAATTACTTGCTAGTGGCAGGCGTTACTTAGCAAAATGCTGTTGGAATTTACCTGCCTTTAACGTGTACTTACGTATACTATCACTGCCGCCACTAAACTTAACCTCAATACGCTAGGAAAACAACATTAATAAAAAAAACATTATCAGGAACATGTAAGGCTGGTATTAACATTGCTTCTATTAAAAAAATCCTATTTCTCATTAGACTAAACCGATTTGTCTGCCTAATGAAGCGTTTGTTTCTAAATTGACGGGTCTCAGTAAAAGTATTGTAAAGTTTGTATCATCTTGTAATGAAGATCAATTGTTATCTACTTTGTAACTCGGCCGACATGCTTACTGACGCAGACTGTTGACTGTGTGAACACTATTAAAAGACGAGTATCTGTTGTTAATTATCTAACAGTAGATGATACTTGAAATTAAAACATTATTGAAATGGAAATAATTAGGAATATTTAAGTTTATTAATTTCGATCGACTTCCTAACCAGTGGATATATTAATTGCTGTAACAATTTTTTAAGTAACTCAGCAATCTGTAATTAAAATTGATTGTTTGCAACAGCATACAGCATAATAACTCCCTCTTGGATCTATTGATTTAAGAGAGTATTGTTCTCTTCATGAGTGCATAACGCAAGAGTCTTGAGTTATTTTTGTTCAGTCGCATGAATGCTTCGTAGTATTGCATGCCTTAAGTGACACCTCGAACACATGCCGACTGTGATCGGCTTCACCCGGTCACTGTGACGTAGGTGCGGGATCTGAAGCTTGTTGTCGTGCAGAACTTGCTTGATGTGCCGAAGCTCGTCGGCCAGATGTTTGCTGTCACAGATCCCTCGTGCTCTCTATAACAAATATTTGCCCACGGTAACTAAATGTGATGGATGGTGGTGGGATTCACCGTTTAAATATCGGTTTCTATGGGTCTTTTTTCAATATACAGTGTGACCTATGGTCTTGTTAGGGTTTTAAACGACTAACACATCTAGGAAATCTAAAGATATATTTGCCTCTGATTCCATAGAAAAGGTAGGCAGCCTACGTCACAGTGACCGAGTGAAGGTCGAACGCGTGCCTGCTGTACTAACATATGTCAGAGGTGCCACATATAAAAATGGCTACATCTTGAAGCGAGCTTCTATTAGAACATTTTTCAAGCAACCGAAGAAGATTAGACAGTTCTTACCTTACTACCTTACTTCTGTCAAATGCAAAATTTCTCAACAAGATGCAGGAGTGTACAAGTTTGATTGAGAATGTGGTCTCTCATACTCGTATATAGGGCAAAAAACCATCAATAAAACCCGCGTAAAAGAACATATAGCTGACGTGAAGCACCAACGTCCCGGGATGTCTGCAGTTTGTGATCATATCCTAGATGGCCCCCGCCATTACAATAGATATGATAAACCACAAATTCTCCCGAAAAAACATCGATTCCTGCAAAGGATGATACGTGAGGCTATTGAAATTAAAAAACATCCTAATTTCAATAAAGAGGGAGGCTGGGTACCTGCTTAGGATCCTATCATCATCATCATACAACCCATCACAATTCCACTGCTGAACATAGGCCTCCTCCAACGAATGCCACAAAGCACGATTCTGAACCACCTGCATCCATCGATTTCCTGCATATCTTACCAGGTCGTCATTCCATCTAGTGGGGAGACGCCCTACACTTCGCCTGCCATACGAGGCTGCCAATCGAAAACCTTTTTCCCCATGGGTTGTCGGTTCTTCGAGCTATATGTCCGACCCGTTGCCACTTCAGCTTACTAATCCGTTGGGCTATATCGGTCACTCTGGTCCTACTGCGGATATCCCTCATTTCTAAGTTTATCACGTAGAGAAACTCCGAGCATAGCCCTCTCCATAGCTCGCTGAGCGACCTTGAGCTTCCTCATCCGGCCAGAAGTGAAGAACCACGTCTCAGTTCCATAGGTCATCACAGGCAACACGCTCTGGTTGTACAGTCTCGTTTTTACGTTTTGAGTTATACCTGACGAGAAGATGTGCCGTAATTTCCCGAACGCTGCCCAACCGAGTTGAATCCGTCGATTGACTTCTCGGTCGAAGTTGGACTTACCTAGTCGGACTATTTGTCCCAGGTAAACATACTCGTCAAGAAATTCGAGCTTAGTGCTCCCAACAACTACCGGCATAGGTGTAACATAGACATGAAACACGATCTTTGTTTTGTCCATGTTCATCTTAAGACATATCGGTTGGGAAACACTCTTGAGGTCATTGAGCATAGTGCTTAGGTCCTCCAGCGTTTCTGCCATAAGGACTATATCGTCGGCAAATCGAAGGTGAATGAAGTTCTCCCCATTGATGTTGATACCGTATCCTTTCCAGTCCAGAAGCTTGAAAACGTCTTCAATGCAGCGGTGAAGAGGTTCGGGGATATCACGTCACCTGTCTTACACCTCTCTGCAATTGGATAGGTTTCGTACTCTGGTTCTGTACTCGATAGCCATCGTAGCTCTACTGTACAAACACTTCAGCACCTCGATATACCGACAGTCAACTTGGCACCGCTGAAGGGACTGCAGCACCGCCCAAATTTCGACGGAATCAAAGGCTTTCTCATAGTCCACATACGCCAGACATAGTGGCAGAGCACATTTTACTCCTCGGACTTCTGTACAATTTTCCGAAGGGTATGTAGGTGGTATATGGTGGTAAAGCCTTTTCGAAAACTGGCCTGTTCGGGAGGCTGGCAAGACGATTCGTAATGACTCTCGAAAACAGCACGTAGACGCGGCTCAGAAGAGAAATCGGCTTTCGTTCTTCAAGAGAGCGTTGTCGCCTTTCTTGAAGAACAAGACCACCGCACTTTTGCTCCACGCCTCCGGTGTAGTGCCACCATGGAGGACAGAATTAAAGAGCTTCTGAAGGACTTCAAGTACCGGTTTTCGACCCGCTTTCAGAAGCTCCGCTGTAATTCCCTCCTCGCCTGTGGCCTTGCCATTTTTAAGGTGCTGGAGAGCCATTCTAATCTCGCTCAGACTGACGTCCGGGATATCTTCGGAATAATGTCGGATAAGACTCGCACTTGGATCGTTACTCACACTTGCGTGTGGCTCCAACGATGACGTGTACAGCTGTCCATAGAACTTCTCAATATCACTCAAAATCACAGGTGCCCCGGAAACGATGCTGCCACATTAGGTCTTCAGCTTCAACAGTTGGCTCTTTCTGCTTACAGCTCTCTAGCAAAGACTTTGGAGCCCTAGTTCCGCTCGATCGCTTCTTCAATACGAGCAGTTTTAAAGTTGCTTAAGTACTGCCGCATGCATTTGGAGATCTGTTTGTTCAGTTGCCTGTATGCTGTCAAATCTACTAAAGATTGCAGCTTCATATCCCGTCTAACAGCCATGAGATTAAGAGTGTGATCGGAGAGTTTTTGTGTTCTTCTGCGGCGGCTCTTGCAAAACTTAGCTCCGACCGCATGTACAGTTTCCACGAGCTTGTCATTAATATCATCTACTACATTGCAATCTTCTAGGCACTGAGAACGGTTTCGTAGCTCGAGCTGAAAGGTTTCGGGACTTTGGAACAGATCACGAGGGGGACGGAGCATTTACTTCATTAGACGTGACCTTTTCAACTTAACGTTTCGGCTTAGTGTGCCTCTTACCATTCGGTGATTGCTGCCGGTTTTCACCCTCGGGATCACTGAGACATCACTGAACAGTTGTCGTCTGGTCGTCTTAATGAAGTCAATCTCATTTTTTGTCGAACCGTAGGGTTCGACCAAGTTCACTTCCTGTGGGGCCGCTTCTGAAAGAACGAGTTCATCATAAAGAGTCCCTCTTTCTTCATGAAGTCGGCTAGCTGCTGGCCCCTTGGGTTCCGTTGCACTATTTCGAATTTCCCTACTTTCAGCTCACCGTTCTCTCTTGTGCCTAGTTTTGCGTTGATGTCTCCCATTTACACCGTATAGTGGGTTTTGAAGGTATGCATTGCTCTAGAGATATCCTCATACATTTCCTGCACCTCCTCATCGGGGTGTGCCGAGGTTGGTGCGTAAACCTGTATGACCTTCAGCGAACGCCGTTTGCTCATCATTAGTATAAGGTACGCAACCCTCGTGGACAAACTCCCAATCATTACAATGTTGTTAACGAGAGACTTGTGGACGATATATCCGACACCTCCTTGGGATATATGATCGCCCTCCCGGTGATAGAACAAGTTGCTGAATTCGAGAATTACCGTGTCCAGGTCTTTACGGGCTTCGGATAATCCTATGATATTACAGCGCAACTTGTCTCTCTTTTCCAGCTCCAGGATCTCTCGTCAGTCCTCAGGGTGCGTGCGTTAAAAGTTGCCAGGTCGAGTCTTCGTAGGTGGCAACCGAACTTCCACCGGAGATTCTTAGCACGCCTTATAACTAATAATTAAAAAAATGAAGGTACTCCGGGTTAATTCTGACATCGGAACGTCAATCACGTCACTCCCCGTGACTATGGGTGCTGTAAAGCACCCGAAACGTCGGGAATTTAATAAAAATAAGTTAATTAAACGCGATAGAATCCGATAAAGTAGTTTTATTTAGAAATAACATATGTACGTATTCCACATTTTGCGACGTTTCTCGTCATAATATAATAATTTTATTTCGACACCAGAAATATAATTAATATATTTAGTGTTTTTTTTCTGTTATAATTATTTTTATTATAGAACGTACTTCAGTTACACCTGATATGATTAGATAGTCTATTGACATCTGCAATTATGTTCAAACATAAAAAAAACTCGTGTGTCTTAGAGCCATGCTGCAGCAATAGTTTAGTTGTAGTAACTGTGGCGGGTAAAGAAAGGAAAAGGGGAGATGTCCGCTGGCCAAGGTGTACTGCCAGTGGTGAAAAACTCACATTTCTAAATATATACACAAATCATGAAAATCAACCCGCCTACTATGCTTGCAACTATGGCAAAATCACTTCCTGTAAGGCTATCTATGGGGAGGCCTATATTCATGAGTAAACTTTTATTGACTGTAAAGTATACATAAAATTACAAAATACAAAGTTATTTATCTCAGTCAGCCCCAAGTAAATTATTACTTTTGGAACTAGTAACATTATAATGCAGATAATTTTGACACATTTTACACTTTTTCTTAACAAAAATATTTCTTTGACTTTTAATTTTATGCAGCCAATTAAAAAATACACACAAATACAAGCTACAAATAAAAATACTTTGTGACGGAATACATTAAGAAGTGATTTTCTGTGCATCTGTATTTATTATTCGACCAAGCTTCTTGTAACTATTGTGCCAATTAAAGACTTATTAAATTTGTGACATATTTCCAGCATATCCAAAATTAAGAGAATTAATATTTAAAAGTGCTTGTGGATAATACATTTTTATTTTCGACAGCCGCAAAACTTACTGATTAATAGTCTGGATACGAAACGATGTTACTATTTCTACGTCAAGTGTTTTTTTCTTAGCGTATCTCGGATTGCAGATATTTCACAAGAAAAACAACGTGAAACGTGAGGATAGCTTCATTTCTAAAAAACGGCAAAGTGCGAGTCGGACTCGCGCACCGAGGGTTCCGAACAAATCTGTAGGTATATAAGTTGTCGTGAAGCGACAATTAAAAATAAAGAGAACCTAACCTAAGTACAGCAAAACAACAAAAGTAGACCAAGAAAATAATATATTTTAAAATTTTAAAAAGGTATTTACAATTTTATAAAAAATAATGAAATATGAAGATGATTATGGATGAGGTGAGTTTACAATTAGATTAAAAAAAATAGGAGAATAGGAGAATTAGTATTATAGTGGAGCCTAAAAGGTTGAAGTGAAACGCTGCTCTTGTAGAAATAGGCACACGCAGAGCTTAAGGTTTCTCAGCGGCGACGGCACGCAGCGCCTGGAGTAGGTGCGCTCGCAGCGTCCGGAGCTGGCGCACGTAGCGCCTGGGGTAGGTGCGCTCAGCACTTGGAGAAGTAGTCGCCGCTCCCAGAGGTAGCGCGGGCAGTAGGTGCACTCGGCGCCTGAAGCAAGTAGTCGTAGCGCGCCTGAAGGTAGCGCGGGCAGTAGGTGCACTCGGCGCCTGGAGCAAGCAGTCGTAGCGCGCCCGAAGGTAGCGCGGCAGTAGGTGCACTCAGCGCCTGGAGCAAGCAGTCGTAGCGCGCCCGAAGGTAGTGTGGCCCCGTGCTTGAAGCAGACTGCCGACGAATTCAGATGTAGATGGAGGCTTGCAGGATCCCGGGGCAATGCGGCCCCGGGATAAGACCTTTAGTAGATGCTTCTCCTTTGAGAACTGAAGCGAGACTGTCCTGTATTCTCCAATTGTTCGGCTTTTATACCTTTTTTGAGAGAACGAGAAATTATTTAAATTAAAACGAAATTTATTGTAAATGACCTACAGCCAAAGAGTATTTATGTAGAAAGAACATCATACCAGAGACGAATTTGAATAAAAGTTACCATAACAACGATATAAATAATAGTTGTCATATTTAACAATTTTTGGTTTTTGGACTGTTATTAAGAAACTATTACATTTTAGTAAGAAATGAGATATTATTCATTTAGGAAAAACTAATGCACGGCAGCGTGCATGAAGCCTGAAATTTTAGAGTTACAGAGAATTCAATAAAAGACCGAAAAAGGTAAGACTCCGTTGACAGCGATTTTAAAAGTGCTAAATAGTGTGAAAATACGAAGTAAAATGATATGTTATTGTGTAAAAACGTTACAGGATCCTATAGAAATAAAAGTGATGCAAAACATAAATGCAGAAAATCAAAAACAGAATGGAGAAATAGTGTACAATGAAATGTAAGTAGCATAACACTACAAAGTATGAAATTATTAAAAATATTTTTATTATATAATGTAACTAAAAATGTATGCTTTTCGCAATTTTTTCTTTATCTGTGCTATAAAACGTTGCTTGGTACCAAATTTCAAGATTCTGAGTTCACGGGAAGTACCCTGTAGGTTTTGATTTCCTTGCGAATGTCCAAATTTACGGCACAAACGGCAGTATCTTTTGATTGTGATAGCTTAGAAGTTTAGCTCTAAGGGACAGTAGACTTGAGTATTTGATATAAATTTCAGCTTGATACCTCCACGCGTTCCTGAGCAAAAGGGTTTTGACAAACAGACAGACAGACAGACAGACGGACAACAAAGTGATCCTATAAGGGTTCCGTTTTTTCCTTTTGTGGTACGGAACCCTAAAATATGTTTTTAGGACACATTATGTGCTGTACTCAACAGGGAGTTGTATTTTATTTTATAGGATAAGGATGACAAACGAGCACACAGTCCACCTGATGGTAAGTGGTTGCTGCGGCCCATCTACATCTACATCTATCCTCTTTTACAAATCAAAATGTAGATGCGTTGTCACCCGTTTTTCATTATTTTCACCTACACTCTATGACAGTGCCATGACAAAGGATATAAACTTAAAAAGCAATGTAAACATTAAAAAAAATAAAGTTATTATGTATTGTGATGACATAGGCAAAAATTTGGGCATGATGTTAAATAACTGTTTAAAAGGATATATGATCAGTAATTATTGCATGCCAGGAGCATCCTTTAGTCATATAATAAATAAAGTTTTAGCTAGTAAGTTTTGCCCTAATAGCACATAAATAATTCTTGTTGGGAGAAGAGGCAATGTAAACAAAAATCAATTATTAAAATATATTGATAATCTAAATACTTTAGATGTTAATAAAATTATCTTGTTTACATTGCCTTACATACAGGCTTGGCCGCAGGAAAATAAAATAAGATATGATTTAAATTTATTAATGAATAACTTTTCATGTAATAATAATTTAAACTTGACATTTAATTGTTATAATTATAATAATAAATTTAATTTAATAGACATAAATAATTTAGACTAGAGATAGGTATTACCTATTAAAATATATTTTAAGACAGATATCAAATTTGCTATCTTATTTTTTATATATTAACTCAGCCAAGCACTTGGCTACAGAGACATCTGCTCCTTTTGAGCAGTATAATGACTTAATATGTAATTTGGAATCAGTTCCAAATAATTTAAATTAGAAAATGAGACAATAAAGGTAATCTCTAGCAGTTGTGATAATTTAAATAATTTAGAATGTAGCTTACAAATCTTTAATTGTATGACTCCACAGAGTGATAATGAAAATTGTTTACACCTGGTGCATCAAAATATACAAGGCATGATAGGCAAAGAGCTAGAAACTAAAACTAAATAGCAACAATATTCATATTTTATGTATTACTGAACATTGGTTAAAAGCTTATAACTTAATGTTTATCTTCAGAAATCACCAGGTGGTCAGTTCTTTCAATAGAGAAACGGTTTTAAGAGGTGGCTCCTTAATATTAGCTAGTAAATTATTGTCTTGTAAAGAACATAAAGATATTGTGAGCCTCTCTGTTGAGCGAACTGTAGAAATGGCATGTGTTGAGTTTGAGCACCTCATTGTTGTGAGCGTCTACAGACCCCCATGTTCTATATACGATACTTTTGAAAAAAATATGGGGGAAGTTTTTTCTAAGCCTAATAAACAGAAGAAATCTCTTGTAATATGTGGAGATTTTAAAATCAATCTCCTAGAAGCTTCCTCAATCAATATTAAATTTAGATCATTGTTTAAATCATATGGTCTTTTTAATTTATTTTTAGAGCCAACGCGTATTGCTCAATCTAGTGCAACATGTATAGATAACATTTTTATAAATGTGAAGCCGTTGCATAAATGTATAATTCAAAATTAAGTTCTGATCACTGTGGACCAGTAGTTTCGTTACCTTATGTTCACAAAAGCAAGTAGATGAGAAAGTTGTATTTGTTCCAGTAAATGCACGTCGCTTGGAGAAATTTAGAAGTAACATAGTGAAAAAACTCTTCCATCACTTTCATATCAAAATGATCCAAATTTTTTGTATGGAACAATATTTAAAGCTTATTTGCATTGAATTTAATAATACCTTTACTTCCAAAACATTCTCCTTGAACAGTCGGAAGTCATTTAATAAATGGGCGACAGCAGGAGTCCATAAGAGCAGACATAGGTTATATGATCTTTACCATGAAAGGTCATATAATCATAGCGTCAAATTTAGAGAATATGTAAAAAAATATTCAAAAATATTTAAAAGAGTGTGCTCCACAGCCAAGTCTTTGCATTTGAGCAACAAAATTAAGACGGCTTCTAATAAAATTAAAATGACATGGAGTATAATTAATAGCGAAACTGGTAAGATCAACACTCGCAATTCAAACTACCAGTTAAGTGTTAATAACAAATTAACCGAATCAGATCAGACGTTGCAGTGGTTTTTGAGAAATATTTTACTTTGTGGCATTCCTTGGGGGAGACCTATGTTCAGCAGTGGACTTGTGAAGGGCTGTAATAATGATGATGATGATGATGATATTCCGATATTAACCACTAGGTCACTGAATTCTTTTCCTGCGGTCGCCGAATCATTACTTAAACAAAATGTAAATGCGTGTACAAAGAATTTAACATTTCATAAAGTGTCATCAAAAGATATTGTAAAATATTTTAAAACTATTGATGTTAAGATTTAAAATATTTTATAAATTATTGCGTCTATAATAGATACAATCGCGCCTCATTTAGCTGTTATTTTTAATACTAGTATCGAAACTGGTGTGTTTCCTGATTTAATGAAGTATAGTAAAGTAATACCTTTTTTAAATCTGGTAGTACATTAGACCCCGCCAATTTTAGACCTATTTCTGTACTACCAACACTGAGAAAGATTTTTGAAACAATTATTCTTGATCAAATGTTAAATTTCTTTAATATAAATAATTTACTTCATAAAAATCAATTTGGTTTCACAAAGGGTCGCTCGACAACTAATGCCGGTGTTGAGCTGATTAAATATATATTTAATGCATGGGAGAATTCACAGGATGCTTTGGGTATATTTTGTGACCTATCCAAAGCCTTCGATTGTGTTCACCATGAAACATTAATGAGGAAGCTTCAACACTACGGTGTAAAAAGTGATGCTCTTAAATTAATTATTTCATATTTAAGTAAGAGAACGCAAAAAGTTGTCATTTGTTGTTCTCAACAGTATGAGTTCTCCGGGTCGATGGTACAGATGGGCGGGCCTCAAGGCTCAATTCTCGGCCCTTTTCTGTTTCTTGTATACATTAATGACTTACATTACATAGTAGGAGATAACCATGATATAGTATTATTTGCAGATAACACTTTTTTAATTTTCAAATTAAGTCGACAATTGCTAAAATATGACGAAGTAAATAATGCTATATCTAAATTAGTAAATTGGTTCAATGTTAATAATTTGCATTTAAATAGCACTAAAACGAAATGTATGAAATTTATTACTCCAAATGTCAAACAATTAAATACTAATGTAATTTTAAATGGGGAGAAACTGAGTCTTATTGATATATATACCATCATTTTTCTTGGAATCACACTAGACGCGAAGCTTCAACGGAGACCCCATATATCAAAACTAGCAAGCAGACTTAGTTCTGCAGCATATGCTGTAAAAGAGATTAGAAGTCTAACTAGTGTTGAAATAGCTAGACTAGTTTACTTTAGCTATTTTCATAGCATAATGTCGTATGGTATTTTGCTATGGGGACACGCAGCTGACACTGAAATTATATTTGTTTTACAGAAGAGGGCCATAAGAGCAATTTATGATTTAAAGACTAAAGAGTCGCTGCGACAACAATTTAAGGAAATTAATATATCAACTTTGGCCTCTCAATACATTTATGAAAATGTAATGTACGTACACAAAAATAAAAGTAGTTTTACAAAAATAAGTGATATTCGTTCTGTAAATACTAGGAACAGACACAAGCTAGTAGTACCAGTTACTCGACTCCATCGAATCAGTAATTCATTCTTGGGGCGATGTATACGCTTTTACAACAAAATTCCAGAAAATATACAAAATTTGACCTGCTCAAAGTTCAAAAACTTTATTTAACTAAGTTTGTATAAAAAGGCTTATTATAATATTAAAGAATTTATAGATGATAATAACCCCTGGAAGTGAGGTGATCGCTTCCAAGCTATTTCTAATTTGTTGTGTTGTTAATTTGTGTAACATACATGATTGTAAGCTGTTATTTAAAAAAAAGTCCCGCTGGGTTTCTTGCTGGTTCTTCCCAGGACACAGGTTTTTTTCGAACCAGTGGTAATTATACAAAAGAGTGACTTTCAATAAGTATTATTTATAATCTATATTGGATAAAAAAATTCTGTTTCTGTTTCTGTTTCCCGTGAGGACTAAGATGGAATGCTTCATTTCCAGTAAAAAGGGCCTCCGGCCACCTGCACTCACCAAGCGAAACGCAGAGGTAAATCTCTACTTCACGCTGGTATTCTGTGAGGTCGTGGTACCACCCCGGTTCGAGCCGGCCCATCCGTGCGACAGCAAAAGCTGTCGCGTGGCTCTACCACTGTTTGGATCTGTATGGTGGACGTTTGTTTATTTATTTTTTATGTATACCTATAACTGAAAAACGTCTAGAAACGGAAAAATCGTTGTGAGGTTGTGTCGTAAGAGGATACATCATTGTATTTCTTTCATACATGAAATATTACAATCGAGTTGTAAGCTTACTCCTTTTTTTGAGTCGGCTAAAAATGTTACGCTTTAATAAATAAAGGGGTAATTGTGGTTTTTAATAACAAACAGACAGGATGCTCTGCTCGTTCTCTAAATCATGCGGTGCCAGTTAGTGTTCAACTGCCAACTGGCAGTGCCAACTGGTAGTGCCAACCGGCAGTTGAACACTAACTGCCAGTGTTGCGAACGTTTAAGTTGAACGTTTAACTTCTAGTCAGTTATATAAAATATAATATCAAAGCGATCACAAGAATTATGCTAATTTTGTTGCTTTTGTAGCAACAGATTATTGTGTTGTTTTCTATAACTATTATCAGTATCGCTATGTCGATTATGTTAAAACTATATTAGATTTATTAAATTTAAGTCCTACAGTTATAAATCTTATCTTCACGCACAATCCCTGACGGGGTAGCCAGAGAGAACAGATCGCCAAGTGTCACGATCCTTACATACCTCTTTCGCTTCTTTCAGATTCATTATCTTCTTCATACATGCACGTCTAGGTATCCGAGTACTCTTGACCCTCCCCTCTTCGAGCAGTTTGCTCACATGGTCTTCGAAAGTTAGTCTCGGTCTACCTCGACACCTTTTAATATTAACTTTCGCGCTATATATTTTCTTCACCATTCGGTCTTCACTCATTCGCTCAACGTGCCCAAACCATCGAAGCACGCCCTTATCAATTTTTGTGATAAGGTGTGTAATCAGTGTCACTATATCAAAATTGAAGAGGCGTAGTAGTATCTTCCTGATAACAACTAAAACAGCGGTCGCCAACCCGCCTGCCAACCGTAGCAAATATAATTACAAACATATCCTTTACTGGGCAGTCTGACGGAAAGGTCTATGATCAGCACAAGCTTCTCTTGATAGGCTGTAGTGATGGTAAGAATATCTTCCAAACTGAATTTCGATCACGACGTCCAGTATCAACGGAGACTAGCCATCTGTAGGGGATCAGTTTTTGTATAGAGTAAAGGTGATAAGCGAATAAAAAGTCCACCTAATTTTAAGTGGATGCTGTGGTTCATCTATTTTTAATTATGAATCAAAATGCATATGATTTTTACCCCTGAGAACTCGGATAGAATGCCATTTTTCCAGTAAAAAGGGCTTTTTTTGTAGGATAAGTTTGACAAACGATCACATAGTCCATCCGATTGTAAGTGATTACTGTGGCCTATAGACATCTACATCTATCCTCGATTGCGTATTAAAATGCAGATGCGTTGTCACCCGTGAGGAATAAGATGGAATGCCTCGTTTCTAGTGAAAAGGGTTTCCAGTTCTCTACACTGACCATACGAAACACAGCAGCGTCAAGCTGCTATTTTACGCTGGTATTCTGTGAGAGCGTGGTCCTTCTCCGGTCGAGACGACCCATTCGTGCTGCAACTATACTACTAATATAGTTGCAGCATGGCTTTACTACGTATACCATATGAAGGACGGAAGTATTAAGCTGCTATTTTATACCGCGGTAATCTGTGAGCACGTTGTCCTCTCTCTTCAAGTTGACCCATATTACTTTTGCAGCGTGGCTCTACCACGGATATATCACGTACAGTAGATATATTATAGAACACGAGCCTGTGTGTGAAAGCACTCATTTAAATTAACGGTTGCGCTTATGATTAAGGGACGATTATGATCTATAAAATGTTAAATGGTGTAAATTCACTCGAAGTTTTTGTAAACTAGGAACTTATAAAAGCTTTAAAAAAATTTACTTCGCAAACATCCGCGCTTTAAAATAAAATGATGTGTCTTACTTAGTATGAAGAGCACCTCCCGCCCTCCCTCAATTGCACTATCCCCGTCACCACTAATCCCAGCACCGCTACTCCCAACACCACTACACTAGGTGAGACACACCACTGACGACAATACGACACGTGTTTTGCCTCTACACGAGGCATCCTCAGGTGATATATACTCTACGGTGGCTAACCGTTAAGACTTTATTTTAAAGCGCGGATGTTTGCGAAGTAATTTTTTTAAAGCTTTTATATAATGGATTTCCGCAAAGTAACGCCTGATTCTATTAATTAAACTAGGAACTTGCCTAGATTTCGTGACAAATGTAATAGTGCTAATGGATGTTTAATTTGTAGATTCAGTTGGCTGAACTCCAGTGTACATACATCACTTTACACAAAATTAAATAATTAATTGGAGCTATGGCTAAAATGCTGAATGAGCTTTGAATAATGTTTTCGCTACGTAAGATTTATTGCTGATTTGTCCACAGCTACACTACCCAAGGTTATCTGGTGTGCCATTGTAGCATTAAGTACTTAACATTTTGTTTGTAGTAGATATATGCTGCAGCATAACACCAGTATAAAATAGCAGCTTAATGCTGCCGTGTTTCGTTTGGTGAGTGGACTCTTTTCACTAAAAACGAGGGATTTTAACTAAATCATACTCAAGACTGACAATGAATTTGCAATTTAATTCTTAATCAAAGATAAATATAAATGTTTATGGGTGCATGAGTGTAGAAATTCGGAGACTCTTTTTACTTACAATGAGACATTCTATCATAGTCCTGGGGGGAGACAACGTATCTTCATTTATATTCTTAGTTGAGAGCAGTATCGACTTTCCATCAGGTGGGCTGTGGGTTGGTTAAGGACGCTAATTTTATAGAAATAAGTTTCCTTAAAATAAATAATTATTTTAATTCCACTAGAAGTTATCCATCTATTTAGAAGCTTATTAAATTTTCATTGAAAAACAAAATATATTAGAAACTTGAGCATATGTGACATTAAGCACCATTTTTAAAGAGCAGTAGCATAAAAATTTAAGTCCTCTATAATAAGAGAATTTGACATGTCTGGCAGTATGAAAATGTCCACTATTCCGTATCATCCCGTAAGATCCACTACCCTACATCATCGTGTCGTAGGAGTTGACATAAGGAAATTGTGCTCAGCAGCCTGCAACTTAACAAGGCGCAGGTTCGGCCTCACATGGAATACTGTTCCCATCTCTGGGGGGGCTCCACAGCGCCAGCTCCTTCCACTTGACAGCATATAGCTCAGAGCGGCTTGAATCTTCGACGACTGATTCCTTTCCGATCGGTTCGATTCACCGGCGCTGCGAAAAGATGTTGCATCTCTCTGCGTATTTTATCGCATCTACGACGGGGAGTGCTCTCAGGAATTCTTCGGACTAATTCCAGTTGCTCAATTTCATCATCACACATTTGGCCAACACTTGCGATATCATCCATACCATCTGGATGATTGTGCAATTTAGAAGAAGTTTTCTCCCTCGCACAACTTCCTTGTTAAATCGATTACCACCAGCGATTTTTGCAGACAAATACGACTTAAGGGCTCTCAAGAAAAGAGCCTATTCTTTTTTAAAGGCCGACAACGCATCTGCAATTACCTTGGTGTTGCAGTTCTTCATGGGTGGCGGTAGTCACTTACCATCAGGTGAGCCGCATGCCCATTTGCAGACGGGGGCAAACTTGCATGCGGCTCACCTGATGGTAAGTGACTACCGTCACCTAAAAAAAAAACTGAAACAGAAGATGAGTAGCAAAATCTTCCTGATAGGTAACAATGAAAGAGCTATAATAATTTTATGGCAAACATTCCCACTGTTTGAAGAACTATGGAAGAAACATACTTTCTTCCTATTTTCACCATTTGCCTTAATTTTCCATATATAAATTATACATTTAGACTTTTAATAGCAATGAATGAATGAATGAATAGGTAAGAAGATAACGTTCATTGGATTTAAATTAATGGAATAACACATTTTCACATATCCATCTTAATTCTATTAACATTAATTTAATCAACAAAGACTGAGCCTAAACAAATATTACTGTGAAAAGCAAGATAAAAGTGTAGCTTTGAGCTCGATGGTTTAATTAACTTAATTCGTTTGGAAATGGACATAGTGTAGCTGATATAAATAAAGGGATCGCACGATAACAAGTTGAAATAAGTTTAGTCCAGAGATAATAATTAAAGTTCTTTATATTTCCATTATTTTATATTTTATTATTTCCTTCTACAAGCTGAAAAATATATCCCAATGCATAAATACATGAGAGAATTGAAACTAAGATGTTATTTGATTTCGATAATTACGCGAATTATTCTTTGTAAAAATTGCTGATATTTTGAGAGGATATGTGTTGTATTAAATCGGATGTAATGGCGGGATATCCAAAAAATCGACGTTTGGGCTCGTGACACAAGACTGCAAGACTTTAAAACACTATTCGTTCTTTCTGCGATCGGTCCTATAATTAATAACCTATAGATTTTGTTGGAATTTTAAACATACAATTAGGACGTCAAATACTTCAACCCCTTTGTAACCATGGCTCATTCAATGTGTACTGTTCTCATAATTACAAGAAATCCATAAGTCAGAAAGATTTTATGGCTACCGAAGACAAAGGTAAGTACGAGTATAACCATCTTGTTTAAGCCAAGCGTAAAAATCAGTATTGTAGAGATCAGTGACGGGAGGCAGCGACAAAGCTAAGAAATCTAAAACTGCAATTTTATGGACTGCAGTGGACTGTATGAATTTAAGTGTTGCTAGTGGACTATATGACTGATTAATTGACTGATACTACGCTAGGGGACTTCTCAAAGGAAAGATGGTACTGTAGAAATATACTGTATTCAAGTATTACAATTCGCCACTATTGACTATTAACTATATCTATATGTACAGAGAGGGGTCTTCACTTTTCTATGGAGTCTTGATTTCTCTTGAGGCTTCTTCTCTTCGAGTGCCGCTTCCGAAATGAACGCCTCACAGACCGAAACGCCCTTCTTATATTCCGTAGGAGAGCGTCTCAGCCTGTGAGTAGCGTCGTAAGGCAATGCCACGCGCTCATTGGTTGTTAAAATCGCGTGATCTGCTGCCGGTGTGCGGGGTGCGCGGGGGCGCAACGGGTTATGAAGGGGCGACGGGGCGGCGGTTCTCTCGCCGTCCGCAACAGCAATCCTTCATCTGCCTGCCTAGCGTGACGATTGAAGCAAGTTCACCCTACAACGGTAGACACCTTTAACCGGCAATGGACTTTTATGTGCTGAATAAAAAGAAACAAGATGAAACACTACATATTGTACACTAAAGTTGCAGCAAATTTAAATTGTAAAATTGACTAACGACGTTAATTTTATGTTGTAGTAGTAGTGTCTGAATATAACGAAAGGGTTCGGTAAACATATATTAAACATTGAATTCTTACACTTCCGTCCTTATACATAATGAACATGGCTCTTTTTGTCAGGACCAGTCATAACCTATTTCCACGGTTATCTGACAAAGTAAAGCGCAACCGTCGTGATGAAAGTAAATTGTGCTTGCAACGAGCAAGAACGGCTCTGCTAAGAAAGAGTGTAGTATGCATGGCCCCTAAAATTTATAATAAAATTCCTCAGATGTATAAATCACGGAACAGCAGTCTTTTCAAAAATAAGTTCAAAAACCTTTTAACTGAAAAATGCTACTACACTGTAACTGACTTTCTTAATGATAAATTTTGACATTATATAATTGCCTTATACATACATATATTTTTAATTATAATTGTTGTAAGTAAGAATTTCATTGACTTTGTGTATTAATAGACTGCTAATGTTAAAAAGAAACTAACAACCTCACACTTAAAATTTTACACACCGAATATCAGTAAGACATGTTGATACTAATAACACTAACACCAAGAATATATATCTGCCCATGCAATGTATATCTCACACATATTTTAGTAAATAAAATATCTTATCTTATTTTACCTTGTCAACTCTTAGTAAGAGGCTGCCTCGGTAGTCTAGTAGTCGTGAGCGCGACTGTCAATCAGTAGCCCCGGGTTTTATTCTTGGGTCGAACATAAATAATTTACTATTAAGATATTATTAGTGGCAGCACGAAGTCAATCCCGTGTCTCGGATGAGAAGAGATCACTCTCCGTTTTTGTCATATTGCCGTCCCATCGGAGTTGAGAGTGGGAATAGTTACTTGTGCTTGCGCATACACTTGTACACTATATAATCCTATCATTCGAAGATGAACAGCATGCCTCGTTATCAGTGGAAATGGTATCCGGTTATTATCTCTTAATAAACAAAAAAATCAGCTTCAAACCGCTTATTAATACAGATTTCTGTGGAAAAGTGGTCCCCGGTCGAGCCAAAACATTCGTGTTGCAGACAAATATAGCAGCGTGACTCTGCCATTTATATCTTTATTATGTCAGTACACTAAAAAAAAATGTCCATATTTGGTGTATCTCTAAAATATTTTTTATCTACGGACGTAATATCAAATGCAATGCAAATTTTGTTCGTATCTGGAACTATGAATAATTCATTTATACCATCAAGAACTCTCTTTACATTCAGTGTGAAATAAAGTTCCAAGCCAAAAACTGTCCCTGCCTATAATGCAGAATTTTAGGTAAGTGCCGCTTAAGATTATTTTATACCTTTCATACATAGAGTCAATATAATTCATTTATATACATAAATAGAAACTGAACTTTTATACTACCAGTAAATCCACCCATCTTGTAAAAAAAATTCCATCTTACAAATATCAATCCATTCATTACAGCTTATAGAAGTTCACTGCTAACATAGTCTCCTCCATAGGTTTTACTCAAATGGGGGGTTTAGACCATAGTTGCCAAGCTTAGCAAGAGGGTTGCCAACTGCAGATTTTTTATTATATTAAGTTGTTATCAGGAAGACACTGCTGCCCTTCTCCTGTTCCTGGTTCCCTCTGTCGCCTCTTAAGACACCCACAGGATAATACGTGCTAGTGGATATTCTTACAACGAGGTTTTACAACCAGTACGTGTAGCCAGAGATCACTTATGGATCTGAGAAGTAGTCTTTCATTGCTGGCCGTATAAGGAAGTCCAAGATCGCTCAGCGAGCTATGGTGGGGGCTATGCTTGGGATTTCTCTATATGGTAGACTTAGAAGTGAAGAAAGCAGTAGACCGCAGTATAATCAGAGTAATCGATATTGCCCAATAGATTAGTAAGTTGAAGTTGCAATGGGCCGGTCATATAGTTCAAAGAAACGACAACCGATGAGGAAGAAAGGTTCTCGAGTGGCAACCTCGTACCGGTAAACGAAGTGTAGGGCGAAGTGTGGACCTGGTACGATTTGAATATAATATGACATTTAAATATTATATGATGAAATGATGATGATGATGATTAAAATAAAACAAAATTTAATATAGTGTTTATTATATTTGAAGCAATTCCGAGAGTATGCGTAGGAATTACGTAAAAAAAATATATTTTAAAGTATTTCATAAAAAACAGAAATTTCATTGGTAATGACCTAATACTTTCTTTTATACATTATAGTGACAAATGAGCTCACTTTTTATTCTTGATGGTAAGTGGATGGTGTGGCGCATTTACCCATACATATATAAACGATTAATGATTAAAATGAAGCGTTATCAGGACTGAGATAGAATGCCTCGTTAATCAGTCAAACCAATCCTGCTGTAGCTATACATATAATTCACAAGTTTGCTGATCTACGAGTATTTATTTCCAAATCATAAAGATAGAGTAAATTTTAACTTTCAAAAGCAGTTGTGTTTTTCTTAGAGAGCGAAGCTCTCGGTTGCAGATTTAAAGCTAAAAAAACTGAATATGATTTACAGAAACTATAGTATGTGATACGAGAATTTCTAAGTTATTTGATAGATTGGAAACTCCAGTATGGCTATTTAAGCCCACGTTCTTACTGTATATCTTTATGGCGCAATGATAGCTCTTTCGTAAACGTATTAAATCCAGACCCAAAAACTAGAACAAATACTATGTTATTGACTAAAATAAAAGTCGTCTGTCTTATAGATCTAGTGGTTGTAAACGTAGATGCTGATGCTGAAGTTTCAGTTTCGAATCTTAGACCGTGCTAAAAATCAATGATTGAGTTTTTCTATCAAAAAAACCTCAGTAGCAGCCTGGAGAGAGTAGGCTGTGTTTCACATTCGAACCTTGAAAATTACGTGAAGCCTGCAGTCCTGCGCCTAAAATCTCTTTGATGGTGTCGGATTATCGTCCCACTGGATAATGAAATAGAGATTGCACTTGTGCATGTGCATACACTTTTACACTATAATTTTGTCCTACAAAGATGGCTCCGTTGAGATGTTTATACGTGAAAGATCCATGGATCTTCCACACTAATATCGCAGCATGCTGCAGCCACATTATATTTGCGATATAGTAGTTGCATTATAAAGTGGCGATAACCTACGCTCTCACACAATGGCAGCGCAGAATAACAGCTTAATGGTGCTGTGTGACACCCTTTTTACTGGATACGATACATATCGTCATAGTCCTCAGAGGTGGAAAGGCATCCTCATTATTATTATTGGTGGTGGATATTTTTCGGGAAAACGTCGCCGAGTACCGGAACAAACTTGTGTCTGAAGTCGAGTCTTTACTGAACAAAGTCTCGGATTGGAGGCGACTAAATCTAGTCCAGTTTAATCCTCAGAAGACACAAGTTTGCGCGTTGTCTCTAAAAAGCATGGCGTGCTTAGCAGAGCGGGACAGTATTTCATGTCGGCACACCGCCTGCAACTTTACAAGGCGCAGGTTTGGCCTCAAATAGAATACTGTTCCCATCTCTGGGCAGGGGCTCCCCGGTGCCAGCTCCTTCTACTTGACCGCATCCAGCGCAGAGCGGCTCGAATCGTCGACGACCGAGTCCTTTCCGATCGGCTCGATTCATTGGCACTGCGAAGAGATGTTGCATCTCTTTGTATTTTCTTTCGCATCTACCACAGGGAGTGCTCTGAGGAATTGTTCGGATTAATCCCAGCCGCCAAATTTCACGAACGCACATCGCGGCAGATTTTCCGATACCATACACATCATCTAGATGACTGGCGGTCCACCACTGTGCGATTTAGAAGATGTTTTCTTCCTCGCACTACTTCCTTGTGGAATCGATTACCCTCAGCGATTTTTCCGGACCGATACGACTTAGGGACTTTCAAGAAAAGAGCTTACTCCTTTTTAAAAGGCCGGCAACGCATCTGCAATTCCCCTGGTTCCCCTGGTGTTGCAGTTGTTCATGGGCGGCGGTAGTCACATACCATCAGGTGAGCCGCATGCTCGTTTGCCCCCTCTCCTATAAAAAAATGTAAATGTTTATGGGCCACAGCATCCACATACAATCGGGTAGACTATGCGCTCGCTTGTAACTCATATTTCATTAAAAAAAGGACTCGCCACCTTGAACGAAATTCGGTCTAAGGGATATATCTTATTACAAATGTATTGACTAAAGACCAATAATTGGTCTTTAGTCAATACATTTGTAATTGTCAGGGTTAATGCCTGTTTCAAGTCAAGTTTCTAAGCTTGGTAGGCGGGTTAGAAATCGGAGTTTCTTTATTATTAATTTATTATCAAGAAAATGCTGCTGTACGTCCCCTGTTTCAATTTCCCTTCATCACGTCTTACGCCATTTACGAGATGACTTGAGGTAGTAGATTCTATTATGGCAATACTTCATGGCGTGGATTGTAACCAGCTGATAACAAAGGAAAATTACAAAAAGAAATATAATAAGAACTTTAAATGAACATTTTCGAAAAATAAAAGGCAAAACTTTCTTTAATTTGAATTTCTCAAAAAGAGAGGAGAAAGCTTTGTTTCGCAATCCGAATTTATAATTTGTCTGATTGTTTCGTGGATTGCTCGTTACAAGTTCGCCGCGGAGAAACAAAGTTAATTCAAATCAAAATTTCGAAATCACAGAACCATAAAATATCACGGAAGTATTCTATTTTCAGTAGTAATCAATCTTGGAATAAGTCTTAGGTCTGGTTGTTAGCGCGACTGCTGATTAAGAGGACCTGGGTCAGTCTAAAAATCAGTTTTGGGGTTTATTGTCAAGAAATTCTCAGTAACAGCCCGGAGTCAGGTAATTGGAGATGTTTTAGCCCAGTGCCTCGGAAAGCACGTAATGCCGCTAGTCTTGCACCTGATCACTCTCCGATCGAGTCGTATTTCCGTCCAATCAGATTGTGAGAATGGGGAGGTAGATATTGCACCCTTATTTGCGAACACAGATGCACTTTAATTCTGTACTGCGCAGATGGCTAGTCTCCGTAGAGACAGACCACCTAGACCAAAAGGATGTTATTCTTATTAGGTCTGGTTTTTTCTATATTCAATAAACGTTTCGTTTTCTACGATCCGTTATAAATTACACATTTTTAATAATAAAATTAATAATCTTGGATTCAAAAACATTTTCTTAAACGTATATAGATATCGTAGATTGCGTTATAAAGTATTAAAAATCCATTAAGTAGTCATTAAGTAACACGATTTTTAGTTAAATAAATCGGAGGGAAATAATTTATGCAAACCTATTCTCATTGTGGACCTCTGAATCGCAATACGTAATCTGAATGCATAAGCTCTGACCTAAACACATTTATCACAAAGGAGCCGGCCCATATTTTAAAACGAGATTTTTTTATAACGTTTCAGAAACCGTGTCGAGAGTCCATGCAAAATAAGTTAAATTAAAACTTGGACTGCAGAATAAATTTTATGCTTTATATGAATGTTAAAAATATGCAAATTTCTAAGAGTAAATTCCTTAAAACTAACGAGATTTTCTATCTTACTCTTTAGAGTGACAACGCATCTGAATTTGATACCATCAGGTGAACTGCACATTTGTTCGCTACTATTTCTATAAAAAATGTTCTACTATGAAAGGTAACCAGTTCTAACTGTGGCCTACTACAGTTAAATTTTATTTCTATTTCTACTATCCACTTTTTTTATAAATATGATAGTTTCTATATCTGTCACTCAATCACGCAAAAGCTTCTGAAGGGATTTTGATGTAACTTAGCAATATTATAGATTACAAACCAGTGCATGAAATTCATGGTCGTAAAAACAATCAAAATATTTGTTCAGCCACCACAGAGTTTACGTTTTTTGTAGGATGGCTTGTTTAGAGGCGTTACATATGTCGTATTATACACGGTGGTTTGTCTTTCCTAGTTTAGTGGTATTGGGAGTAGTGGTGCTGGGATTACTGGTGACGGTGATAGTGCTCGCAATTAAAGGAGAGCGGGCGGTGCTCTTTAACCTAGGTAAGTCACAATATTTTATTTTATTACGAGGATCTTAGCTTATTAACTTTTTAACATCTTTAGTTTCAATAAAATATCGTTTTTTGGTATGCGCTTAATTATTTATAATAGATATACTATAAAATGTACTAATGAATAGGACTTCTTATCAATATCTTTAAAATAGTCCTATTTACTATTAAGTGAAATAAGTGCGATTGAAGATAGCAGCGATGTCGAAACTACATATATATTGGGTGATTTTAATGCTCACCCATATGATTTATTCTATAGAGAGCTAAGTGGTTTCTGTACGGATCGGTCTTGGGTTTGTGCGGATGTAGAAATATTAAAAACCGACTCGTACACATTTACCGACCCGTACCACGGAAGTAGGAGCTGGCTTGATCACTGTGTATGGTATCCCTATCAGCCCGGCAAACCATTGTGAATGCAGGGATTTTAGAAGATGTGTTTGTTTCGGATCATCTGCCTATTTATCTGGAATGTAACCTGAATACTGTAAGCCCTAAGCTGTTGATACATGAAGTGCGGCGTAGTGCAGTGATTTGGGGCGAAAGAGGTGAATCTCAGATAAATAGATACCACAACCTATGTAATAACAGCTTACGGGAGGTCAACTTTCCTCCTGAGTTTGGGGATTGCAGCCATGGGTCATGCAGCTTGGAAAACCACATGTTAGTTTTGGACAGCTTTTATAAACGTATTGTGGATATTCTGCAAGACGCAGCTGTTCAGACTAAGACCCAGGTTAGAGATAAACCACGGAGGAACAAGGTCTTGAGTGGGTGGAATAAGCACGTTAGGGAAGCTCACCGGGAGGCCAGGCTTCGATTCCAAGACTGGGTTTTGCATGGTCGCCCTCCGTCTGGCCTAATATATGAGCAAATGTGTGAATCTCGTAAGATCTTTAAAGGCAGACTCAAATGGTGCTTAAATAACCAGGAGCAAATAAAAATGGACCAAATAGCAAAACTAAGAGCGGAAAAGATTTTCAGTAAGTTCTGGAAATCCACAGGGAAACTGAATGTTAGGCCTGGACTCCCGGCGAGTGTCGATGGCAAAAGTGATCCGGGGGATATCGGAAATTTGCTCATGGAGCATTTTAAGGTGAGGTCTCCACTTGGTCCATCTGTTACCAATCCCGAGTCTGGGCCCGCCGTGCGCGGGGAGAGACCGTTGCTATTGTTTACAACCGGCCAAGTAAAGGATGTAATAAAAGGGATGAGCAGAGGAAAGTCTCCCGGTCACGACGGGCTTAGTATCGAGCACCTAAGATATGCAGGGGTGCATTTACCGAGGGTCCTGTCCCTGTTTTTCAATATATGCATCAGCCACTCATACTTACCAGCTGATTTAATGAAAACTACTGTTGTGCCCATAGTGAAGAACAGGACAGGAGATATCTCGGATAAGAGAAACTATCGCCCAATCTCCCTTGCTACTACTATAGCTAAGATATTGGATAGTCTGCTTGACTCTTGCTTAGAAAATTACTTACAACTACATGATGCGCAGTTCGGTTTCCGGCCCGGACTATCGACTGAAAGCGCAATTTTGAGCCTCAAGCATACTGTGCAATATTACACAGACCGGAGGACTCCTGTTTACGCCTGTTTTCTGGACCTCTCCAAAGCTTTCGATCTCGTCTCATATGATGTACTTTGGAGGAAGATGGAGGACAGGGGTATTCCAGCAGAGATGATTAATATCTTTCGGTATTGGTATGCAAATCAGACCAATCATGTTAAATGGTCAAACAGTCTCTCCGAGTCGTACAGATTGGAGTGAGGAGTGAGGCAGGGAGGGTTATCGTCTCCGAAGCTCTTCAACCTGTATGTTAACGATCTCTTGGTGGAGCTCAGCAGCATGCGTGTTGGATGCCGTGTGGGTGGTGTTAGTATCAATAGCATCAGCTATGCAGATGACATGGTGTTGCTGAGTCCCACTGCGAATGCGATCGGAGAAATGTTGAAGGTCTGCGAGACTTACGCTGCCTCGCATGGTCTCGTATACAACATTGAAAAAAGTGAATACATGGTCTTTAGGGTCGCAGGCAGGTGTCCGGAAACTATCCCTGAAATAAACTTAAATGGATCGAAACTAAAGCGGGTTTATCAATTTAAATACCTAGGGCATATTCTTGCCGACGACCTTAAGGATGACCTAGATATAGAGAGAGAGCGTAGGGCTTTGGCGGTGCGCGGCAATATGCTGGCTCGTAGATTCGCCCGCTGTTCGGACCAGGTCAAGATAACATTATTTAAAGCGTATTGCCAGGGTCTGTACACGGGTGGTCTATGGATTAGGTATGCCAAAAAATCGTTAAACACCCTGCGAGTCCAGTACAATAACGTTTTCAGGATGATGTTGGCACTCCCCCGCTTCTGTAGTGCTTCTGGCATGTTTGCACAGACCAGAACTGATAGTTTTCATGCCGTAGTTCGGAAAAAAGTAGCGTCGCTGATAGGAAGGATAAGGAGAAGTGACAATAGCATCCTGAGAATGGTGGCAGATGATCCGCATGCGCCTATTGTAAGGCACTTCGTGCGAACGATGACTCATACAGTGGATGGTAATTCTTCTAGGTGTGGACCGCACGGAGTGCCTCTCAGGTACATGATAAATTAGAATTTATTTTAATCTAATTTTAGTTTGATTTGATTTGATTTAATTTGTATTGATATGATTTTAGTTTGATGTGATTTAATTCTAATATAATATAATATAATGTAATTAATTTTTTTTTTATAAGCACTAACACTTAGTTATAAGCGATAATGTTATACTAACCCATGGATCTTTGTTGTCTGAAATTAAATGAATTTGAATTTGAATTTGAATTAGCTTATTAACTTTTTAACATCTTTAGTTTCAATAAAATATCGTTTTTTGGTATGCGCTTAATTATTTATAATAGATATACTATAAAATGTACTAATGAATAGGACTTCTTATCAATATCTTTAAAATAGTCCTATTTACTATGTTATCTGTCTATCAATAACAGTTTATTTACAATATTTTGCTTAAAAAATTACATAAACATTGCGAGTAATAGCAATTGAGCGTTCTGTAACTTTAACATAAAATTAAACTCAAACTCAAACTCAAACTTTTATTACTAAACCATAATGTACACAAGATGTTATGAAATAATTTGAGACCAGTGTTATGGACCATGTTGGGCACACAATTTAGAAGCTTATTTAACTACTTATAAGAATGTCATGGAGACTTATTGAGATAGAATTCAATTTAAATTAGTGATCATTTTGTAAAACCTTTATAAGTATTACATATTTGTAAAATATTCATTAGTACAATAGTAACATTTATTAGTTAGGTACTGTTTTAATTTTTTTGTAAATATGATGTCATTATTTTCATTTTTTAATATGTCAGGTAGTTTATTATATAATTTTGTGGAAGAACTTAATGTGCTAGAACTGTTTAGTTTTAATCGGGAAGTTGGCAATACTAATTTATTTTTGTATCGTAACGTGTATTTGCATGGTAAATCTTTACGTTTTGTATAAAATTGCTTATATTTTCAAACAAATTTACACATCTCCAATATATATAAGCTGGGTAAAGTTAATATTTTATATTTAAAAAAGAACGGTCTGCAACTATCAGTCTGATCTATATTTGCTATAATCCGGATTAATTTCTTTTGAAGGGTGAATAGAGAGGCTGCATCCGTGCTGTTGCCCCACAAAATGATGCCGTAACTCAGCCAAGCGTGCGCATACGCATAGTAGGTTGTTATGGCCGTTTCTATGTTGGTACTTTTTTTAATTTCGCGTAATGCATATGAAAAGCTCGAAAGTTTAGACCTCAGTCTATGGACATGCGATTTCCAATTCAAGTGAATGTCTATATCTATACCGAGTAATTTAAATTCTTTCACAGATTCTAAAATTGTGCCATTGTAATCGAATTTTAAATTTAGTGAGGTTTTTTTGATGGGGATGAAAAGTTAATATTTTAGTTTTAGAAAAATTTATTTTTAGATTATGATCATTCAACCAGTCTGAAGTTTTGGTAATAAGTAAATGAAGTTTTTCATAAATATCAGTATCGTTTTGGCATGAAGTTAATAGCGATATATCATCGGCAAACAAGACAGACGTTTCTTCTATAGCTTTAGGAAGGTCATTGATGTAAATCAAAAATAAAAGACATCCAACGACACTTCCTCTAGGTATTGATGCATTTATTACCTTGCAATCGGAGCGCACGTATGAAATATTTTTGGTAGTGGTTTCAAAGTGTTCGATCTCAACGAATTGCTGCCTATCCTTCAAGTACGAAGCAAACCATTTATGAGCGGGGCCACGAATACCTAATTCGTATAATTTATTTAATAGTATATTATGTTGCACCCTATCATATGCCTTCGTCATGTCTAAGAGGATACCTACACCGTATTGTTTACTATCTAAAATTTTTACAACTTCATTAATATATTTATACACTGCTAAAACTGTGGATCGGTTTTTTTTTTCGAAAGCCGTTCTGGCAGTCATCAAATATCTGGTATTTTTCACAAAATCTAGTAACACGGTTACAAATGGCCTTCTCAAAAATTTTTGATACAGTCGGCAAAAGGGCAATAGGGCGATAATTACTTGGATCGGTTTTGTTATCTTTTTTATGAACAGGTTTTATAATTGTATTTTTTAGTTGTATTGGAAAGATGCCTTCGTTAAAGGATTGATTTATTAATGTTGTCAACAGTATGGTTAATTCCCCCTGTGGAACATCGGTTACGACTGGGTGCTGCGCGCCGACCTCCCTACCGACGTCAGCGTAGTTTGCTACGCTGACGACACGCTGGTACTGGCACAGAGGGGGTCGTACGAGGCGGCGGCGGAAACTATGACACGCGGGGTTGCGATAGTCGTTGAGAGGATACGGCAGCTGGGTCTTGAGGTGGCTCTGCACAAGTCCGAGGCCATGCACTTCCATGGTCCTCGGAACAGGCCACCACCGGGATCCTCAGTGATGGTAGGAGGGGTATCCGTCGGCGTCGAGTTGACGTTGAAGTACCTAGGACTCGTCCTTGACGGCCGATGGAACTTCGTTGAGCACTTCCGACGTTTGGCTCCCAAACTGGAACGAACCGGAGCTGCCTTCAGGCGGCTTCTGCCGAACCTGGGGGGGCCAAACGCCTCCTGCCGGAGGCTCTACGCGGGGATTGTGCGGTCCATGGCCCTTTACGGGGCCCCGGTGTGGGCGCGTGGCTTGGCGCGGCTTGCCGTCCACCACCTGAACGCGCCCCAAAGGGTGGTCGCCGTGAAAATGGTTCGCGGCTACCGCACGATCTCCCGCGAGGCGGCGTGCCTCCTTGCCGGATTGCCGCCATGAGATCTGGAGGCGATAGTCCTCGTGCGCCTGCACAAATGGCGCGCGGAGGCACTATGCCGGGGGGAAACCCCGCTGCCGCGGCAAGTTGTCGTGCAGCGGACAGACTTCCGGCATGATCTCATGACGACATGGAGAGAGCGACTGTCGCAACCCCGTGCTGGGCACGCCACTATAGCGGCGATAAGACCCCTCTTTGAGGAGTGGCTTGAGAGACGCCACGGCGTCCTCACCTTCCGCCTGACGCAGGTCCTCACCGGACACGGTGTGTTCGGGAGGTTCCTGCACCGAATCGGGCGGGAGGAAACGCCCGGGTGCTCCCACTGCGAGGATCGACCGGAGGACACGGTGGAGCACACCGTGGAGGTGTGCCCTGCTTGGGCGGAGCACCGCCGTGTCCTCGTAGCGGCGATAGGCGGCGGCGACCTCTCGCGTCCGGCCCTGGTCGAAGCCATGGTCCGGAGCGAGACGTAATGGGATGCCGTCACCACCTTCTGCGAAGCAGTGATGCTAGCGAAGGAGGTGGCGGAGCGGGAGAAGGAGAGAGCAGCAGCTTTCCTTCCCGGCCGCCGCGGGAGACGCCCCGGGCGTCGGGGGCTACGTCGTGGCCCCCGGCCACCGTAGGCGCGGGCCTGTGGACGGCGAGCAATGGGTAGCTCGCCGTCCGTCCGTCTAACGACGACAAGCCGTGTCGACGGCGCGTTTTGTTCCACGCGCGCCTCAAAGAGCTATCAGCAGCGTGAAGGGGCCCGCAAGGGCCGACGCCTGCCGGGGCTGCGGGCTGTTCGAAAGAGATATCGCGGCTCCAGAACGTAAGGGCACTGAAGGAACACGGATGATTTTTAGTCAGTAAAAGTCTGACACTCCCTTCCGCTCCACCCAGAGCGAAAGGCGTCATTTGATGATTTTCCATCCGCAAAAAAAATGGTTAATTCGTCTGCACATTCTATTTTATTTTAGTAATAAAAATTGTCGACGTCACCAAAGCGCGAGCGGGGCCACCATTATAAAAAAGTAGAGACTAAAGGAAGAAAATTCATTATGGTGAAATAACCAATTCTTATATTCCAAGTATTTGATGAAAGAGCTAACCTCAGAGACAATTTCAATTTTTAAATACGTGAAAAATTTATTTCCCTCTTAATTTTCATGTGAAGTAAAATAACCTGAATATCACATTGCAGTCTTTAAAAAAACTTTCAGCATATTGCATAATACTATGTGTGCACTATCCAGCAATCCCACAAGATTACCTTACACAATGCTCACTTGAAAATATCTCCAATACAATGCGGAACGGACAACTTGATTCTGCTATACGACTCTGCGATCCCTTCTCTGAACAAAAGATATACAGTGACTTAACCAAAACACGTCTTTACGTAGTGACATAAAGTAACTTATTAAAAATAAAATATTTTTATTTTTAAAATCACCTCGTCAACATTCACAAGCCCCTCGCATAATAAAGAGATATTGCCTCGAACTCCAGGACTTGTATGTAGACTGGCGATCGCAGTACGTGTCAGATGTCTGGCTTCTGAGATACTGATTCTCTTCGTCTTTGTAGGGAAAAAATAATGAATGCCTGGAAAAAATAAGAGATGTTAATACAAATACTGTAATGTCTTTCAGTTCGAATGTTGGTCTCAGCGGAGACTAGCAATCTGCAAAGGATATGATTAAAGCGCCCCAATGTATACGCAAGTACAAGTGCAATATCTATACCCTCAAACTCATAAAATAATTCAAGCAAAAGCCATACAGTCGAATAAAAAATCATTTCCGCTATGAGGTCGTTAAAAAAATTAAAGACAATATAGGTAAGTTAAAGTTACATTTCTTAGAGTATAACGAAGCAATAAGTCCGCTGCGTTTTTCCAATTCGTGTTGGTGGACTTCACGTTCTCAAATATTTTATTCCGTCAACATATTTCACGGCTCCGTGGTCCAGTGGCTTAGCAATGATTTACGGCGCTGAGGAACGCGGGTCCAAATCCCACATATAACAAGTATTTGTATAGTCTACAAGTCATTGTTCCGGGTGTGGATGTTCGTCCTTGTGCACAGTTGAGCTTTCTTCCGCTACCTTGATATGTTTGCCATTTTATAAAATCCTTCCCCAGCTTTTACAAAACACGCGGAGAAGTCACAATGAGACAATTTAGACAACAATACACAAACCGAATACATCAACCTTCCTCTCGCAAGGATATATATAGAAGAAATGTTCATAATATGACTATAGTATATATATATATATATATATATATATATATATATATACTATAAAGTACTTAAAATACTTAGTGGATCGATATTGAAAAAAAGATTGACCGACTGCCTCTTGGATAAAGGTTTTTTTTAGTTATAAGGAATATTTTAATTGGCGATTTAAGTTAACTTAATTTAATTTTATTATGGGTATTATTATAATTTTTGCACCAATTTTCATTTCCTTTATAATATACTTTTTCATTTAATTTGAATTATATCATCAAATATCAATTTTTTTTGCACGTCTGCGAACAGGCTGAACACAAGTTCTTATATTTTTTGTGACCTTTTTTAACTGTATTTTTACGTAAACAGCCTCCACGATATAAAGACAGGAGAAGAAAATCCCAGTGAAGAGGTTACGTTTTTATATAAAAAAAAAACACCTGTATTAAGCAGTCGTGTATGTAGTAAATCAACACCGGTTGGAATCAACCTCGGTTGCTGATGCCCTGATCTACCGATGCATTATATTATATTACTGGGTAAATATAATTACTTATGAAAGTGGCGAATATCATTCAGTAGGCTAGGCGTGACTTGGTTAAAATACTGTTTCATAATGGAGTCACGTCCCAGTTTCAGCTCGTTGTGTGTTCTTTTAGTGGTTCATTTGTAATTAAAAACAAAAGTAAAATGTAAATGCTTATTTTTCGTGTTTCATGCTAAATTCATCAAAACGAACACACGAAATATCTCGGTGTAATTCTGTCTATCAGAAATGTATTTCTTTTTTATATTTAAACGAAAATGGGTAAACGAGCATGCGGCTCACCCAATGGTAAGTGACTACCGCCGCCCATGAACAACCACAACACCAGGGGAATTGAAAATGCGTGGCTGGCCTTTTAGAAAGGTGTAAGCTCTTTTCCTGAAGGTTTTCTTTTCTCTCTGAGTACGTTTATGAAGTGTGGTTTCTTTTTTTTATAAAACAATACCCTCAAAATTGGATTTTCTTTTGCATCGTAGAAGCAGTTTAAAACATAAATTTCAAAAGAACATCTAGACTCGGAACAATTATTTGTAGGTAATACAAATTCTTGATCATGATATCCCGGGTTCGAACCCGGGTCGAGTCAAAATCTGTTATTGGATTTTTCTGTCAAAAAATTCTCAGTAGCAGCCCGGAGTCAGGAAAGTTGGCAGTGTCTCACCTCCGTGCCTCGGAAAGCACGTAATGTTGTTAGTCCTATGCCTTATCTCTCTCCGGTCGTGTCCGATTACCGTCCCGTCGGACTATGAGAGTGAAGGTAAGTCTTCAAGACAAGTAAACAGGCCTTTTTTAGGCTAAGATAGCATGATATACCATCTTAGACTTCATCAACACTTATCATCGGGTGCTACAGTGGTCAAGTATTGGCTAATGATCAGTAATAAAATATGTCTGTTCACGTGCAACCAGGAACAGGTCACTTAGGAATAAGGTGAAATGTTTGAAAGATTTAATAGCGGGGGAAGTTAATTTGTAAAATAAGGGTAGAGACTAATGTTTCTTTCTGAAATATTAGTTCTATTTTATATGAACTGTATTAGATATGGATAAACAAAACTACGAATATTCCTAAAAGTTGAAGAATTAAAATAAAGTGTAAAATGTAAAAGAAATAAAAAAGATGTATTCTTCTTAAAAATTTAGGAATACACCACTGATGCATTATTTTGTGTATACAAACACCATAAACCAATAAATTACAATTAAATGGCAAATTTTCATTAATAATTTCAGTGGTAGAGCCACGCGGCAGCTTTATCTGTCTCACGGATGGGGCGACTCGAACCGGGGTGGTACCACGACCTCACAGAATACCAGCGTGAAGTAGAAGTTTACTTTTGCGTTTCGCTTGTGAGTGCAGGTTGCCGGAGGCCCAATTTCCACCCCTCTTTTTATATATGGTAGCGGAATTAAATAAGACACTACCCCAGGAGGGTACCAGCACCCCTAGTGATGAAGAATCCCTCGCTGAGTATCCACGCCCAAGCTACCCTTCTCTTCCTGAGTGTCGATGCGTAGGCTGCCCTGCATATTCTGGAGGTGGCGAAATTCCGCTCGTGACTAATACTGCTCAAAGCAAACGGAGAAATAATACATGCCATGCTACCCGTGTATTTCTGCAACACCAAGGGCCTTTATCGAACCTTAACGCCATCCACTACCATCTGGAGGTATTCTCTCTGGCTGATATTTCGTATTTCTCCTATTCAGAGTATACATTAGAACATTCCTTTGTGCCTCGCGCTGGGATTTGCGTATAAGTCAGAGAGGATAACTGTTTTAGACGCCTCGGCAGTCGTGAAGGTTCAGACCTGTCCATAGTGTGGCTACGCGTAGAGAGCGACGACTATTTTCGCGTCTACGAAAGCCTCTATAGGTCTCATTGCAGTAATGCCGACACAGGCAGACTCATCGACCACGTCCTTAGCTGCAAAATTCCGTGCTACAACGGTTTTCATCCTCAGATATCGTTCTGCAGATTGCCGCCGTATTTGGCACTATAGGTCGCAGGTTTGCTTCTTGCCGGATGATCTCAACATAGTTGCTAATTCTGACGCTGAAGTGGTGCTTCAGAGAATGAAATTATTTATTCTATCATCAATGGTATCTTCCGGACGCATAACTCAGCCATGATAGGATTGGATCGGATCGAAGCATCAAGTTCATTGGGGACGGTGCATGCTCCGATTACAAGCCCATTAACACTGGTGTTCCAAAGGGCTGCGTGCTACCAGAAACGCTGTATCTTCTGCATATCAATGATATGTTGCAAATTGGTAACATTCATTGCTATGCAGATGATAGAACTGGTGATGCTTTATACACCGGTCGTACCAATATTTCCCGGGAAAACGTCTCCGAATGCCGGCACAAACTTGTGTTTGAAGTCGTCACAGATTGGGGGTGCATTTAAATCCCCAGAAGACACAAGTTTGAGCGTTTATCGCTCAAAACACTTTGTTGTATCTTCTCAGTTTCACGGCACTTCCATTGTTGCCTCAGCCAGTATTGGAATCCTCGGTGTCGAAATACCGAGTGATGTGCAGCTTCGTGGTCACTAGGAAGAGAAGGTAAAATTGGCCTCTAAAAAGCTTGGCGTGCTCAACAGAGCGGGGCAGTATTTCATGATGGCACACCACTTACAACTTTACAAGGCGCAGGTTCGGCCGCACATAGAATTCTGTTCCCATCTCTGCGCAGGCTATGCCCAATGCCAGCTCCTTCCACTTGACCGCATTCAACGCAGAGTGGTTCAAATCCTCGATGACCGAGTTCTTTCTGATCGGCTTGACTCACTGGCACTGAGTAGAGATGTTGCATCTCTTTGCGTATTTTAACGTATCTACTACGGAGAGTGCTATGAGAATTGTTCGGACTAATTACAGCCGCTCAATTTCACCATCGCACATCGCGACTTAACTAGCGATACCATCCATGCCATCTCGAGCGGTCCACCACTGCGCGATTTAGAAAAAGTTTTCTTTCTTCCACAACTTCTTTGTGGAATTAACTACCACTAGAGATCTATCCTGACCTGTACTTTGTTATGCATTGGCTGACTTAGTAATAAATTATGGATTGAGCAGCCATGGGCTACCATTCAAAACACACTTAAAAAACGTATAAACATTTACGAATTAGACTACTTAAGTATTTAGTAAGTAAAAAGTAAAATTACAGTGTAAACCAAATTATGACCAATTATTTAGTATAAAGGGTTTTTCAAATTGGCGTGGGTAGATTTTGACGGCCCGTGGCGGCTATTTTGTTTTGGTGACATCTATCACATCTTTTATTGATTGAATAATAATTTAATTACTTATGCCAAATCACCAAAGCCTAAACCTGTACAAGATCCAACTGACCCAGTAGCTTAAAGTTCATGTCCATATACAACGTCGTTTTTTCGCTGATTGGGCTTCGAATCATTTGGAACAGGACCCCAATTTTGGCCGCAAAATCATCTTTAGCGACAAAGCGCATATTTGTATTAATGACTGCGTTAACAAGCAGAATTTCCAAATATGGGATGACCAACCCACTCGAGGTTCAACAGGTGATAATGCATCCTCAAAAAGTTCCTAGTTTGGTGTGAATTTTGGGCCGGCGGCGTCATTGGTCAATTCTTTATGAAAACGATGCTGTTCAGGTGATCACCGTCAACAGCGAGCGCCACAGAACGATGATAACCAATTTTTTATGACCCAAATTGAACCATATGGATCTAGACGACATGTGGTTCCAGCAGGACGGCGTTACATGCCACACAGCGGACGTCACTATTGACATTCTCCATGAGCAATTTGAGGGTAATCTTATCCCTCGCAGGGGTGATATGAATTGGCCACCAAGGTCATGCGATCTGACCTCGCTAGACTTTTCTTGTAGGGTTTCTTGAAGTTGCAGCTCTATGCAAACAAACCACAATCGACCGATAACTTAAAGGTGAACATATCACAAGCCATCGCTCAAATTCAGCCGGATATATGCAGAAGATTCATTGAAGATTGGACCACTCGGATTCGTGCCAATGTAAGAAGCCGAGGTGGACATTTGAACGATTTTATATTCAACACTTAATGGTACATGTGTGCCTTTCAAATAAAAAAAAGAGTTTTATTAATACATGAGGTACAGTAGTACGACAGTACACAGCTTGTTTTACCTAGGTGGATTGAAAAGTACTCGGCCTAACACAGATCCATTTAATTCTAAAAATCAAATCTACCCACATTATTTAATTCAGTTCAGACTAGTTCATTGTGTGAAGTTCGAAACGTGTGCGATAATTAGTTGTGATTTTATAAATTTATTAACAAAGTAATCGGACATAATTTCCGCGAATGGAGCAAATCGAGCAGCGTGCCGTCATTAAGTACCTCCATAAGAAGGGGCTATCATCAAAAGCCATCCATGATGACATGGTCAGTACATTAGGCGATTGTGCTCTGTCATATTCATGCGTCAAAAAATGAATAGCAGAATTTAAGCGTGGTAGAGAGAGTGTGAAAGATGAACCCCGCTCTGGAAGGCCTTCGACGTCAACTACTGACGAAAATATTAAAAAAGTACTTGATTTAATAATGGGAGACCGCAGATTAAAAATTAGAGAGATAGCCGAGATTACAGGCATCTCTTATGAACGAACTCAAAACATCATTGTCAACGAGTTGGGTTTCCACAAGGTGTCTGCGAGGTGGGTTCCGCGACTGCTTTCAGTTGAACAAAAAAGGACGCGATTGACTATTTCACGCGACTGTTTGGAGTTATTTGAAGCCGATGCAGATGATTTTTTGAATCGTTTTGTTACTATAGACGAAACATGAAACACCCCCTAAAAAGGCTAAGTCGATTTTGTCGGCAAATAAGGTGATGGCTTCAGTATTCTGGGACTCGAAAGGTGTGATTATGATTGATTATCTTGAAAGGGGTCAGACTATAAACTCTGATTACTACTGCACCTTACTACGTCATTTACGAGAGGAAATAAAAGAAAAACGTCGAGGAATGCTCAGAAGAAAAGTCCTGTTTCATCAAGATAACGCCCGTGTTCACACGTCAGTACAGTCAATGGCTGAAATTCACAACTGTGGCTTTGAACTGTTACCGCATCCGCCGTATTCACCTGATCTGGCACCATCAGACTTCTTTCTGTTCCCTAACCTAAAAAAGCACTTGGGAGGTCAAAGATTTTCGACAAACGACGAGGTCAAAGCAGTTGTAGACGCATATTTTGACTCTAAGGAAGAATCATTTTTTTTCAACGGTCTAAATGCTTGGAAGGGGAGGTGGCAAAAGTGTATTGAACTTGATGGTGATTATGTAGAAAAATAAAAATATAACTGATTTAGTATGTGTTTATTTTCTTGGTTAGGCCGAGTACTTTTCAATCCACCCTCGTATTTCATTTGAACAACTATCCGCCCTTATTGCAAACTTCCTTTATGTAAAATACTACCAGTGCATGAAAAGTAGAATACCTCATTGATTTAGAAAAATCTTAAATAAATAAACATAAACAACCTGTAACGCATAAATATCATACCAGTCAAGTTGAGAAGGGTGAATATGTGATACCATACATAAGAAAACTAAGCAATATGTAACTCCGCTAATATTTAATAGAATAGGTTTTGTTAGAAATACGTCCAAAGACATAAGCACTGTTCTGTTAAATTAAAGAAAAGACTGAAAGATGCATTCTTATGAAAAGTGTAATATACTATCTATAATAAGGATTAATTAAAGACAGAGATATTTATAGAAAAAAAATAGAATCGACTACCACCAGAGATTTTGCCGGACCGATACAACTTAGGGACCGTTAAGAAAAGAGCATTCTCTTTTTTAAAAGGCTGGCATCACATCTATATTTCTCTGGTATTGCAATTGTTTATGGGCAGCGATAGTCAATATCAGTTAAGCCGCATGCTTGAATGCCTCTGCTATAAAAAAATAAAGATAACTGATATAACTTATTTGTTACGCAGATGGTCCTGTGTTCACCTTAGTCTCAACTAGCAATATTTGGTGAGCCTAAGATTATGATTGTATTAAAAGCATCCGACGATGCAAGGTGAAATCCTAGTGCGAGCAACTTTCTTTCTCTAAACAAGGTGTTTAATCAATTATAACATAAAAAACTTTTCGGCTTCACAAAATTCACTTGTTAAGACAAACTTAAAACTTTGTAAAGCCTTTGAGGAAAGTTTTAATGGACTTGTTAGCGTTTCTCAGTTTAGTCTGACTTCAGACATATGTGGCCAAATATTTATCTTGTAATTGGTCTGTCTGCTCTATATGTTGAATATTCATTTTTTATAATCTTATCTTATTTAGTGAATTATATAGCTCCATAGTGTCCTAACTTAATACTAAAGAAATCGTTAATTCATTCATTACAGCCTTTCAGTCTACCGTTAAACATATATATATATATATATATATATATATATATATATATATATATATATATATATATATATATATATATATATATATATATATATATATATATATATAAACATATATATATATATATATATAAACATATATATATATATATATATATATATATATAAACATATATATATATATATATATATATAGGTTTATATATATATATATATATATATATATATATATATGTTCAACCGGATATATGCAGAAGATAAAATATTTATAAGAAATATATTTCCTCATACGGATCTCTATTTCTTGCCGAAGTTTTTTCGTTTGGTCTGTTCGTAAAGTTTCACAATCAGTTCACCTAATCCGAAGATTAGCCCGGACAGACAGACAAGAATTTTAGCCTAATAAATGCCAGTTATTGCAACATAACAGATATATACTTCAATTTTATTTTTATTATGAATTATATTATATATTATTATTATAAAAATAAATTTGGATATTTATAGCGTATATGTTCTCCTGACCGAATTCCGGTCTCGGCGGCCTATCTCAATGGAGACTAGCAATCAGCGCATGACGGGAATATAGTGCACGAGTGTGTGCAAAATCACAGGGGCACTCTCTATACCCTCACACTCATAGTTCACAGATACGACCGGAAACACCGCCAATTTTCTGACACCATGCTGCTTCGGAGAATTTCTTGACAGAAAACTTCAATAAATTATTTAATTCGACCAGAGGTTCGAACGTATGACTTCATGTTCAGCAGTCACGCTTACAACTACTTGACCAACGAGGAAGTACGGCCAGCAGACTCGAATATTATATAATACGATGTTTATAGTATATGATTCAGTTTATTTTGCAACAGTCTGTATTTTCTAGTAGAACAGATGCCATGCGCTCTATGTTTTCTAACTAGACCTGACACGTTTAATTCTGATATCACTGCATCAGATAATTAAGTAATAGTTGCTAGAACAATTCAGCTCTGTAAATTACAGCTTGAGATAAAGGAAGCTGAAGAATAGAATCTCTTATTCTAGTAAGTTAAATATTTTGTGTACACCAAATGTAAAAACTAGTAACAGCCTTTATACCTGTCACTTCTGGCCACAGGCATCCTCTTATTTCTGAGAGGTATTAAGGTCAACAAATTGTTTGCCGTGTGGCCCCAATGCGTGTTGGCATGGTGTTCGTTTCCGTTTTCTTTTACTCTCGGCACGAGCATATCTAAGAAATAAAATAAATATTTTCCTTCACCTCCTAGCACGACATAAATCAGTTCTTAAAATCGCAACAAATAAATATTTCGACCACTGGAACACAACTAGTTTAATGAAGAATTTTGAGGACATTTTAAAACACCTACCTGGCTTAAACAACATAAGGCCTAATACGAGCGTTTGATCAAACATTCGCAATTCGATGTAATCATTGGGTGGCAGTGATACCGCCCGATTAGAAATTTAAAATTAGATATCGCCTCTGATGAATATATAAAGTCCTGGTTCTTGTCATTCACCTTACGAAAGACAGCAGCATTGATCTGCTGTTTCGCGCTGGTGTTCACTGCAAGTGTGGTCCTTCCCAATTCGCACGCATGCATCACGCATACATACCCACACACCCACACTCACACCCACACCCACACACACACACCCACACCCACACCCACACCCACACAAACACACACACACACACACACACACACACACACACACACACACACACACACACATATTTAAAGAAGTCAATTACGACAGTTGCGAACAAATAGCAAGCACTCCTCGCGTCCCCGCAAACAAACATAAAAAATGACCGAAGCCTTTTCCTAATAACAAATTTTATTAAAAAAACGGTATTTGCTAACCATAAAATTATTAGCATGGCTTGAAATAACTTTGTTAACTACTTATAAATGGTACATGCGCCGTTCCCTTGAGCTACAGATCTACGAGCGATCTACAAAAACACAGTCCACCGGATGATAAGTAATAATTGTCAAGGCTTATTTATAAAAGTTGAAAATAGTATATTCAAGTCTGAAAATTTTGTGCGATAAAGCAGAATCATAAGTTGTAAACGCAGAATTTTTATGTTGTATTTTAACCATATATTTGCTTTAAGAAATCAAAACCACGCCCGTCTGCCGGATAGGGAAACCATTAACCTCCGCTACAGTTGACTGCTTCGCCAATGTAACCGACTCTGCGACAGTTCAACGAAAATGTATCTATGTATAAAAAAAACACTTTCTGTTTAACACCACCTTGGTTTTTTATATAAAATATGTCACAATACAAGTAAAAAATAGGTTATAATTAGTTGTTTTCTTTTTAATAAAACTGAAATGACAATGGAACTTTTTTATATTATTCTAAGCCAGCGCTTAACTACAATATCACCTGATGGTAAGCAGTGATGTAGCCTAATATTATGGTGAAGCACACTGACTTACCAAAAGCCTATTCACTCTTAATTTGAATACACCCCCATTATAATTGCATAAAAACATAGATACTGGCAACTTATTCAACTCATTTGCTGTACGCATAATGAATGATGTAACAAACATTTTGGTTCGAATGCGTGGTAAATCAACAACGAAGGGGTGGGGACTGGCCGTACGTCTGGTTGTTCAATGTTGGAAGGGAGAGGGAGGATGTAAATTATTCTATTCCTGCGCACAATATCTAAAATGCATCCCGTAGAAAACCGAAATGCTGGCTAATTTGTGCCTGTGTTCGAGGCTGGTAAGATTGGCTTTAACTAAATTCGGGTCACCAATAAGGCTCTTAGTACGTCTTCCCATTGAGTGCAAACCTGCTAGGTGGCATTTTGCAGCACCAGCTTATATATAACACCAATATTCCATGTACGAGCGGACTTGCGCTTTATATAAAGTAAGCAGCTGTCCCAGCATGAAGTATCGCCGCACCTTCGCAAGAACTCCTAGCTTCCTTGCACCTGGTTCGGCCTTGGACTCAATGAATCACCCCAGTTTCATATTTGAGGATATCTCAACTCCCAACAACTGAAGGCGGTCGGTGTACTCCAGTGATACGTATCGAAAAGAAGGAGCTGGCTCCTTTTTACAGTGAAGAGACACGCTTGTGTTTTGCAGGTGTTAAATTTTACATGATTGGCATCGCCCCATTCGGAGACTGCCTATAGTGTGAGATTCACACGCTCTACTATAGTTTCTCTTTCGGACTGGATTTGAGTTCGACTGGCCCGAGGATTTGGTTGGTATCTTTCTATAACTGAGCTATTGTCTGCATACCCATAGGTACCGGGCTTAAGCAGATCATTAATATGCAGCAGGAAAAAAGTTGCGGAGAGAACGGACCCCTGAGAAAAACCGGCTTTGGTTGCCATAGAATCGAATGAGCATCCATCGATGACGACTCGGAGAGACCGTTCAGTCAGAAAGTCCTTTACCCAGTCAATCAGACCAGGTGATAAGCCTCAAAAGGCTAGTGTGCTAAACTATGTCAAAGGCTTTTGAGACATTAAGGGAAACAGCAAGTGATTCCCCACTGTCCTCGAGTGGCACGCACCATACGTGTGTGGCATACGCTAGAAGGTCCCCAGCTGACTGATTTCGACGAAACCCGTATTGGTGGGCACTAAGTAGGCCATTCTGTTCTAGGTATGCCATCAAGCGGGCGTTCAAGATACGCTCCATAATTTTGCAGAGTATGGAGTTATTGGCAGGGTCAGCACGGCTGCCTTTTTTTGGAACAGGCTGCACGTTGGCCTGCTTCTAGGATTTTGGCACTATTCCAGTCCTAAATGAGAGGCATAACAAGAGTGTCAGCACAGGAGAAAACTCAGGTGCACAAGCATTTAGAACTATAAGCTGTATACCATCTGATCCATTAGCTTTATTCTCATCTAGACACCGCAAGGTTTTAAGAACCTCCTTATTTGTGATACGGATCTTGGATAAAGAGCTTCAGCAGTGAGGTATATTTGATGGAACGTTGTTGCCACTGTTGCCACTTTTTCTTTAACTGTATGGGCCAGTGTGCCATCCGGTTTTACCAGCGGAGGCAGTGTAGGCCGAAAAAAGTTTGTCTCGCTTTGGCGAGAGACCAAAAAGCTCCAGTGCCGGATGGTCTAGCAGAGAGTTTTGCGCGAATATGTTTAATGAGATCGAAACTAGCTATCCTTAATGTTTTTGTAGGACTTGGCGGCCTGGTTAAAAGTTCTCTTTTTTGGGCTAATATCCGAAACTTTGCGGTTTCGAGCGTCAACCCAGGACAGGTACGCTAAATGCTTGCGCTTGTCAGCTTTGGCGCATTCAGCGTTACACCATGGGCGAGCTTTGTTACCGGTGGGAGCGTCAGAGAAGGGGATGAAATACTCCATAGCTTGACTCAACACAACGGTTATTGCATCCGGGCAGCTCGACGGATCCGCAGAAGAGAAACAGACATCCCGCCAAGGATAGGATGCAAAAAAGTGTCGCACCTCATCCCAATCAGCTGACTTATACCGCCATATTCCCCCATATTACCGCCATATGCCATATTCGTCGCACATCTTAGGACTCGTAATCAGGGGGAGAATATGACGCTGTATCGTCATATTCTCCATTTCACCAGACAGTGTTCAGATGTACTCAAAGGAGAGGTTACCTGTACTTCATACGTGTCTGGTTCAGTAGCCAGCAGAAGGTCCAATCAATTGGCTATCTACATCGGGTACCCTATTCGCTTCCTTTCCCAGCTGAGTAAGACCTAGCGTCAAAATAGCGGCAAAATTCCACGCTTCTCTTCCAGCATGGTCTGGTAACAGCCAGTCTTAGTGACAGGCGTTAAAGTCCTCCCAGAAAGACCAGTTGTGCAGAAGGATACCAATTTAGGGCCACATCAGCAGCCTCATTAAGGTGATCAAATAATCGTGTTGTCTCCTGGTCACCGCTGTGCAAACGATAGACACAAGCATAAAGGATTTTATAAATAACTGTATCTACCATCACCCAGATTGTCGAAAAAGTGGGGTCTTCAAGTTGACGGAGACGCTGAAAGTAGATATCATTGCAGATGTACATACAGACTCCGGCATATAGATGGAATTTGTGCTGCACGGAGAATCCAGGATAGTCAAGGTACGCCGCATTCAATACATATCCAATTTGAGTCTCCGTCAAGAAAAGTAGGTGCGGCTTCTCAGTCACAAGATGGTGATGAACTGCGCTGAGATTAGAGTGCAATCCTCGAATATTAGTGAGATGCTCCCCCCCCCCACCCCTAGATCGCCATCGGGTCCTCTTGCCCGGTCGTTAACCGGCACGATAGAGCCACCCTGGGGTTTTTCGCTAGTTGGCGGGGCTGCCTTTCATAAGTAGCTAATTCACTATTTGGGCTCCCAACTACCTGCAGTCGGCCAGCGGAAAACCGTGCTTTGAATTCCGCTACCCTCCACGACCAAGCACCCGACACAGCAACAACTGGCGCTTCGCACCCGGTTCACACACACAACGCTACTGTTCAAACCTTTTTTCCATATGGCTTCACCAAGCATCATGTCGGAACACGACAACGTCATTTGGCGACAAGACTTTGCATTGGTGGGTGGTAATCAAAAAGCCAGCGGTCGAAACCTACCACCGGAGTTGGTGCTGCTCGTTTAGCACTACCCGGGAGACATATGTAGGAAGTCAGATTTCAAGTATTTCCTACGGACGCGAGCAGCGTCGTCCCCCACTGACTGACACTACAGCTAATAGTAAGCGGTTCACGAAGCGATAAACACTTGCAACCGACTTCAAATAAAAGAAAACCTACAGATGCGTTTTTGTCACCTCTTAGAACCCAGGCGGATAACCTCACAGCCTGTTAATGTACTAGCTCTCTACAATCTTTGGACTTAAAAGAGGTGAGAGAGGTGTATCAGGATCGTGTTAACTGGAAGTTCGTAGTCTCTGAGTATGCCTCTCGTTGACAGGACTTTACAGAAAAAGTATGGGTAATTTTAAGTAAGCTCAACAAAAACAAGATGTTTTTATTTATCCAACTACCCAGAAGGACGTGATCTGTTTAGATATTTTTATTATCCTAATTATTTTTCAATGAAATCTATTATAAAATAAGTGCGACAAACAAGTTCACAGTCCATCTAATGGTAAGTGGATGCTGTGGTCCGTAGACATCTACATCTATCTTCGATTAATACACAAAAATTTAAATGAGTGATTATCCCTGGGGACAACGATAGAATGCATCGTTTCCTTTCAAATGATCTACGGGTCTATACACTCTACTTAATTTACGCTTAATGCTGTGTTTCGTATCGTTGCCATACTGGTCTATGAATGCGTGATCTTCCCCTGTCAAATTGACCAATTCGCAATGCAACCATGATATAGCTGCAGCATGACTGTCATCATCATTCATCATCATTACAGCCTTTCATAAGTCCACTGCTGAACATAGGCCTCCCCCAAGGAATGCCACAAATCACGGTCCTGAGCCACCTGCATCCATCGACTTCCTGCATGTCTAACCAGGTCGTCACTCCATCTCATGGGGGGTCGCCCTACACTTCGCCTACCGGTACGAGGCTGCCACTCGAGAACCTTTCTTCCCCATCGGTTGTCGGTCTACGAGCTATATGGCCGGCCCACTGCCACTTCAGCTTACTAATCCGTTGGGCTATGTCGGTTACTCTAGTTCTACTGCAAATATCCTCATTCCTAAGTTTATCACGCAGAGAAACTCCGAGCATAGCCCTCTCCATAGCTCGCTGAGTGACCTTGAGCTTCCTCATACGGCCAGCTGTGAAGGACCACGTCTCAGTTCCGTAAGTCATCACTGGCAACACGCACTGGTTGTACAAATTCGTTTTAAGGTTTTGAGGTATGTCTGACGAGAAGATGTGTCGTAGCTTCCCGAACGCTGCCCAGCCGAGTTGAATCCGTCGATTGACCTCTCGGTCGAAGTTGGACTTACCTAGTCGGACTATTTGTCCCAGGTAAACATACTCGTCAACAACTTCGAGCTTAGTGCTCCCAACAAGTACCGGCATAGGTGTGACATGGACATTAAACATAATCTTTGTTTTGTCCATGTTCATCTTAAGAACTATCCGTTGGGAGACACTATTGAGGTCAGTGAGCATAGTGCTTAGTTCCTCCAGCGATTCTGCCATAAGGACTATATCGTCGGCAAATCGAAGGTGAGTGATGTACTCGCCATTGATGTTGATACCGTATCCTTTCCAGTTCAGAAGCTTGAAAACGTCTTCCAATGCAGCGGTGAAGTGTTTCGGGGATATGACGTCACCCTGTCTTACACCTCTCTGCAATTGGATAGGTTTCGTACTCTGGTTGTGTACTCGGATAGCCTTCGTAGCTCTACTGTACAAACACTTCAGCACTTCGATATACCGACAGTCAACTTGGCACCGCTGAAGGGACTGCAGCACCGCCCAAATTTCGACGGAATCAAAGGCTTTCTCATAGTCCACATACGCCAGACAATAGTGGCAAATTGTACTCTTCGGACTTCTGTACAATTTGCCGAAGGGTATGTACGTGGTCTATGGTGCTAAAGCCCTTTCGGAAACCGGCTTGTTCGGGAGGCTGGAAATCGTCAAGTCTGCGCGCGAGACGATTCGTAATGACTCTCGAAAACAGCACGTAGACACGGCTCAGAAGGGAAATCGGTCTGTAGTTCTTCAAGAGAGCGTTGTCACCTTTCTTGAAGAACAAGGCAACCAGACATCTGCTCCACGCCTCCGGTGTAATGCCACCATGGAGGACGGAATTAAATAGCTTCTGAAGGACTTATACTTTTAAAACAGTGGTAGAGCCACGCGGCAGCGTTTGCTGTCACACGGATGAGCCGGCTCGAACCGGGGTGGTACCACGACCTCACAGAATACCAGCGTGAAGTAGAGGTTTACCTCTGCGTTTCGCTTGGTGAGTGCAGGTGGCCGGAGGCCCTTTTTACTGGAAATGAGGCATTCCATCTTAGTCCTCACGGGTGACAACGCATCTACATTTGGATTTGTAATAGAGGATAGATGTAGATGTCTATGGGCCGCAGCAACCACTTACCATCAGGTGGACTGTGTGCTCGTTTGTCACCCTTATTCTATAAAAAAAAAAACTTCAAGTACCGGTCTTCTACCCGCTTTCAGAAGCTCCGCTGTAATTCCATCCTCGCCTGGGGCCTTACCGTTTTTAAGGTGCTGGAGAGCCATTCTAATCTCGCTCAGACTGACGTCCGGGATATCTTCGGAATAGTGTCGGATGAGACTCGCTCTTGGATCGTTACTCACACTTGCGTGTGGCTCCAACGATGACGTGTACAGCTGCCCGTAGAACCTGTCAATCTCACTCAAAATCTCAGGTGTCCCGGATACGACGCTGCCACACTCGGTCTTCAGCTTTGACAGTTGGCTCTTTCTGGCAGACAGATCTCTGGCAAAGACTTTGGAGCCTTGGTTCCGCTCGATCGCTTCTTCAATACGAGCTGTATTGAAGTTGCATTTGGAGATCTGTCTGTTCCGTTGCCTGTATGCTGTCAAGTCTGTTGAAGAATGCAGCTTCATCTCCCGTCTAACAGCCATGAGATTAAGAGTGTGATTGGAGAGTTTTGTGTTCTTCTGCGGCGGGTTTTGCAGAACTTAGCTCCGACCGCATGGACAGTATCCACGAGCTTGTCATTCATATCGCCCACTTCATTGCAGTCTTCTAGGCACTGAAAACGGTTTTGTATCTCGAGCTGGAAGGTTTCGGGACTTTGGAACAGAGAACGAAGAGGACGGAGCGTTGACTTCATTAGACGAGACCTCCCCAATTTAACGTTTAGGTTCAGTGTGCCTCTAATCATTCGGTGATCGCTACCAGTTTTCACCCTCGCGATCACGGAGACATCACTGAACAGTTGTCGTCTGGTCGTCATAATGAAGTCAATCTCATTTTTTGTCGAACCGTCGGGGCTCGACCAGGTCCACTTCCTGTGGGGCCGCTTCTGGAAGAAAGAGTTCATCATAAAGAGTCCCTCTTTCTCCATGATGTCGGCCAGCTGCTGGCCCCTTGGGTTCCGTTGCCCTTTTCCAAATTTCCCTACTTTCAGCTCACCGTTCTCTCTTGTGCCTAGTTTTGCATTGAAGTCCCCTTTAACACCGTATATTGGGTTTTGGAGGAATGCATGGCTCTAGAGATATCCTCATACATTTCCTCCACTTCCTTATCGGGGTGTGCCGAGGTTAGTGCGTAAACCTGTATGACCTTCAGCGAATACCGTTTGGTGATTCTGAGTATAAGGTACGCAACCCTCGTCGACACACTCCCGATCTTTACAACGTTGTTAATGAGAGACTTGTGGACGATAAATCCGACACCTCCTTGGGACAGATGGTCGCCCTCCCGGTGATAGAGCAAGTTGCCGGATTCGAGGATTACCGTGTCCTCCCCCTCTCTTCGGACTTCGGATAATCCTATAATATGCCAGCGCAACTGTGTGCGTGCGTTGTACGTTGCCAGGTCGAGTCGTCTAAGGTGGCAACTGAACCTCTACCGGAGATTCTTAGCACCCCCTGCCCCGCCGTTACCATGGTCGCCACCGTAGCCAGGAATATTGGGGCCGCCGGGGACTGGGGGCCGTCTCTTTGTTACTCTCATCATAGGGGGGTATTTGCCATAGTTGCCACGCTTGCAGTTGGCGAGCGGGTTGGCATGACTGTACCACATAGATATTTGATATGAAATAATGAATTCTCTTACTATTATTTATTTCGTTTTTTAGGATAGGGTGACAAACGAGCACATAGTCCACCTGATGGCAAGTGGTTGCTGTAACCCATAGACATCTATATCTGTCCTCAATAAAGAATCAAAATTCAGATGCATTGTCAGCAGTGAGTACTAAGACGGAATGCCTCTTTTCCAGTAAAAGGGGTCTCCTGTTCTCTACACTCACATTACAAAACACAGCAGTGTTCAAGTTGCTATTTTACGCTGGTATTCTATGATTGCGTGGTCCTTCCCTGGTTGAAGCAACTCATTTGTGCTACAACTATACTACTCATATAGCTGCAGCATAGATCTACTACGTATAAAATACCTAGTGCCGCAATAATTAGACTCCATTCGGATTTACTTCTTAACTCTCATTAAGTAACTTAACGACACATTGTAATAAAGGAGCGACAAGAAAGTTTCGGTGGGACAATATAACGATCATAGAGTTGGCGCGTTAAGCTCATTTGTTATTGGGCAAAGTTCCAAGATATATAAAAAACTAGCTTGCTGTTTTGTAAACAACTATGTAACTCATTCAAGTCGAAGATATAAAGGATGGAGTTAAATATATTATACAAAAAGTATCGGATTATTTTAGTGGATTTTTTATTTATTTAAAGGACAAGGGTGACAAGCAGGTACACAGTACACCTGATGGTAAGTGGATGTTGTGACTCATAGACATCTATATCTACCCTTGTTTGCGAATCAAATTAGAGATGCGTTTTCAGTCATGTGAGGACTAAGATAAAATGCCACTTTTCCAGCAAAAATTATCTCCGGTTCTCTACACTTACTATACGAAACACTGCTGTGCTTGCTGCTATTTTACTTTGGTATTCTGTGAGAACGTTATATTTCCTCTGCCGAGCCGGCCCTTTCGTGCTACAACTATACAATTGATATAGCTGCAGCATAGCACTACCACGTTTAAAATCTGATCTGTAATTCGTTATCATCATCATCATCTTGTCTCCTATAAATCCACTGCTGTCACACAATATAGGATTTCCTGCATATCTTACCAGGAAATCAATCCACACAGTGAGGGGGGAGGGGTATCTGCCCTGCACTTCGCCTAAAAGTTTTTGTAGGTAATCTTACTTATCTATTAGCAGTTCGTGCGTTGCTGTTTTGTATTCTGAAGGATATAGAGACCTTATTTGTTTGGTATTTGTTGCAGGTGTACATGGGCTGCCATAGCCATTTACCTTCCATTTATTACCGGCTTATTGCCACTTTATAATCTTTCTATTTATATATATATATATATATATATATATATATATATATATATATATATATATATATATATATATATATATAAAGTACGTGTCACGTTGTTTGACCGCGATGGACTCCTAAACTACTGAACTAATTTCAATGAAACCTTTGGTCAATGTGCAGTTTGGTCCAACTTAAAAGATAGGATAGCTTACATCTCAATTTATAGTCGCAATACAATATTATTTTATTGAAAATTATTTGTCTATTATTTGACAGTCACAATTATCTGTTAGCTCCAAACAATTCTGTCAGATGACGATATCTGTTGACTGGATTGAGTAAATATTTAATAGATGGCGCTATGTTAAAAATACAAACGTTTAATATAAGCTACAATTTAGTAGTATAACCACCACGTGTTGCTGTAAGTATTCAACAGATAGAACCGATTTCAAAAAAAATTTGCAGATTGTGTGCAGTTTGGTCCAACTTGAGAGATAGGATAGTTTTTATCCCGATAAGTGACCCGCAATATTTTTATTGCTAATTTCAGGAGTTTTTTTTGGGAAAGCAAATGGTCGTTCGGAAAGGGCAGAACAACGTCTGCCTGGTCAGCTAGTATATATATATATATATTCTTAGGCTTGAGCATTCTATAGGCTAAAGCAAAATGAGATAATAAAATAAAAATTTAAATATATACTGTAGGGGGTATTTTTGTGATTTGTGACCCTCTACATATAATTGATATGTAGTATATTAATGTAGGTTGTATCTTCTACGTTACGGGATGTGGTAATTAAAACTGTGTCCGTTTCCGTAGAGAGAGTTTATTGTACTGAAAATACTTATGAATAAAAAATGTAATTATAGTGAACGTGTCGCGCGCGCAGGCGCGATATCAGCATTATTTTCTAAACTGTTGAAATATCATGTACTTGCTCGTACATCTTGCCAATTTTATAAACAAGAAGAAAGTTTAAGGCGATGAACCCCTATTGAGTTTACGGGCAGCCGTTGCGATCACCGCATCCACACTATCGATGTCCGAGACCCCATGCTCCGATGAATGTCCTTGGGTTGGCTGCTCGACATTGTTGGGGTCTGGCTTGTCGCGAAGATTCACGCTGCAGCCTTGACATCTTCTTTTCAGCCGGAATGTCCCCCATGCAATGAAGGCTACAATAATAAATCCGACTACGGTGTACAACACATAGTTGTGTGTGTCATGTGTGAGTGATTGTACACTCAGTGTTTGTTGCTGTTCCTTGACCTTATCAATGTTGTTTTTCAGCTCTTGTAAGGCGTCTTTATGATCTTCAGGTCCAAATGTATGATTAAAGTCTGTCAGTATGTGGTTCAGGCTTGATTCACGCATGTACATTCTTTCTTCACTGCCTGTTAGTTTCAACTCGCTGTGATAGTCGTTGCGAGCATGAATGATGAAGCTTTCTCCCTTGAGCATACACCCAAGTCCGAGTAACATAATCCCCGTGCCGTGTAAGTGCTGTGACGTCACTCCAGCTGGGCAGAAAATGCGCATCGTGCAGTCTTCGCAACAGGAGAACAGCCACGCGCCACGATTGTGTAATCGCACCCACCTGTCGTTGCAATCCAATACTCTTGTGCGGCATGTTGATGAGTCGCCATTGTTTAATATTTGCGCTTCACATAATGTATCGGCTACCTTAATGTTGTAAATAGGTTGATTGATAGCACATAACATTTTGTTTTCTTGCAGATTTAAGCATGATGATACATCTCGGTTTTCTAAGGGTATTATCATGTCCCCTTTTAGGTTTACAGCAAGGTATTCAGATGTGAGTACTATAGTTTTCTCTGTGTGTCCAGTTATTTGCGGAATAGGAATGATGCGGTTAAGTTCATATTGTTCGTTGTTTATTAGCGGTAGCTTCACTTCGAATATTATGTATGCACTTGTTAAGCGCACGTGCACTCGCGCCAGCTTGTATAGGCTTCGCGTGCAATGGCGTGTGTTCACACAGGGTAGCGATAACTCGCTTGGTAAATGACCGGAGATGATGTTGAGCTGATCTTCAAATTGGTTGGGCTTGATGAGATGGGTGTCAACTCTCCCGTCCTTCACGTCAGTTACTAGGTCTAGGAGTTGCTGTTGTATTTGTCGTATGTTTGAAATGATCAAGTTCACGGCCAGAGCGGTAGCTGTTATGTACATAGCATTGTCATGGCTGATTTGTATGCGTTTTTCCGTTTCAGCGAGATGATTGTCGATGATACGAAATTGTGTGTTCATTACTTCCTCGTTTCTTTTTAGAAGATTATATTCACTTTCGATGATCGATGTGTGATTTTTGTAGAGATTCAATAGATGATTTTCGTTTGACTGGATTATGTTGATATCCTTCACGTACTGATTGGCAAATCTCTCATCCAGAGTACCAAAAAGGGAGTTTGCTAGGTATCCTATTCCATTCACTAGTCCTCTTTTTCTTCGAGACGGTCCATGTTCTGATCGTAAGATATCGTTATAGTGTTGAATTTCGTTAAGTTCGTGTTGAAACTGGGATGAAATTGTAAGATAGGCTGCTTCATTCTTGCATAATGTGTTCAAATGGTTGACATAGTTTTGTATGTTGTCCAAACTCCGCCAATATGTCGTCATGTTGTAGTATACAACCATTTCCCACTTATCTTGAATAATCTGCACATCAGCCACCTTGTCAAAATAAACGACTCTTGAACTGCTAAGCCTTGTTTTGTTGATCATTTGTTGCGTAGTAGGTCCAACACACATCGAAAATATAAGTAGTAACGTACAAAAAAGGTTGTTGAAGTGTTTTTTGCCGTTGTTGTTTCTTCGTTTTCTTTGTGTATTTATTGCAGGCTTCGTAGTGTCAACGTCAGAAGATGCAGTTGTATAAGATGACTGATCCAACGGAAGGCGTGACAATTTTGTAATCGGTCGCTTCATATTACTTGTTTTAGTTTTCAGTGTGACGACTCGTACCCGGCCGTCCGCACCTGGGTGAGTCTCCAACACCCGTCCCAGGATCCATTTGGCAGGAGGAATGTTGTCTTCTCTGACGATAACGACGTCCCCAACTTCTAAGTTTTTAGTAGGGAAGTGCCATTTGCTTCGAGTTTGTAGAGTTTGAAGATAGTCAGTAGACCACCTTCTCCAGAAGTCCTTGTACATTTTCTCCGTAAGTTGCCATCTTGTAGAGAAGGTCATGTCATTACCCTCAGCGGATAGTGGTGATTCTAGAGAAGGCTCGCCGATTAGGAAGTGAGCTGGTGTCAAGCAGTCAAGGTCTTCGATATTCTCTGACAACGCCACCAGGGGGCGAGAGTTGAGACATCCTTCAATCTGCGCCAACAGTGTAGAAAATTCCTCGAACGTAAGTTTTTGATCCCCAAGTACTCGTTTGAGGTGATGTTTCAGGCTTTTTACTGCAGCTTCGTAGAGTCCACCAGCAGTAGGCCAGGAAGGAGCGTTAAAATGCCATTCAATGCCCCACTCTGACATGTTAGTTATGACGTCATTGTTTATGTAGCATTGTAATGCCTCCTTTCGTTGTTTTTCCAATGCTCTTGCTGCGCCCACGAAGTTGGTGCCGTTGTCGCTGTAGATGTGACGAGGCTTTCCTCGGCGGGCACACATTCGTTTCAAGGCGTTCAGAAAAGCCACTGTGCTGAGATCGGAGACAAGTTCGAGGTGAAGAGCTTTTGTGCACAGACACACAAATACAGCTACGTAGGCCTTCATTGTCTTTATTCCTCTGCCCTTGTTAGCCTTTACCTCCACATGCCCAGTGAAATCTACACCGGTGTGTGTGAAAGGCCTTGATGGTGTGACGCGTGGAGGAGGTAAATCACCCATAAGTTGGTTGTTGTTGATAGTTTTGAAGCGATGACACGTGATGCACCGTATAAGTCGTTTTTTCACTGCTCTCAAACCGCTGATAATCCAATATCTGTTGCGTAGATATGATAGAATTAGTCTGGCTCCACCATGCAGGGTCCTCTTGTGCGCTTGGTCGATCAGTAACTCCGTTAACCTGTCATTGTAAGGTAAGATAATTGGATGTTTTTGTTCTTGACTTAAGTTGGCATTTTCCAGACGTCCTCCTACACGTAAGATTTCGTGTTTGTCCAGGAATGGATTTAAGTTTAAAATGCTGCTTGTTATTCGCACTTTATGATGTTTATTGAGTTGTGCAATGTCGTCGGCGAAATGATTAGTTTGTATAGCCTTGATAATTGCATTATGTGCGTTCTGCAGGTCACTCGTTGCTAAGTACGATGACCGCATGGCATTGTTGACGTCACGTGCATTGTTTATGAACCGAAGTATCCAACTTAGGATTCGAGTTACGCGTGCCATACAGCTGTGTTTGTTTAAAAGTTCTCCGATTAATGGCATCGACCTTTGTGACACGCAAACTTGTTTGACCTTTTTCTCTTCAACAGTTGTGTGGAATTGGTCTTGAAGTGGGAGATCGTTGTCTTTTAGCCAAATAGGTCCCCACCATAAATGATGATTCGCCAGTTGTAGTGGAGTTAGGCCTCTGCTGGCACAATCTGCTGGGTTATATTCAGACTTGACGTGCCTCCAGCATCCCGATGGCATGATGACAGTGATCTGTGTTACGCGATTAGCCACAAATGTAGTCCATCTTGAAGGCCCCCCTTGTAACCAACCCATCACGATCATAGAATCTGTCCAACCATGTATTGTTACAATCTGTGAGTTTATTCACTCTATGACCTTTTTCATAAGTCGAGACAGTAGTAGGGCACCGCATAGTTCAAGCCGTGGTAAAGACGGGGGTTTTCTTAATGGTGCGAGCTTAGTTTTTCCCGCCACCAGCGTGATAATTTGTTGCCCTTCTTCACTAATAGATTTACAGTAGATAACGCCGTCGTAGGCTTTCTCGGAGGCGTCACTGAATCCGTGTAACTCGATGGGTTGTTTAGTGTTACCAATCCAGCGTTGTAAAGCGATGGTATTGATAGTGGGCAATTCTTGTTGAAAGGTTGTCCACTCTTGTTGTATGTCTTCCGGAAGAGGTTCATCCCAATTTGTTGAAGCAAGCCAAGCTTGTTGAAATATGAGTTTTGCCTTCATTGTTACCGGAGACAGCCAACCAAGTGGGTCATATAATTTTGATAGATCAGAGAGCAATGTCCGCTTCGTTGTGACGTCACGTGTGTTACTAAGTGGCGCCTTGAATGTAAACTGATCAGTGTGCGGATTCCAGGTTAAGCCGAGTGTTTTGTTACTCTCTGCGTCCTTGAAGTCAAACATATTCTGGCTTATGAGATGTTCAGGTAAAGTTTGAAGCAATCTGGGGTAGTTACTAGCCCATTTGCGAAGATTGAACCCACCGCCTTTTAACAGGTCAATCAATTGGTTTTGAGCGTCTTGTGCTTCTAACATGTCGTTGCTGCCACCAAGTAGGTCATCCACATACAGCTGGTGAGTAAGGATCTCTGCCGCGAGAGGATAGCGGTGTCCATCGTCCATTACGAGTTGTATTATGGTGCGCATTGCCAAAAATGGTGCAGCTTTGGTACCATATGTTACAGTGCACAGTTGGTATTCTTTGATGAGATCTGTAGCAGAGTCACGCCATACAATTTTTTGCAGGTGTTGATCTTCATCGTGTATCAGTACTTGACGGTAAAACTTCTCAATGTCTGCAGTGTAGACGTATTGAAAGGCTCGCCAACGTAGAATCATAGATTGTAGGTCTTGTTGGAGGTTAGGCCCGCACTCCATGAGATCGTTCAAGCTTTGTCCTGTACTTGTCTTGGCAGAGGCATTAAAGACTACGCGCAATTTTGTAGTTGTTGAGTCCAGCTTTTGTACGCCGTGATGAGGTAAGAAGTAGCTTGGCTTATGGTGTTCAGTGCATGGCTTCATGTGGCCGAGTTGTAGATATTCGTCAATAAACTTCTTGTATGACGTAGAAAATGTTTCCTGTTTGGCCAATCGTTTTTCTAACTGCCGAAATTGTGCGATTGCCTGTGGCTTAGAAGTGCCCAAGGTTTGTTCGTAGTTTATTTTCATTGGAAGTCTGACTGCATATCGTCCGTCTTCTTTTCTTGTTGTTGTGGTTGAATAAATAGATTCACAGAATTCTTCCTCTGATGTTAGATTGTGATTGGTTTCGGTTATCTCCTCCATCTCCCAAAATCGAGATACATCGTCAAGATTAATGAGCACGTGGCAGTTGAAGGTTTTGATATTGCCCAGCAGTACCCAGCCCACTTTTGTCTGTTGAGCCATGGGTGCGTGTGAGGGTCCTCGTAGCATACCACTCATTACTATGTCAGCATACACTCCAGCGTCTAACAGAACGTCCACTGGTCTCGAGATGTTGAAGTCGGGATCCGCCAGTTGTATGTTCTGAATATGTGGCCAGTCTTGTTTTTCGAAGGTGTAATTAGGCAGGTTGCTGAGCATGTTGGCCATTACCATGGCTTCGATTGTAAATGAATGGCCTCCGTACAAAGACTCACAGTCTAACCGTACGGTTCCGTTGCTATGGTGTGCTGACGTCCCTATGCCTGAGACTGTGGCGTTTCGATTTTGTCTTTGCAGTCCCAGCCGTTTGGCAGCATCTTCAGTTATTAGATTTATCTGTGATCCTTGGTCGAGAAGGCATCGCAAGTTGAACAGTCGATCCATCAGCTGCCATCACCTTTAATTGAACGGTCGCTAGTAGGACTTCGTTATAATTTCCAGACACGTGGTTTGCCTTTTGCTGTGACGTATGTGGCTTGTTGCTAGGTATAACGTTATTTGAGACCGCGATTTCAACTTTGCGGTAAATATCGTGCAAAGTTGTGTGGTGTGCTTCTTTGCACACGCGGCATCTTTGTTGGAGTTGCATTTATTGTCGTTGTGTAAGTACAGGCAATTGCGACAAATATGTAGTTGCGAAATTGACCTCATTTTGTCTTCCGGTGACATGTCTTGAAACGACTTGCAGTAGAGTAAAATATGATTGTTTTTACACAGCGGGCAATTTTGTCTGTGCTTGTATGATATGCTCGAAGAAAACTACGCCTGTTGGTGTTGTTAAAGTCCTTCTTAAATTGAGCTGTTGCCTCCTTGTTGGTCGAATTGTTTGACTTGTTAGGTGTCTGTCTCTTCTTTTGAACAGGTTCAAGCGCAGTAAACTTGTTTTCCAAGAAGTTTATCAGCTCATCCAAGGAAGGTAGCTCTCTCGGAGCCTTTCTGATCTCCATGTAGGCTGCATACGTGTCGGAGTCCAATTTGCCAGTGAGAATGTGCACCAGGATCGGATCCCAAGTCGTTGTGTCGATGCCCAGATTGTGAATAGCATGTATGGTCTCGACACTTGTGTCATGTAGCTTCTTCAGCTCGTATGCATTCTGTGTTTGCAACGCCGGTTGTCCCATAAGGGTTTGTATATGTTTTGTAAACAAAAGTTGTCGGTTGTTGTACCTATGGGTGAGTATCTCCCAACAGGTGTCGTAATTATCAGCTGATACTGTAAGATGCTGTACGATGCGCTCCGCCTCGCCTTTAAGTTTGCCCTTGAGGTGCTGCATCTTTTGCGTTTTTGTCAACATGACATTGTTGTGGATGGCTTCACAGTAGAGGTCCATGAATGTAGGCCACTGGGTATAATTACCAGAAAAAGAAGGAATCTCAATTGTAGGCACTTGCTGATGCTGTTGAGATACTGAGTTAAGCTTACGATTCAAATCCCTTTTTGTAGTTTCGTACAAGGTTTCGTATGCAGAAAACTCTTCTTCGTAGCCTACATCACCGCCAGAAGTCAGGTTATCGATTTGCCAGTGGAGCTCGTCGATCAGTTTCCAGCGAGACTGCAGCGAATTCAGTTTGTCACAAATTTCCCACTTTTCTGTCAACTCTTTGGTGTTGATGTTTTTAATCACCCTAGAGAGCGCCCGGAAATTAGTGCGTTGTTGGCTAATGAACTCATCAGACCTTGATGGTACTCCAGTTTCCGCAGTTTTCACCTCGTAGTTCGTCAGCATGTCACGAATCGCTTCGTACCGCTTCTTTGTGGTGGTGTAGGTATCATTGATGAAATAGTCGTCATCCAAGTCACTGTCTGTTTTTTTTAGAACACCATGATTCATGTTGAACACCTCCCATTGAGCATTCAAAGCATCCAACCTTTTCTGTATGTATGTTCCTGACTTACGTGAATCAGAATCCTTTTTGAAGTTAGCCTCAATTTTAAGGATAGATTCAATGATTGTTCTCTGTTGTTGAAGTAGGTTCTCCATGGTTTAAGAACGATGTTGTAAATAGTTGGTTTCAGATACGTGTGACTGCGACTCTTACCGTAGTATGCATCTCAATCAAGCTGGTGAGACCCGCTTGTGGGAGGCCAGCAACCAAAGTGACACTACAGATAGAATCACGAATTACACTTTTTTTTTTTTTTTTTTTTACAAATACACTTTACTGTTGAACTATTGTAGACGTAATATGCAAGTCTTAGTTCACGTCGAAAGCTCGAAGGACCAAAATGTAGGGGGTATTTTTGTGATTTGTGACCCTCTACATATAATTGATATGTAGTATATTAATGTAGGTTGTATCTCTACGTTACGGGATGTGGTAATTAAAACTGTGTCCGTTTCCGTAGAGAGCGTTTATTGTACTGAAAATACTTATGAATAAAAAATGTAATTATAGTGAACGTGTCGCGCGCGCAGGCGCGATATCAGCATTATTTTCTAAACTGTTGAAATATCATGTACTTGCTCGTACATATACCAAGCTTTATAAGAAAAAAATTCAGTTGTTGGGCGTTGAGATATCATCAAATATGAACTTGGGGTGGTTCATTGAGTCCAAAGACGAAGCAGCTGCAAGGAAGCTAGGAGTCCTTGCGAAGGTGCGGCGATACTTCACGCTGGGACAGCTGCTTACTTTATATAAAGCGCAAGTCCGCTCGTTCATGGAATATTACTGCTATATATGAACTGGTGCTGCAAAATGCCACCTAGCAGCTTTGAAATCAATGAAAAAACGTGATAAGAGGCTTATTGGTAACCCGAATTTAGTTAAAGCCACTCTAACTAGTCTCGAACACAGGCGCAAAGTAGCCAGCATTTCGGTTTACTACAGGATGCATTTTAGAGAGTGTGCGCAGGAATAGAATAATTTACATCCTCCCTCTTCCTTCCAACATTGAACAACCAGCCGTATGGCCAGTCCCCATCCCTTCGTTGTTGATTTACTACGCATTCGAATCAAAAGGTTTGTTACATCATTCATTATGCGTACAGCAAAGGAGTGGAATAAGTTGCCAGTATCTGTGTTTCCATGCGATTATAATGGGGGTGTATACAAATTAAGACTGAATAGGCTTTTGATAAGTCAGTGCGTTTCACCATATTAGGCTACATTACTTCTTACCATCAGATGATATTGTAGTTTTTTTTTATAGGATAAGGGTGACAAACGAGCACACAGTCCACCTGATGGTAAGTGGTTGCTGCGGCCCATAGACATCTACATCTATCCTCGTTTGCGAATCAAAATGCAGATGTGTTGTCACCCGTGAGGACTAAGATTCTGCGTTTGCAACTTATGATTCTGCTTTTTCGCGCAAAATTTTGAGACTTGAATATACTATTTTTAACTTTTATAAGTAAGTCTTGACTATTATTGCTTATCATCCGGTGGACTGTGTTTTGGTAGATCGCTCGTAGATCTGTAGGTCATGGGAACGGTGCTTGTACCATTTATAAGTAGTTAACAAATTTATATCAAGCCATGCTAATAATTTTATGGTTAGCAAATACCGTTTTTTTTAATAAAATTTGTTATTACCAAAAATGCTGCTGTCATATTTTTATGTTTGTTTGCTTTATATTGTTTAAATTTTCTCTGTACTTTTACGAGGCCTTCTGATAAAATGTGATGGGTAAATGGGGGATGGGTTCTTACGCTGCCACTTCATGACATATGTTTATTGTAAGTCATTAAAACAATTATGCCATCCAATTATGAATAAAATAAAATAGCGACTAGTCGTTACAAAAGTTCGACGACGCGACGCGGGGACGCGAGGAGTGCTTGCTATTTGTTAGCAACTGTCGTAATTGACTTCTTTAAATATTTGTGTGTGTGTGTGCGTGTGTGTGTGTGGGTGTGGGCGTGGGCGTGGGTATGGGTTGGGTATGTGGGTGTGGGTGTGGGAGTGTAGGGGTGTGGGGTGTGGGGGTGTGGGGTGTGGGTGTGGGGGTGTGGGGTGTGGGAGTGTGGGGGTGTGGGGGTGTGGGTGTGGGTGTGGGGTTGTGGGTGTGGGGGTGTGGGTGTGGGTGTGGGTGCGGGTGTGGGTGGGTGTGTGTGTGTATGTGTGTGTGTTTGTGGTGTGTGGGTGTGGGTGTGGGTGTGGGTGTGGGTGTGGGTGTGGGTGTGGTGTGGGGGTGGGTGGGGGGTGGGTGTGGGTGTGGGTGTGGGGTGTGGGTGTGGGTGTGGGTGTGGGTGTGGGTGTGGGTGTGGGTATATGGGTATGGGTGTGTGCGTGCGTGCGACTTGGGAAGGACCACACTTGCAGAGAAAACCAGCGCGAAACAGCAGATCAATGCTGCTGTCTTTGGTAAGGTGAATGGCGAGAACCGGGACTATATATATATTCATCAGAGGTGATATCTGCTTTTAAATTTGTAATCGAGCTGAATCACTGCCATCAATCAATCAATCAATGCCATTACATCGAATTGCAAATTTTTGATCAAACTTTCGTATTAGGCCTTATGTTGTATAAGGTATTATTTTAAGCCAGGTAGGTGTTTGAAAATTTATAAAATAGTGGTGGTCCAGTGGTCAAAATATTTATTTCTTGCAATTTTAAGTACTAATTTATGAAGTGCTCGGAGGTGAAGGAAAATATCTATGACATCAAAAACATAACTTGTAAAAAATACCAAGCCTCGCAACTCAGTTCTTCTACCGTAAAAAGTTGTGAGATCCATGTAATACCAAGTCGGTTAATTTATTCAGTCCCTACTTAAGGGTTCTTCTGTCTTAAGTTATTGCGTAATAAGCTATCCTAATAACATCTTATAGTGACCATATCAATATGAAAAATCTTTTATGTTTTAAATAGATTGACTTGGCATTCGCATGAAAACACAATGTATCTCTAAAGTAATATATGTTACATCAAATTAGATTGTTTAGTTTTTTGCTTGACCGCCAAGTCGAGCAAATAAGCGGCACTGACGTATATATACATATATATATATATATAGCTGAATGCACAACTTTTAGAAATGCATTGGACACTAACAAACTGAACTGCGGCAATTCTAACTCAATTACAGTTCGTTACGGTTAGACAACTTGCTGGAACGCGGTGGTCCCGTTTACGTAATAATCGTAAACTTAACTTTAGAAATTGTAGTTTAGATGCAAGAGACGGCAAGGCTTTTAGTAATAATAAAATAAATATTAATTAACTCCAGATAAATAGCTTCATATTAAATTAATAGCTTGTAAGAGAAAGATCGTTTTTGAGCAAACATAATAGGTCTTTACCTAGGAAATTGCCATTCAGAAGTACTGCTCATTTTAAATCAAAATAATTTTTGTTTGGCGAAGACTTCTAATTTCAAGTTAATTTTATTTTAAAACATGGAATTCTTCCTTCAAAATTAGTCATCTGTTTATTGACTAGCGTTATGTTTTCATCATGTTTGAATCTTTTTCGTCATCATAGATACGTTAGAAAATCGAGCAATTATGGAATATGAGTACCGTCATGGCAGCAACGCGGAACAAGCGGCATGTAACATCAACAACGTTTACGGAGCAAATACCTCAAACCAAAGCACCATCTGTAAGTGGTTTTCCCGCTTCCGTTCTGGAAATTTAAACCTAAAATTTGAAGCCCGTTGTCACCTGAAAACTTTGGTCAACAATGACGAATTAAAAGCAATTCTGGACGTATGTATGGTACGATGGTAGTTCAGATATGTTAAGTTGTGACACCATTCGACGACTACCAATGACGATAGCCTGGCATTTATTGGGATTTACCGTTATACTAAAGCGCTGTGACCAGTGTGATATACGTTGGAAGTCACGATTAATAGCTGAGATAGCAGTATCAATTTCAGCCAAGGACGCTTGTAAGTATAACTGGAGATCGTCAAATTCAATTCAAATTCTAGTCTTATTTAATTTAAAAGTAATTTTACAGGTCAAGACCCAATATTTTTTTATAATAAGGGTAACAAACGAGTACACATATCACCTGATATTAAAATGCTGTGGCCCATAGAAACTTACATTTATACACAGTTAAGAATCGAAATTATTTAAGAATCAAATTACAGATGTGTTGTCATCCTTGAGGACTAACATGGAATACCTCATTTCCAGTAAAAAGAATTTCCGCTTATTTGAACTTGGAATACGAAACACATCAGCATTAATATGCTATTTTACGCTGCTAGAATTGAGAGCGTGGTCATACCTCGGTCGAGCCGAGCCAATAACCATTATCCGGCTGTAGCATGGCTCTACCACCTATAAATTAGTAGTTCTTGAAAAGTTTATTTCTAGACGTCTAAACATGCTTTATTACAAAATTTGATAGAAGACTCAAATTGTATTAAGTGGTAGGGGTAGGGCTACCAGTTAATTCTGTAGGACTACTTTTTTGCCTATAAGTATATCTAGGTTGGTAGTTGGTAACGCCCGCTAACCTATTTCTGCCTCCAAACATCATTACCTCCACGTTCCAGTTGGAAGAATATAGAGCCAATTGAGTAACATGTATTGTAATTAGTACTAGATTAGTAGTAAAGATGGTATGTTTGTGGCAAAACAAGGGTACCATCTTTGTCTACGGAGGAGACAACGCTACATATCGTTCTTTGTTTGAAGGTGTCCATGGACTACGGTAACCACTTACCATCAGGCGGCCTATTAGCTCGTTTGTTACGTAAAAGTTATAAAAAGGGGTATTTTTTGCACCTGCAATTACAAACGATATTTTGACTATATACGACTATTTTTCAGCACTTTAAAGTTAAGGTAGATGACGTGATGACAATAATAAAGAAAATCGGATATTAGACATGTCAATTTTAAATTATATTCTTTATATCATTGAATAGTCTACTGATATAGACAGTGTAAAAGCGTAAAAGAATTTATTCTTTTTTTATATAGAAGAGGGGGCAAACAAGCATGCGGCTCACCTGATGGTAAGTGACTACCGCCGCCCATGAACAACCGCAACACCAGGGGGGATGCAGATGCGTTGCCGGCCTTTTAAAAAGGTGTAAGCTCTTTTCTTGAAGGTTCCTAAGTCGTATCGGTCTGGAAAATTCGCTGGTGGTAATTGATTCCACAAGGAAGTCGTGACAGGAAGAAAACTTCTTCTAAATCGCACAGTGGTGGACCGCCAATCATCCAGATGGTATGGATGGTAACGCGAGTTTTGTCGCGATGTGCGATGGTGAAATTGAACGGCTGGAATTAGTCCGAACAATTCCTCAGAGCACTCCGCGTGATAGATGCGATAAAATACGCAAAGAGATGCAACATCTCTACGCAGTGCCAGTGTATCGAGCCGATCAGAAAGAACTCGGTCGTCGAAGATTCGAACCGCTCTGCGCTGGATGCGGTTAAGTGGAAGGAGCTGGCACTGTTGTACCCCGGCCCAGAGATGAGAATAGTATTCCATGTGAGGCCGAACTTGCGCTTTGTAAATTTGCAATCGATGTGCTGGCATGAAATACTGCCTCGCTCTGCTGAGCACGCCAAGCTTTTTAGAGGCCAATTTAACTTTCCCTTCCAAGTGACCACGAAACTGCACACTATTCGATATGTCGACGGCGAAGATTCCGATGCCAGCTGAGGCAGCAAGGGGAGTGCCTTGAAACTGACGAGATGCGACAAAGGGGTTATTTTAGCGGTAAACGCGCAAACTTGTGTATTCTGGGGATTGACTTGGACTAGATTTAGTCGCGTCTACTACGACCTTGATGCTCCGATCAGCAAGGAAACTGGTGATCCATATGCACAATTTCTTGAGGATTCACAATTTTTAACGAGGACTTTTGTAATCTACATTCAATAAGAAGTATTTATTCTATTATTCTATTTTATTCCCATAGATTGCCATATAAGCCTTTTATGACATATTTTGAAAGCGGTTGGGCAACCGCAGTTGTGTCTTCAAAATTATTTTGAGTTGTAATTAGGAAGATGCTGCTATTAATCTCCTGTTTCAGATTACTTCTGTCGCTTCTTAAGACAGCCATGGAATGATGTTAAAATTAAAAAGTATAACTTACAGGTCCCACTGCTGGGCACAGGCCTTCTCTAATTTCTGAGAGGGTTTTAGGGCAAGAAAATGTCCGCCGCGATGCCCCAAAGCGGGTTGGCGAACTTCATATGTCTTCGAAAAATCTTTATCTTACATTTCTCAGAAATGCCGGTTTCCTCACGATGTTTTCCTTCACCGCCGAGTACTTGGTAAACCAGCACTTAAAATTGCAATTAATAATTTCATGGGTGCTGATGGGGATCGAACCCAGGTTGCTCGTGTACTGTGATATTTACAGCGAGCACTTAGCCCCCAAGCTACCATGGTTGTATATGGATGGAATGATGTGAAGTAGTGGATTCTCTTACGCAGCCACTTTACGGCGAACTATTATTTAGTTTGGATCTCATAATTTAATCGCCAAATATTAACAGCGGATTAATTAACAAAGTTTGGGAAATCCTGACCCGGTTCTCTTCGCTAATCTAACAGTTATGTGATTGGATAACCACAGCTTGGAAGCCACGTGCGTAATGTGAGTTAAACTTGAAACATGCTGAGATAGATTACTGAAACAGTGTTATTATTACAGAATGAGATATTAAATTTTCTCTTGCTGCAATTTGTATAAAATTTCCTTGGATTAGTAAATATAAAGCCGACAACGTTAAGTAGCGCCAAAGGCTTAAGTCGTCTAGTAGAACGGTCACCAATCCGCCTAATTAGCGTGGCAATTACGGCCAATTCTGAAAGTTTTTGGAGATGCCCACATTCAGCTGCAAACTGCTAAATTTTTTATAGGATAAGGATCATAAGCATGCATACAATTCACGTCATGCTAAGTAGTTGCTGTGGCCCAAAGACATCTATCCTCGATTAAGAATCAAAACGCAGATGCTTCGTCACCCCTGAGAACACTTCTTATGGCACCACGACTTGATATCGATATCTCGGAAATTGAGTAAGATATCGAAAAAAATATTTTCGACATATTTCAAATCGTGGCACCGTAGGAAGTGTAGGAGCCTCCTGAGAACTAAGATAGAATGCATTTTTTCCAGAGCAAAGGGTCTCCGGTTCTCTACACTCACCATACGAAACACAGCAGCATCGAGCTCCTATTTTACGCTGGTATTCTGTGAGTGCGTGGTTCTTCTCCAGTCGAATCGACCTATTCGTGCTATAACTAAATTTCTAAGTATTTGGGATAGTACGAGTATTTAGGATATTAAGGATATACTTGGGAGCAAATAAATCGACCCACTTCCTTTTTTTCACGTATAGTGGTTAAAAGTTTTGGTGATATGGAACGTATTAATTCGAGCCATATATTGCCTAAAAGTTTAGTGAATAACAAAAAAAGTCTCACTAGTGTCGAGACAGCCAGATAACTTTATTTCAGTTATTTCCACAGCATAATGTCTTATGGAATTTGGCTATGGGAAAATGCGGCTGATTCAGAAACTATTTTTGTTTTACAGAAAAGGGGAAATTTTAGACCTATTTAGAATTTTAAACTGAGAGAGTCTCTTAACACTTTCACTGTCCGGTTTTCAGATACAAAAGTAAGACAATAGCAGTGCCCTATATATAGTGCACGGGACAGCGAAAGAGTTAAAGAATAAATTAAAAAAATATGCATTAACTTTGGCCTCTCAGGTTATTTACGAAAATTTTAAGTATGTTCACAAAAGCAAAGGTATTTTTATACAGACTTCAAAAGGTAGATGGTTATCGATTTACCCTGTAAAAAGTTATGAGGTAACACACATAAAAAATAAAGTTGAATTGAGGACCATATTTTTTATGTGTGTCACCTCATAACTTTTTGCAGAGTGAATCGATATCAATTACTATTTTTTTATTTTAAAGCTGGTGCTTTACAAGTGCTATCATATAAATTTGATTAGGGTTTAACTAATAGTTTTAAGTTATTCTTAATAATTTATATTGAAGTCAGTTGTAAAAAATTGTTAATTTTAAAATATAGTAAAAAAGTGATATATATTCTGTAAACACTAGGACCAAACAGAAGCTAGTAATACCAGTTTCTTGACTCCACAGAGTCAGTAATTTATTCTTAGGGCAATGTATACGCTATTATAACAAGGTCCCGGAAAATGTACAGGTTCTCTTTATTACCAAGTTTAAATGTTTTGTTAAGCTGAAAGTGTATAAAAAGGGTTATTATAATATATGTAAATGAATACATGGCTAAAAATAAGCCCTGGGAATGAGGTGGTCGCTTCCAAGCAGTTTCTAAAATAAATTATGTAAATAGTGTGTACAGTCATTAATGAAAGATTTACTTTTAAAAAAATAGTTACGCTGGCTTTCTTGCTGGTTCTTCCCAGGACAGAGGATTTATTTCGAAGCAGTGGTAAAGTAAAATATTACTTGCAATAAGCATTACACATGTAATCTATATTGAATAAAAACATATTCTATTCTATTATATTATTAATCAGACAAACGCGCACGCAAGCTATATAAAACTTTATCACTGCATGCGAGTGTCCATATTACTTTGCATCTTTTCTCCTTCCTACGTTACAACGGGCTTTCCGTGGTTACTAAGGGCTGTTAATAAAGAGTAAAAAAATACATAGTGGAATTGTAAGCTACTTAGGTAAAGTACAAATTCAATTTAGAATAGAATAGAATAGAATAGAATAGAATAATTTTTTATTCAATATTGATTATTACATAATACTTATTGAAAGTCATTTTTTATTTACCACTGGTTCGGAAAATACCTCAGCCCTGGGAAGAACCAGCAAGAAACCCAGCGGGACTTTTTGTTTAAACATAATTTCACTTAACAATAATTTTGTTTATACAATTTTTAAATGATATTTTCATAGAACCAGCATGGTGGCGATCACCCTATTCCCAGGGGTTATTTTCATTCATGTATTCCTTGATATTATAATAACCCTTCTTCTTCTTCTTTCTTCTTGTACAGTTTTTCTTTAATAAAACTTTTAAATTTGTTTATTGACAAACTTTGAATATGTTTTGGGATTTTGTTGTAAAAGCGTATACATTGCCCCATAAATGAATTACTGATTCTTTGGAGTCTAGTAACTGGCATTACAAGCTTATGTTTGTTCCTAGTATTTAAAGTATGCACATCCTTATTCTTATTAAAGCTATTTATGTTTTTATGCACATACATTACATTCTCATAAATATATTGCGATGCAAAAGTTAAAATGTTTATTTCTTTAAATTTTTCTCTGAGGGACTCTTTACAATTTAGGTTATAAATCGCCCGTACGGCTCTCTTTTGCAAAACAAATATAGCTTCAATATCAGTCGCATTACCCTATAGCAAAATTCCATAAGACATTACGCTATGAAAGTAACTAAAATACACTAATCTAGCTGTCTCTACATCTGTGAGACTTCTAATCTTTCTTACAGCATATGCTGCAGAACTAAGTCTGCTTGCTAATTTAGATATATGGGGGCCCCATTGAAGTTTCGCGTCAATAGTAATACCAAGAAAAACAGTGGTATCCACAAGACTCAACTCCTCCCCATTTAACAGCACATTGGTATTCGAATGTTTTACATTAGGTATTGTAAATTTAATACACTTTGTCTTATTGCCGTTTAAGAGCATATTGTTGGCGTTTAACCAATGTACCAATTTCGATAGAGCATTATTTACATCGTCATAACTAATTAACTGTCGTTTGAGTTTGAAAATTATAGAGGTATCGTCAGCAAATAATACTATATCGTGATTGTCCCCTACAAGATAAGGTAAGTCATTAATATAGATTAAAAACAGGAATGGGCCAAGAATCGAGCCCTGAGGAACGCCCATTGATACTACCGATCCGGAGGAACCTTTACCATTAATCACTACTTTTTGAATTCTGTTACTTAAATATGAAGTAATAAGTCTAAGCGCCAAATTTTTTACACCATAATGTTGTAGTTTCCTGATTAATGTCTCATGATGAACACAATCGAAAGCCTTGGAAAGATCACAGAAAATACCTAAGGCATCTTGTGAATTCTCCCAGGCATTAAAAATATATTTCATAAGCTCAACACCGGCGTCCGACGTCGAGCGACCCCTTGTAAAACCAAATTGGCTTTTATGAAGCAATTTATTTGTATTAAAAAAAGTTAACAATTGATCCAAAATTATTTTTTCAAAAATTTTACTGAGAGTTGGTAGTACAGAAATAGGTCTAAAATTAGCGGGGTCCTATGTACTACCAGATTTAAATAAAGGTATTACTATACTATACTTCATTAAATCAGGAAACACACCAGAATCGATACAAGTATTAAAAATAATAGCAAGATGAGGTGCAATTAAATCTATTATGGACGCTATATCTGTAACGGAAATCCCCCAAAAATGTGCGGCCTTCTTTACATCAATGGTTTTGAAGTATTTTACAACATCTTGCGATAATACTTTTTCAAATCTAAATTCTTTTAAACAGGTGTTAACATTCTGTTTGAGTAATGACTCGGCGACAGTTGGAGAAGTATTCAATGACTCGGTTGTCAAGATAGGAATATCAGTGAAATATTTCTCAAACACCGCTGCGACTTCTTGATTTGATTTAGTCGATGTAGATGATTTAGGAGACGTAGAGTAGATGAAGTGACGAACTGGTAAGACATGCAGAAAGTCGATGGATGCAGGTGGCTCAGGAGTCAGGACCGTGCTTTGTGGTATTCCTTACACGAGGCCTATGTTCAGCAATGGACTTGTGAAGGGCTGTAATATTTTTTCAAATCTAAATTCTTTTAAACAGGTGTTAACATTCTTTTTGAGTAATGACTCGGCGACAGTTGGAGAAGTATTCAATAACTCGGTTGTCAAGATAGGTATATCAGTGAAATATTTCTCAAACACCGCTGCGACTTCTTGATTTGATTTAGTCAATTCATTGTTAATTTTTAATTGATAGCTTGAGTTACGATGTTTGTCTTTACCGGTTTCATTATTAATTATACTCCACGTCATTTTAATTTTATTCTTAGCCGTCTTAATGTTGTTGCTAATATGTAACGATTTGGCTGCGGAGCAAACTCTTTTAAACATTTTAGTATAATTTTTAACATATTTTTAAAAGCATCGGAAAGATTATATGATCTTTCATGGTAAAGGTCATATAACCTTCGTCTGCTTTTATGAATTCCTACTGTCGCCCACTCATTAAATGCCTTGCGACTGTTTCTGGAGAATGTTTTAGAAGTAAATGTTTTTTTAAATTCATTGCTTATAAGGATAAATAATTGTATACAAAATTTGACCTGCTCAAAGTTCAAAAACTTTATTAAACTAAGTTTGTATAAAAAGGGTTATTATAATATTAAAGAATTTATAGATGATAATAACCCCTGGAAGTGAGGTGATCGCTCCCAAGCTGTTTCTAATTTGTTGTGTTGTTAATTTGTGTAACATACATGATTGTAAGCTGTTATTTAAAAAAAAAAGTCCCGCTGGGTTTCTTGCTGGTTCTTCCCAGGACAGAGGTTTTTTTCGAACCAGTGGTAATTATACAAAAGAGTGACTTTCAATAAGTATTATTTATAATCTATATTGAATAAAAAAGTTTCTGTTTCTGTTTCTGTTTCTGTTTCTGTTTCTGTCCATATAAATAGTCTGCATTGTTCTTATAAGAATGTGATGGAAGGTTTTTTATCATATTACTTCTAAATCTCTCCAGGCGTTTTGTATTAATACGAACAAACACTTTTCTCAATTACCTGTTTTTTGTGCATATAAGGTAATGAAACCAGTTGTCCACAGTGATCTGAACTAAGTTTTTGAATTATTGATTTGTTGATTGGTACAACACCTGTAAAAATATTATCAATACAAGCTGCACTACACCCTGTAATACGTGTAGCTTCAAAGAATAAATTACCAAGATTATAGGATTTAAACAAAGAGCAAAATTTAATACTGATGGAAGAAGTTTCCAGGAGATTGATATTAAAGTCTCCACACACTACAAGAGATTTATTCTGTTTATTAAGCTTAACTAAAACTTCTTCCATAACCTTTTCAAAGGTATCATAATTTGAACATGGGGGTCTGTAAACACTGACAACAATAAGGTGCTCAAGCTCAACGCATGCCATTTCTACATTACGCTCAACAGAGAGGCTCACAATGTCTTTACGTTCTTTACATGATAAGGATTTATTAGCTAATATTAAGGAGCCACCACGTAACTTAGTATCTCTATTGAACGAACTGACCACCTGGTGATTACTGAAATTAAATATGGAGTTATAATCTTTCAACCAATGTTCAGTAATACATAAAATATGTATACTGTTACTATTTAAAAATAATTCAATTTCTAATTCTTTGCCGTTAACATACCTTGTATGTTTTGATGCACCAGGTTGATACAGTTTTTATTATTGTTATTTTGTGAAATTACATAATTATGTATTGGTAAGTTGCATTCTAAGCTATTTAAATTATCTTTGCTAGAGATTACCTCTATTGTCTTATTATCTAATTTAAATTACTTGGAACTGGTTCCAAATCATATGTAAAACTATTTTGTTGCTCAAAAAAAGCAGGTGTCAAGGTAGCCAAATCATTGGCTGAGTTAAAATATAATATTACTATAAATATAATATTTACTATGGACATAGAGGCAAATAATTCTTTAGCTTTCCTAGATGTGTTAGACATCCAAAATCCTAATCCTGACAACACCATAATAATAATATAATATAATATAAGCCTTTATTCAGACACACATTTTTTTAAACATAAATCTTATATTCACGACTCTTTTAGTCGATGACACCAACAACTTGGTCTGTTTGCCCAACTTTGGCAAAGGCCTCCTCCATTTCTTTCCACGCTGTTCTATTCATCGCTTTCCTAGTCCATGTTTTCTCTGCTGTGGCTTTTATTTCGTCTTCCCACCTTCGAAACTGTCTACATCGTTTCCTTTTTCTATTTCTTGGGTACCAAAATACAATGGTTTTGTTCCATTTCTCAATGCCTCTGATTATATGGCCTGCCCAATTCCACTTGAGTCTTCTTATTCTCCTTGTTACATTTTCTATTTTGGTACGTTTCCTAATAATTCTGTTCCTTATTCTATCCGACTTCTTTATATTCAGCATGCTCCTCTCCATTGCTGTCTGACAGGTTTCTAGTTTCTTGTTTTGCGCTTTAGTGAGTGCCCAAGTTTGGCAGCCATATGTTAGGACTGGTAGCACGCAGGTGTTGTACAGCTTTGATTTAACGGACATCTTAACTTCGGTGTTCTTCATTACTTCTTTTAACTGCTAGTAACATTTCCATGCTTTTCCAATTCTAGTATCGATTTCCCTTGACATTATGTCGGTGGTTGAGATTTTTTGTCCTAAATAAGTGTATTCTTTTACATACTCAACTCAACTGGCTCGCCATCTCATTGTTATATTATATTATTATTATATGCATTTATATATTTTTATAACATTACGATTAAATAATTATGTAGTGAAATATTTAGGTTCATTGATTGATTCTCACAATGAATCAGTTATATGGAACCCCAAACATGAGCAACATAAAAATAAAACCAGAGTAAGTAACTTGCCTAACTGCATTAAATAATACATGTTTAGTTGCGATTTCAGAGTACCTACCTATTGATAAATATTATTATAAATTATTTCTGCGTTTATGTTGCTCAGGAATAATGTAGTTTAGGGGCTTCTTTTGGGCTATCATTTATTTTGAAAAAACCCCCAGCGAAGCGGGCACGGTTTAGCTAGTAGATCCTATAAGGGTTTCTTTTTTCCTTTTGAGGCCGCAACCCTAAAAAGGACAAACTGGGATTATTGTTGTATGTGTAGTTTTATTCGTTCACTCTGAGAAGAGTGAAGCACTGTATAAGTATATGACAGCAGCCGCAATTGCCCTAACGTCCATCATCATCTAGCTACCAACGCAGAATGAAACACGCCAACGTGTGAACGGCACCACGAAAATCTGCCGAGCGCGCTCGCCAAGTGCGCTCGGCCAACGTGAACTGGAGCCATCAGAGGTGTCACAGACATGATTGGCTACATCTTGAAGCGATCTTCTATTAGAACGTTTTTCTAGCCGCCGAAGAAGATTAGTCGGTTCTTACCATCCGTCAAGTGTAATGTCCCTCTTCAAAATATAGGAGCGTACAAGCTTGAATGTGAATGTGGTCTCTCTTATATAGGGAAAAAAACGATCTATTAAAACCCACGTAAAAGAACATATAGCTGACGTAAAACACCAAGTTTCCGGGAAGTCTGCAGTTTTGATCATATATATATATAGGCTCTCGCCATTATAGACCACAAATTCTTGCGAAAGAACGTTGATTCCCACCAAGGATGATATGTGAGGCTATTTAAATTGAAAAAGGAACATGCTTGGGATCCCGTGATAAATAAAATTAAAACTAAGCCCAAGCATACCACTGCAAGACTTCAAGACACATTAAGTTCATTCTGCGTAGGGCGGACCAAAACTATTAATTAAAAAGCTGAACATACTCCAGATAAAATATGACATCAGGACGTCAATTACCTGTCTCCCGTGACCATGGGTGCTGGAAAGCCCCCTAAACACCGGGAATTATAAATAAGTATAATTACATGCGATACAATTCGTAAAAGTAGTTTCATTCACATGCAACTTGAATAAAAGCAAATATGCAAATTTTATAATAAAGTTTCATACATTTATTCATACTTCACACAGATTTGAATTTTACGCGACAATGCAAAATCAGCGGAAGCCCACGGTCCGCTTCCGGTCGCCGGTCACGCGCGTGTTCCTCGACACTCTCGTTGAAAATCGGTAAATAGCGGGTTTTATCCTTTGATACTGGACCAAATGTGCTCCGTGTTTCAAATTCCAAAAATCGCAATGTATCAAACAGTGATGTCAGTACATCAAATAGAAGAGGGAAAATAGGGAAGCTGTATATTATCTTCCAATTTTTAGTGTACCTACATCTAAATGCGACAAAAAAGTGCAATTCCACCAAATGATAAGTAGATGCTGCAGATAATAGACATATGTTAGTATAATTGATAAGGTACTAGGTGTTTTCAAACCAAAAATGGAACTAACAATTACTAACAAAACTAACAACTAACTAAACTAACAAAACTAACAATTAAATTGCGTTTCGTGGTATAGCCACATTGTGGTTGGTTTTAGTACGTGTGAGTCGGCTCGACCGAGGAAGGACTACTCTCTCACAGAATACCAGCGCAAAATAGCAGCTTAATGTTGCTGTGTCTCGTATGGTGAGTGTATAGTACTGGCGATCCTTTTTACAGGTAACGAGGTATTCCATGTTAGTCCTTAGGGGTGACAACGCATCTGAATTTTGATTGACACAGTATGCGCTTACTATCAGATGGCCTGTGTTCTTTTTTTTTTCACCCCTATTCTATAAAAAATGGTTTAACAACGATATTATAATATTACACATATTATAAGCTTGAGTTAAAAAAACCATTCAAAAGCAGCGGTAGCTAACGGCTTCCGTGTCCGGTCGTTGGTCACGCGCGCAGTGCTCCACTGAAAGGACGCGTTGACGGTGAATAACGATTAAGGCCCTTTACTGCTAGACATTTTTACCAAAAAAAACTACAGACACTAAGCAAATTTTAGAAAATATGCAATTGCGGCGATGATAGCTGTACCAAGAATGGATCGATTCGACTGGGGTCGGATTACGCTCGCACAGAATACGTATCATAAAACAACAGCTTACGAGAACTGATTACTCTTTTTTTGTGTCGTAGTTTTCGAGGCTAAAAAGGCGTGTGCATTCTTAATCGAAGGTATATGTAACACCCAACATTAGTATGAGGTCTCACAGTGCACAAAAAACTTAATCATTAATAATACTTGAAGGACGAAATACACTACAATTAAAGTAGGTAGCTGTTAATAAAGGTAGTGATTTGAGTGATTTACTACGTGCTTGGGGGTGATAGAAAATATTGAGAAAAACCTGCATGGCTGAAGAATTAAATAATTTCTAAGACCTATAAAGTCCGCCATTATGCACTGAAGCTGCGCGGTGGACTTATGAGAATCAATTGTTTAAGACTCACCAGATGTCGCTAGTTAGGACTGAGGTGAAGATAATTGTAGCGCAGTGTCGTACACAAAACAATGCTTCAGTGTTTCTTTTTAACTTTTTGCACATTTTAACTCTGTTTAATTCTTTTACTTTTAAGAATATCTGTAGTTTGGTTTACCATTTTTATCTCATAAATATAAATTATTGCTAATATTTCAGAAAGAAACATTAGACTTTACATTTTCTTAATGATTTAATGATGTCTATGAAATCTGTCAAGTATTTCACCTACTTCCAAAGTGGCGCCGCCCTGGTGAGAAAAAAATGTTGTGAATAATAATGTTATGCTACAGAACCATCTCAGAAATAAGGGGAAGCCTGTCCTAAACAGCAGCATATAGCCTATAAACTTTTTGTCAAAAGAAAAGAACAGTTAGGAAAAGGCACAAACTTAAAAAGGTTAGTAGTAATTGGAACGCACTCAATTAATACTGCAAGTTACTGCTTATGACCTACTTTAGGTTACTTGAAGTCTTAAAGTAAATTTTCTAAAGGCAGTAATAAGGTTACGGAAATCTTTTAAATTATTTAGAATTAAAAATAATGTTCTGAAGACCTGAATGAATGTTCATTTCATGCCGGCACAACGCCTGCAACTTTACACGGCGCAGGTTCGGCCTCACATAGAATACTGTTCCCATCTCTCGGCAGGGGCTTCCCAGTGCCAGCTCCTTTCAATTGACCGCATCCAGCGCAGAGCGGCTCGAATCGTCGACGACCGAGTCCTTTCCGATCGGCTCGACTCATTGGCGCTGCGAAGAGATGTTGCATCTCTTTGCACTTTCTTTCGCATTTACTACGGGGAGTGCTCTGAGGAATTGTTCGGATTAATCCCAGCCGCCAAATTTCACGAACGCAAATCGCGGCAGAACTCCCGATACCATTCACACCATCTGGATGATTGGCGGTCCACCACTGTGCGATTTAGAAGATGTTTTCTTCCTCACACGACTTCCTTGTGGAATCGATTACCATCAGCGATTTTTCCGGACCGATTCGACTTAGGGACCTTCAAGAAAAGAGCCTACTCCTTTTTAAAAGGCCGGCAACGCATCTGCAATTCCCCTGGTGTTGCGGTTGTTCATGGGCGGCGGTAGTCACTTACCATTAGGTGAGCCGCATGCTCGTTTGCCCCCTCTCCCATAAAAATAAAGACCGAATCTCTACCCATCTGCGAAGGACAGGATTATGATGTCCGAGTTTATGTGCAAGCACAGTTGTCATCTCTATTCCCTCACTCTCATAGTCTGATGGGACGGTAAACCGATACAATTAGAGAGTAATCAGGTTCAGGACCAACGGCTTTATGCGCTTTCTGAGGCACGGAGGAGAAACACCGACAACTTTCTTACTACGAGTAGGTACTGAAAATATCTTGATAAAAACACTCAATAACTTTTTTGGTCCGTCCCGGGACTCAAACGCGGGACCTCATGTTCAGCAGTCACGCATACGATCACTACACCAACGAAGCAGTCATTTTTTATAAAACAAAAGCGACAAGCAAACTTACATTCTACACACTACTACAACATCAAACAAAGAAGGCTATACATATATGCGTTATCACCTATCATGTAGGCCATAAAATGTTGTTCCTTGCGGAATTTTCGGAATGGGAATACTCGTGGTCCACAGTATCATAACGAAATACTTATCCACTCTGTTACCGAGTCGTTTTAGCAGAAATAACATTTTTTTGGGGGTTGACTAAATTATTTTTAAGAAGAAAAGCTAACGTGCAAACAGTCCGCCTGAAAGTAAGTAAATGATGCGGTCCATAAACATCTACATCTATTCTCAATTAAGAGGCTACTCCATGCGAACGACCTTGAGCATTTGTGTGCCGTGCCGCGCCGACTCGCTACAATAGAGGATCGCGTAAGAAATAATATGTAAGACGCCACCTACTGTACGGACATAGTATTTTTTCAACATCAATAAACTATTTTATGGAAATACACACAGCGTACGACGATAAATGTAACCATAATGCAAAATTCGTTTCCAGTAAAAAGGATCTCCGGTTAATGATTTCTTATATTTACGCGAACACTACACATTTAAATAAAACTAATTTTACGGATTTTATCGCGTATATTAACTTATTTTATATTCCCGACGTTTCGAGCACTTTACAGCACCCATGGTCACGGGGGGGTCTGAGGTGTATGACGTCCCAATGTCATAGTTAACCACGGCTACCTCCAGATTAAAAATTATTAATTTTTGTTCCGATCCACGCAGTATGAACTTACAGTATCATGAAGTCTTGCAGTTGTATGCTTGGGTTGGGATTTAATTTTATTAATTATGGGATCCCAAGCAGATGGTAGCACCCAGCCATCTTCTCTATTGAAATTAGGATGTTTCTTGATTTCAATAGCCTCGCGAATCATCCTTGGAAGGAATCGGTGTTCTTTAGCGAGGATTTGTGGTCTATTAAATCTAATGTAGTGACGGGGGCGATCCTGTACGTGTTCACAGACTGCAGACTTCCCGGAGCGTCTATTCTTCACATCAGCTATGTGTTCTTTAACACGGGTTTTTATAGATCTTTTAGTTTGTCCTATATAAGAGAGACCACATTCACAATCAAGCTTGTACACTCCTGCATCTTGCAGAGGAATATTACACTTGACTGATGGTAAAAACTGACTAATCTTCTTCGGCGGCTTGAAATATGTTTTAATGGAAGCCCGCTTCAAGATGTAGCCAATCTTGTCAGTGACACCTCTGACATATGGCAGTACAGCAGGCACTCGCTCGACTGTGGCCGGCTTCACTCGTTCACTGTGACGTAGGCGCGGGACCCGAAGCTTATTGTCGTGCAAAACTTGCTTGACGTGTTGGAGCTCGGCGGCCAGGTGTTTACTGTCACAGATCCCTCGTGCTCTCTGAAACAAAGATTTACCCACGGTAGCTAACTGTGAAGGATGGTGGTGAGAATCACCGTTTAAATATCTATCTGTATGGGTCTTTTTTCTATACACAGTGTGGCTCAAGGTGTTATCAGGATTCCGAATTACTAACACATCTAGAAAAGCTAAAGAATTGTTTGCCTCTAACTCCATTGTGAACTGAATTTTAGAATTTAAGGAGTTAAGATGGTCTAGAAATGCAGTTACTTTATCTAAAGGGAGAATTGTGAAAGTGTCGTCTACGTACCGCTTGTAGAATCTTGGGTTTACGGGAGAAGTACGCAGGGCTTTCTCCTCAAAGTCCTCCATGAATATATCAGCAACAATGGGAGATACAGGTGAGCCCATCGCCACTCCATCTACTTGCTTGTAGAACTCCTCCTTCCACAATAGGTAGCCAGATGTAAGGCAGTGTCTGAGTAATACTGCATATTCTACGGGCATGTTGTTTTGCTCTAGCCTTCTAGTAACAATCGAGATGCAGTCTTCAACAGGTAAGCATGTGAACAGAGACTGCACATCAAAATTGACCATAGTTTCATTGTCTGCCAGATGTAGGTCTTTAATCTCGCTGACAAAATGGTAGGAATCCTTTGTGTGTGCTCTTGTATGTCCCCTGAGCGGTGAGAGTATATTCGCTAAGTGTTGAGCCAATTTGTAAGTTGGTGAATCGATTTGGCTCACTATAGGACGTAGTGGAGCATTGGGCTTGTGTATTTTTGGTAACCCATACAATTTCGGTGGTTTGGCACACGTAGGTATTATCGATTTTAAGTCTAGATTTAATCTTTCGGAGTGTTTCTTTATGAGATCACTAGTTGTTTTGAGTGTGTTATTTGTTGGGTCATTTTTAACCTTTTTATAAGTACTTGCATCCGACAAAAGTTCTTGTATTTTAGAATTATAATTCGACGTATCCATGACCACCGTGGCGTTTCCTTTATCTGCGCGGAGAATCGTGAGTTCTCGTTTATTGCGTAGGTTATTCAACGCTTTAAATTCGTCTTTAGGTAGATTCGGTTTTGGTGCAGAGCTTCGACGTAACATAGACGAAATGTCTTGACGTATCGCTTCCAAATCTTCCTTTCGCATATTGTTTTTATATAAACAGTCCTCGACGCTGCAAATAATTTCTTCGTACGGTAATTTTTTAGGTGTTAAAGCAAAATTAAGGCCTTTCGATAATACTCTAATTGTTGCATCATCCAGAGTTTGTTTTGACAGATTATAGACCGCGCTTAATCTATGATCCGCGTTCGTAGTCAATGGTTTGCGTTTCGTTCTCACGTTGACTCAGATGTTTGACATTTAATTTGGTCGTTAATTTTTGATATTTTACTATATGTTTGTTTTTGCATTCGTTATATTTATTAATTTCTCGTTTATTTAACGTTTCGATGCAAACATTATAATCAAATGTCGTTAAAACTGCCTTTAACTCACTGAATGATGTGTCTATGGATTTGTTTATGGTATGTAGATCGGAGCGTTTTTGTTGGATTACCGTTCGTAACAACTTTTTACTTGCCTGATTTAAGATCTTAGCGCTTCCTCGAATGTCCTTTTAGTGGATATTTTGACACACGTAGGAATGATATTATTATCGCGACATCTCTTCAAAAATTTCAATGCTGTTAGATATCTTGCGTGCTGTAAAGTGCTCCGAAACGTCGGGAATATAAAATAAGTTAATATACGCGATATTAGTTTTATTTAAAAGGATCTCCGGTTCTCAACACTCACCCTACGAAAGAGTGTTGTTTTACGCTAGTATTCTGTGAGACCGTGGTCCTTCCCCGGTTGAGCCGACTCATTCGTATTACAACCAATATATATATTAGCGTAGTGCTACCACGCTTACACACTTTGCATAGTTATGAATCATCTGTTAGTCAAAATTTCAAACTTTATTCGCTCCCATAGCGTTTCAATGTAAATTATTGTACTTATACTAAACAATAATTTTATTTTCATTCTGTTGCCAAGATTCAATAAATTTACGAGGGGAACATGTAGTGCAATGTTCCGAGACAGATAAAAAAGATGTGCACAGGATGTGTACGCGATTTCTTGGCGCCACCAGCAACATCTAACGGTTTTATTTACCGTTGCCATTACAGCCGTTACTGAACATAGATATGTAACTTAACATTTGTTACAGTTGCCACGGTTGGCAAGCATACGACCTAACGGCTTGTGAGTTTCGTACCCATAAAGTTAAAAAAAAAGAATTAATGGATGATAATAATCTGTGGGAATGAAGTGATCGCTACCTTAATATTTCTAAGTGGTTTTATGTATTTCGATGACCTTTCTTCGCTCTTCGCTACCAGTTATCCGTTCTGATCGGCTATCTCAGTTACTCATATCATAATTCTTCTGTGTTTTCTTCGTTGTGAATTTTATCACGCAGAGAAATCCCGAGCATAGCTCATTCCATTACTCGCTATGTGATCTTTAAGCTTCCTTATATGGTCTGCACTGAATAAAAAATATTAATATCTTATCCATTACTTTTCCGTAAAGGATTCTGTACCGTAGTTAAGCTTTTAAAAATAGCAACTAAACTCTTTAAACTTGAACCACGTCGAGTTTTTCATAACTGAATATAACCAGACAGTTTTAGAAGAGGATTAAATGTTGAAAGTTTTATCCAATTTTCCTACATCTTTTGTAAATCCAAGTAACAATTTCTCACGATCATTTCAACACTCACATTTTTGTATTTATATTTTTAATCTATACTTATATTATAAATTCAAAAATAATTCTGGCTACCTATCTGTTACACTTTCATAGCTAAATCACTTAACCCATGATGAAATTTTGATTTTGTTTTCGAAGAAAGTCAAAAATGATGAGTTAAAAGTTAAGGATGGAAGTTTTTATGCAAGACATTTAGTTGTTATGTTTAAAAAGTAAGTTATAATTTATGCATTGGCAAAAAATATTATATATTTTTTTCATATATATGTTCAACCTCGAAAGAGTTTTTGGGCCCTTACAGTTTCCGTAGTTTTACAATTGAATCTTTGTATTTTGCTGACCCGTGAGTCATAAGTTAACATTACGATTGTATTTTTTCGCAGACAGAGAAGTTGATAATACTTCGGTTTTTTTAGTCATAAATACATCGCGCTCCCCCTACCCCTGATTGTTGATGAAGTATTTTTGTCACAAACTGAATTCCATTCAGGCGAAACCGCAGAAATTGCGAGATAAATAATATTTCATAAACATTATAAAATTATAAAAATGTGTTCAGTTTCTGAATATCGACCGTATCAAGAATTTTATGGTTGCCTACGTATTAGTATATTCTTTATTTTTTTAATTAAGGTCATGTATTTTCTCGACCTACTTTTATTTTATTTGTGCGTCGGATAAAGCACACGGAACTAAATAATATTTGTTGTATATTGCAAAAATATTCAAATGTGATCGTTCTTTTTATGCCCAAGTGACGGAAATTATGCTCATCATTTGCAATACATTTTGTAAGGTGCCTATTTCGTAAGAATATATTTCAAATGTCGTACTTCTTTGGTAGCCGGAATAAGTTTTGTTCCGTACTGGAACAGGCTATTTATATATTATGTTTTGTTTCTTTTTCTTTCTTTATTAATAACAAGTACAAGGCAACACAATTTCGAAGATAGTATTTTTTTCTAAATTTCTATTAAATTCATTAGGTTGGCGATCAACTGTGTTCATTCTGAATGCAGTCATAATCTTGCGGCTTATGGCTCTCTGTGCGACACAAGCGCCATATCGATTGGCGGCAATTGTTAACAGTCTAATTAAAACCACCGACGTGCGCGCAAACTAATATCTTTCGTGTTACTCAAGCTCATCATTTGACGCTATGGATACTATAGTATCCAGGACCTACAACGCTACTTTTATTTTGGATGCCGTAGTATCCATGGACGTGTGAGTGGTTAAGATTTCTTTCACCCGGGAAGTGTTGTTCTTGTAAACTATAGACTCTTGTGCGATACACTCTGCTGAATTATGATATTACTATCATCGCAACGATCGCCCCCGAGCTCCTTAAGCGAGCCCTTGGATTCGTGGTTGCAGGAGATTGTAGCGGTAAGTCGCTAAACCCAGTAGAATATTGTACATAAACGTTTTTGGTCCTTTGAGCCGGATTAAACTTTTTTTATCATTCAATCCGAATTAATATCTTCCAGTTTGTGTTGTTTTGAAAACAAAAGTATTGCAGTATTATGCACTCATTTCATTTACCTGGTAAAATTCTAATCCACCATTTTGTAACGCAAAATGTCGGATGACGAATCGCCGTCTGAACAAGATATTTTCAAAAGAGATTTAATTCTTGATGAAGTTAATCATATTATTCAGCTCGCAGCGACAAATGTACAACATTTTCATTCGCGAACTATTGATTTAGCTGCTCACCAAAGAAAATTTAATAAAGTTCAAACAAAGATTGAGGAAAACGCTTATTAAAATCAAATCATTTAAAAAAGAGGAGCAGATTAAAGTGCGCAATGATTTTAACGATTTATATTATACTATTGTTACTCATTTAAATAATTTGAAAATGGAGGATGAGTAGCAGCGCCGTATGAGTCGGGACATTTCATCATCAATATTGCCTTTGCCAGAATATAACGGCGATTCAACCGATTGGACGTCGTTTTATGACTTATTTCGTTCGCTTAAACACAACAACAGCGTTTACTGTAATGCGGAAAAGTTTACATATTTACTACTTGCAGTTAAATAAAAGGCACATAATCTCATTATATCTATTCCTATCACCGACGAAAATTACTTTGTAGCCTTATATATTTTAGTGTAGCTTTATGATAGTAAAATAATTAATGCATCAAAACACCTTGGTATAAAATTCTCGATATTGAACCTTGTTCCGATAGGTTAAGTCATAGAGTACGAAATTTCCTTTTTTTATTTATAGGAGAGGGGGCAAACGAGCATGCGGCTCACCTGTTGGTAAGTGACTACCGCCGCCCATGAACAACTGCAACACCAGGGGAACCAGGGGAATTGTAGATACGTTGCCGGCCTTTCAAAATGGAGTAGGCTCTCTTGGAGGAAGCTACTAACGTACTAAATATATATCAAGTGAATATAAGGCGCTTGAAGTTATGAATTTTCCAATAACTCAATGGACTTTTATACTATTAAATATTTACTGCGTAAAATTCCGTTCACTATTAGAAGAACATTCGAGCGTTCATTGAGTAAGCCACCTGAAATTCCAGAAGTATGCACGCTAATTACTTTCCTCGAACGAGAAATTTCTGCTGACGAAATAACTGCTTCTACTATTTCAAAACGTACATTCCCCTAAGAAACCATCGGCGAATGTTAGTAGTTCGACAAAATTTTCGGGCGGAGCAATAACGCAAGCGACAGTTTGGTGCCTACGGTTTAACGCCCTTTGATTACTAACCTTAATGTACCCATAGAGCAGTTTCAATCTTTAAGTAATGATAATAAGGTTAGAACTTGTTTACATTGCAAAGGTCAACAAATATTAACTAAATTTTCACAGTTTCTAAATCTTTCTCCACAAGATAGATATTCATTCGTGCAAAATGAAAACATCTGTTTTAATTGTTTACACGTTGGATATGACGCGACGTTCAGAATTATAAATCGAATTTCGTATGCCGTTCGTGTTATAAATGACATCATACATTAATTCATTTTTCAACGCAATCGTTATCGGTCATTAGCAAAAACGGCGGCGCCTGATAGTACTATACAGATCCAAATTACGAAATACCGAAGAAGTATTATCACGGCTGAGTCACTTATTACCTTACCTGCCAACAGCAGCGCGGTGCATAATAATTTCGCGTCCAATGCGCCTTTAGTTCGTACGAACACAATCTTATTATATTCGGCGCTCGTTGATATTTGCGTAGGTGAGTCAATGGTATCAATCGTTCTATGTATTGTAGACAAAGAAAGGCAAGCATCCTTTTTCACAGAGCCTAGGGTACAACGTTTAGGTTTAGCGCGTAAGCATATAAATATTACGGTTTTTGACATAGGCGATACCGATCTGGTACAACTTAAATGTATAGTAGTATGAGATAAAGGTTTTGGCCTAGTTCTGCAATGGATGCTATTTTTCATGTTATAAGATTAAATATTCCTTTGTAGTTTATAAAAAGACATATTGTTAACTGATATATATATATATTATATATATATATTATAATATATATATATATATATTATATATATATATATATATATGTGTGTAAAATAAAGATTATTATTATTATTACGGTTATCTTTAGTTTAGTTTAGAAGTTTTCTCATCTGGTTGGGCTTATTAAATATATAATTGTAAACGAAAGATATAAACATATGTAAATATCAATTAAATAGAATAAATACATAATAATAATAATAATCTTTATTTCGGACCAAAATTAATCATAGTAGTGTTAGTAATAATTGACTTATAAACTAGTGTTAGTAAACATTGAAGTATGTACAAACTTTTTCAAAATCGGAGAATTATAGTTCTCCGCTACTGTTTTCAAAATGCTGTTGTGACTATCTCTCACCCTTCTAAGCAGCGAAGCTGTCTTCTTACGTATTATCGCATGAAAGCCGTCCGTGCGAGCATGCGCAAACATCTCCGACGCACTACAGTATCGAGGCAGTCCCAACAACATTCTGAAAGCATTATTATATTGAACACGCAGGGCATCCAGCGACCTTTTAGTGTAATTGATCCATAGATTGCTCGTGTACAGACTCTGGCAGTATGCCTTAAATAGGGTAATTTTAACTAGGTCAGTACATCGAGCAAATCTACGGGCCAGCATGTTACTCCTGACCGCTAGAGCCCTGCGTTCCCTTTCAATATCTACATTGTCTTTCAGGTCATCGGCAAGAAAATGGCCAAGATATTTAAAAGACGTCACTTTTTTAATTTTTGACCCATTCAAGAACAGGTCAGGTTCATCAGTCCTAGGTTTGCCCCTGACCCCAAAGACAATGTACTCACATTTTTTGACATTATATACCAAACCATGCGACTCAGCATAGGCTACACACACCTTCAGTAACTCTCTTACTGCCCTCACCGACGGTCCCAGCAGCACCATGTCATCTGCATAGCTGATGTTGTTAATACTAACCCCACCAACACTGCATCCGACACGCTTGCTGCTGAGCTCGCCTATGAGAGCATCTATATATAGGTTGAATAATCTGGGAGACGTTAGACCCCCCTGCCTTACCCCGCATTCCAACCTATACGGTTCACTAAGAGTATCGTCCCATTTCACATGATTTATTTGTTTACTGTACCAATATTTGAGCAGACCACATATCTCTGACGGTACACCCCTGTCCTCCACCTTCCTCCAGAGCACGTCATATGAGACGAGATCAAATGCCCTGGAAAGATCAAGTAAACAGGCATATACCGGGGTACCCCGATCTACGTAATATCGAACAGTGTGCTTCAGACATAAAATAGCACTTTCTGTTGATAGTCATAAAGAATACATAAATATATAAAAACGCAACCAGATGGAAGACCTCGGCAGGGGAGACCAAACGGCCAAGGGTTAGGGGGAAAGGGAAAGAAACTGGCGGTCGATGCGGGCGGTATCGAGGAGCACCGCCTTCTGCATTTGCGCTTGGAGCGGACCGTCACGGGATTCCAATCGTCTCAGATGACTCGAGAGGCTGACTGGGATTACCAATTCGCAGAAACGACCACAGGAATAATTTCAGCCGGCAGACCACCCCACATGTCAGTCACCTCGTGAGCCAGGTCCAGATAATTTGTCAGCTTATCTGTTTCGGCTTTCATACGTTCTCGTCATACGGAATGGTAATGTCGACCAAAAATGTCGACAAGCTCGACATATGTCGACGACGTCAACCTTTAGGATGTATTTCCCATAATTGTTGGTTTTAATAACCTGATCCTGTATTGAACAGACAAAACCCTCGGTTTTCCCAAAGAGGTCACCGAAACGTAGCCAGTGGAGGAAGGCGACTGTGTCTACGAAAGGCTCATGTAGAGCCTTGTAGAACCTCCCGTGGAGCTCCTTCTCCTTCCATACGGTCTCCGAGTCGGAAATGCTCTATACTGCCGGGTATTGCCATTGCTCGTTGGCTAAGGAGAGAGGGGTTAGCCCTTTATCACAAGAAATAACGTCCCTATAGTGTTGATCATCCGCTCTCGTCAGAAAATAATTACGGAGGCTGCACAGTTCACGATTATGCATGGTGAGAGCGCTTAAAAAGCCGCGCCCACCATGTTTACAGCAAATACAGCCTCATTATTGACGATCTCGGATGATGCATCCTGTCATCATCATCATCATTACAGCCCTTCACAAGTCCACTGCTGAACATAGGCCTCCCCCAAAAAATGCCACAAAGCACGGTCCTGAGACACCTGCATCCATCGACTTCCTGCATGTCTTACCAGGTCGTCACTCCATCTGGTGGGGGGACGCCCTACACTTCGCCTACCGGTACGAGGCTGCCACTCGAGAATCTTTTTTCCCCATCGGTTGTCGGTTCTTCGAGCTATATGGCCGGCCCACTGCCACTTCAGGTTACTAATCCGTTGGGCTATGTCGGTTACTCTGGTTCTACTGCGGATATCCTCATTCCTAAGTTTATCATGCAGAGAAACTCCGGGCATAGCCCTCTCCATAGCTTGCTGAGTGACCTTGAGCTTCCTCATACGGCCAGCAGTGAAGGACCACGTCTCAGTTCCGTAAGTCATCACTGGCAACACGCACTGGTTGTACAATTTCGTTTTAAGGTTTTGAGGTATGTCTGACGAGAAGATGTGTCGTAGCTTCCCGAACGCTGCCCAGCCGAGTTGAATCCGTCGATTGACCTCTCGGTCGAAGTTGGACTTACCTGGTCGGACTATTTGCCCCAGGTAAACATACTCGTCAACAAATTCGAGCTTAGTGCTCCCAACAACTACCGGCATAGGTGTGACATGGACATTAAACATGATCTTTGTTTTGTCCATGTTCATCTTAAGACCTATCCGTTGGGAGACACTATTGAGGTCATTGAGCATAGTGCTTAGGTCCTCCAGCAATTCTGCCATAAGGACTATATCGTCGGCAAATCGAAGGTGAGTGATGTACTCGCCATTGATATAGATTCCGTATCCTTTCCAGTCCAGAAGCTTGAAAACGTCTTCCAATGCAGCGGTGAAGAGTTTCGGGGATATAACATCACCCTGTCTTACACCTCTCTGCAATTGGATGGGTTTTGTACTCTGGTTCTGTACTCGGATAGCCATCGTAGCCCTACTGTACAAACACTTCAGCACTTGGATATACCGACAGTCAACTTGGCACCGCTGAAGGGACTGCAGCACCGCCCAAATTTCGACGGAATCTAAGGCTTTCTAATAGTCCACATACGCCAGACATAGTGGCAAATTGTACTCTTCGGACTTCTGTAAAATTTGCCGTAGGGTATGTATGTGGTCTATGGTGCTAAAGCCCTTTCGGAAACCGGCTTGTTCGGGAGGCTGGAAGTCGTCAAGTCTGCGCGCGAGACGATTCGTAATGACTCTCGAAAACAGCATGTAGACGCGGCTCAGAAGGGAAATCGGTCTGTAGTTCTTCAAGAGAGCGTTGTCACCTTTCTTGAAGAACAAGACCACCGCACTTCTGCGCCACGCCTCCGGTGTAATACCACCATGGAGGACGGAATTAAAGAGCTTCTGAAGGACTTCAAGTACCGGTCTTCCACCCGCTTTCAGAAGCTCCGCTGTAATTCCATCCTCGCCAGGGGCCTTGCCGTTTTTAAGGTGCTGGAGAGCCATTCTAATCTCGCTCAGACTGACGTCCGGGATATCATAGGAATAATGTCGGATAAGACTCGCTCTTGGATCGTTACTCACACTTGCGTGTGGCTCCAACGATGACGTGTACAGCTGCCCATAGAACCTCTCAATCTCACTCAAAATCTCAGGTGCCCCGGAAACGATGCTGCCACATTCGGTCTTCAGCTTTGACAGATGGCTCTTTCTGGCAGACAGGTCTCTGGCAAAGACTTTGGAGCCTTGGTTCCGCTCTATCGCTTCTTCAATACGAGCTGTATTGAAGTTGCGTAAGTCCCGCCGCATGCATTTGGAGATCTGTCTGTTCAGTTGCCTGTATGCTGTCAAATCTGTTGAAGAATGTAGCCTCATCTCCCTTCTAACAGCCATGAGATTAAGAGTGTGATCGGAGAGTTTTTGTGTTCTTCTGCGGCGGGTCTTGCAGAACTTAGCTCCGACCGCATGGACAGTTTCCACGAGCTTGTCATTCATATCGTCCACTTCATTGCAGTCTTCTAGGCACTGAAAACGGTTTTGTAACTCGAGCTGAAAGGTTTCGGGACTTTGGATTAGAGCACGAGGGGGACGGAGCGTTGACTTCATCAGACGAGACCTCTCCAACTTAACACTTAGGTTCAGTGTGCCTCTTACCATTCGGTGATCGCTGCCGGTTTTCACCCTCGCGATCACTGAGACATCACTGAACAGTTGTCGTCTGGTCGTCATAATGAAGTCAATCTCATTTTTTGTCGAACCGTCGGGGCTCGACCAGGTCCACTTCCTGTGGGGCCGCTTCTTGAAGAAAGAGTTCATCATAAAGAGTCTTTCTTTCCTCTTTCTCCATGAAGTCGGCCAGCTGCTGGCCCCTTGGGTTCCGTTGCCCTATTCCAAATTTCCCTACTTTCAGCTCACCGTTCTCTCTTGTGCCTAGTTTTGCATTGAAGTCCCCATTAACACCGTATATTGGGTTTTGGAGGAATGCATGGCTCTAGAGATATCCTCATACATTTCCTTTACCTCCTCATCGGGGTGTGCCGAGGTTGGTGCGTTAACCTGTATGACCTTCAGCGAATACCGTTTGGTGATTCTGAGTATAAGGTACGCAACCCTCGTCGACACACTCCCGATCTTTACAATCTTCTTTTAAGATCTTCTTCCAGCTCCACGTACTTCTCGTCAGTCCTCAGGGTGCGTGCGTTGTACGTTGCCAGGTCGAGTCGTTTAAGGTGGCAACCGAACCTCCACCGGAGATTCTTAGCACCCCCTGCCCCGCCGTTACCATGGTCGCCACTGTAGCCAGGAATAGCGGGGCCGCCGGGAACTGGGGGCCGTATCTTTGTTACTCTCGTCATTGGGGGGTATTTGCCATAGTTGCCACGCTTGGCGAGCGGGTTAGCAACCGCAGTTTTTTTATTATAATATTGGCTATTATCAGGAAGATGCTGCTGCCCATCTCCCGCCTGTTTCCCTTTGTCGCCTTTTACGACACCCACGGGAGGATATGGGGTAGTGGATATTCTTGACCGCCACTACACGGCAAATGCATCATGTGCATTTGCCGTGTATAAGATGCATCCTGTGGGACGTCATTATAGTGCGGACTTTTCTGTCCAGAGCGTTCAGTTCGGTTTGAGTCCACCTGAGCATGCCATAGGTATACATGAGAACAGGCATGATACAACCGTTATATGCTTGCGTCTTATTCACACCGGAAAAAAGGCTGTTAAGCACTTTGGTCAAGCGTGCATAAAACACATCACAAACTGATCATTTCTTACCCGCCTCATCTACACCAATGTTCTGTAACATACCCAGGTATCGTATGGTATATATGGAATGTTTCAGCCTCGGAAAGGGTCCTTATGTTGATGGGCATAGATAAGTCTATGCCCGCAGAGTTAGCAACCCTTCCTCTTTTAACATGAAGGACTGCACACTTATCCGTCCCCAGCTCTAGTCTAATAGAATTACTAAAATCACAAGTGGTGTTTAACAATTCCATAAGATGGGAGTGACTGGAGGCGAATAATTTGAGATCGTCCATATAGAAAAGGTGGGTCACTTTTGTCCCTCCTTTTCGAAGCTGAAATCCACTCCCGGAGGCCTCCAGTAAGGTACTGAGAAGGTGGAAAACCAGTTTGAACTCAATAAATCGCCCTGGAAGATACCCCATCTTATTCATATACGGCTTTCTGCATCCGTCATCCGCTCGCCTAGATAACAAAGGATTGTACTCCACTGCTCTAGACACTGCCCGAGGTAGTCTCTAACTATACAGTCAACCTTGTACAGCTCGAAGACCCTCTTTAGTCATGTATGGGGCACCGAGTCGAATGCCTTTCTATCCAGGCGATGGAGAAGTTCCGACGGTTGCATTTAACCACTTTGCCAATGACCGCGTCAATGAGGAGTGGTTCCTTGGTTCTAATACCACCGCCCTGGAATCCATTTTGAGCACGCGATATCACCTGATTTAAATCCAGGTGACGAAAGATTCGCGTACTTAAAATGGATGTCAGTGTTTTATATATGGTGGGTAGACACGTAATGGGACTGTATGCTCCCAGTCTGAATCTGAAAAAAAACTTAAATTCAGTCTTTAGGAACTAAATGAGTGATCCCAGTGGTGAAGAGGCTCGGAAGCGAATTTTGATCGAGACCTGTTTGAAACTGTCGGGCAAGCACAGCGTGACACACCACGAACCCCTTCAGCCAGTAGTGATGCAGTCCGTCGAGTCCCGAACTTTTCCAGTTCGGGGCGCTACGGACCGCCTCAGCTACGTTATCCGGCGTTATGATGACGGGGTCCATGGGCGTAACATTCGCACAATGACTCGCCACAACTTCTGTCCAAAGGCCCTCGCTGTGGTTTACGGGCACTGTGGTTTTTCACTAGCAAATTCTAAACAATAGTTTAGAAAACTTTAAAAGAAATAACTTCTTTTAGGATGAGCGGTATGTTCCCTATTGGAACAGATTATTTATTTTATTAATATATTATGTTTTTTTTTCCTTTTTTTTCGTATAACAAGTACAAGGCAACACAATTTCGATGATAGTATTTTTATATATTTCTAATAAATTCATTGGGTTGACGTTCAACTGTTTTCATTTTGAATACAGCTTTTATCTTGCGGTTATGGCTCTCTGTGTGACACAAGCGCCATATCGATTGGCGGCAATTGTGAACAGTCTAATTAAAACCACCGACGCACGCGCACACAAATATCTTTCGTGTTACTCAAGCTCATCTCAAGATCTCTTTCACCCGGGAAGTGTTGTGCTTGTGACCTAGGGACTCTTGTGCGATACACTCTGCTGAACTTTGATATTACTATCATTGCAACAACCACCCCGAGTTCCTTAAGCCAGCCCCTGGATTCGTGGTTGCAGGGAGATTGTAGCGATGAGTCGCTAAACCCAGTAGAATATCGTACATGTTTTATTTAATTAAACTTAAGTGACAAATGATCTAATTGACAACTTACACTAGCTTGTTATACCATTTAGAACGATTAGTGTAAGCACTGTTCAGTCTGAATAGTTTATGTTTGGAGGCAAAGATATGGGCTGGTACCTACCCAGATGGACTCCTAGGCTGAAATAAAGTTCTACCATCTGTTAGTCTATTTAAAAATTTGCTGTATGATGACAGTGTAATAGAATTCATCATCTCCTTGGTCCCGTGGGTGTCGTAACAGGTGACTCCGGGAAATTCCACAAAAGTCTCTTTCTTCGTCTATCTTCACTCTTTAACGCCAGACACAATATAGTTAAAATTAAAATCGTAAAAAACAACCCTAAAATAAAAAGAAAAAAAGAATCCAATAAATACAAGGCGCCGGTGCTAAGGACAGACTGCGAAAGAAATGAAGCTTCAAAATTAAATAATGTAGATTTACTTTTTAATTTTTGGAAGTTGGTTATTTCTTAAAAGTCTATTTTAAATAAATTTGAAGTGATAAACGAAGTTATAATTAAGCTGATGGTAAGTGGCTGATGAATTTCACGGACACCTGCAGCCAACTTCAAGTAAAGAAGGCTTCATAAATTCATTGTCGCCTATGAACATAGAATGCCTCACATCTTATGATTATACTGGCCTTTGGCGTTTCAGAGCGGAACATAGCAATTCAAGCACTGCTATTTGCGAGCAAAAATAGTTAAGAGGGTGATACGTACACAGACGAATACCTATAGAGAAAATGAGTTCAAACACTTTGTAACGTCTGGAGAAATTAAGCAGAGCAATTTCAAAAATGTATTAGGGGCAAAAATGTATTAGGGGATAACTGAGCCGCTTAAAAATCAATTAAGGTCCAGACTGAAAACCAGTGCTATGGAACCTTATAATGTATCACGGAGGCAGAATCCTTTTTGAAATCACACAACAGCATTATTTCCAATTTTTTATTTTTCCTACGAATTTCTGTTCACTAATGTTGTGTGTTGGTAAAAAAATTTTCTTTCTTTCTTTCTTTCTGTCTTTCTTTATTTCTTATTTTCTTTCATCCTTTCTATTATGCAAGCGATAGACCCATGGGTTGTCATTATCTTTTCTGTATGTGGGTGGGGCCCAATGGTGTAAAGAGTGGTGATTCATTCGCCATCAAAAGTGGAACAATTTAGCAAGGACACGGAACCATTTTTCAAGTTAAATAACCCTGGAGCAATGCGATACTATTTGTTAAATGATTTTTACGTTTGTGGTGGAAAAAATCATTTAAAAATAATTTCATATTGATATAACTTACTGAGTAACAATTTGAATTTCAAAGGTACAGCGATTAATTAATGATACATCATCATACATACCGAATTATATTACAAAGTACTTATTGTAAAACATTCCCACACGTCCTTTGTAATTTATTAACGTTAAAGTTAAATTTGAGCGTTTTATTGAGTGATTAAGTGCAGGCACTAACATATTCAGACTAGCTTGTGGTTGTCACTCTCAAATGTAGTTTTTATTTATTTATGGTGACTGTTAATACTAATAATGTAACTGCTTATTCACGTCGCAAATCTAGGAAAATATCTACTGTCATATTAACGTAATTATGTATCAGAGAAAGTCCGTCATACATCGGATTGGCAGAATATATTTTGACTGGAGAGAATGTTCAAAGGTAAATTGAACATTAGAATTGCTTTTGAATATTCTCTCCGTCCGTTATTTGTAACCATTTTGTTAAAGTGTACGTGGTGTACACTTTAACAAAATGGTTTAAGTAAATAAAATTGACTTTTAATGAGTAGTATTAATTTTTTTTGACTCAAATATACTGTTCTACTCTATTCCAATATATTTTACTCCATTGGATTCCATTTTATACTATTAAAATAAAACAAATTTCAATAAGAGATCATTTATTATGTTATCTTTCTTGTTTTTCATAAAATGGAATTATATTTACATTATAAATGCAAACATAAAAAATATAGATATTTTAGAAATCGATTTTTTGTGAATCGATACATCAGCTTACGATTTCAATCGATTTAAAAATCGACCTTTTTCGGAAAGAAGTGACATCCCTACTGACGACAACGATATTACAAAATGGCGTCAGTTTTATGGTAGGATTAGATATAAACAATGCAAGAATAATTGATTTGATTTGATGATTGATTAACCGACGAAAAAACGGAGGTTCTCAAGTCGACGTGTATATTTTTTTTATGTTAGACCACGCATAACTTTTTACATAGTGGACCGATTTTGATATTTTTTTTTATTAGATAGGGTATACCCCGAAATTGGTCCCATATAAATTTGAAAACAAAACGTCTACCCTAAGGGTGGTAAAATAGGGGTGATTTATTGTTTACTCACATATTCTAATGCTGAGTTGTGTATTACTACATTACATAATAATTACATTACATTACATTACAAAAAACCTCACGATGAATGAGCTTTAGACCTGTCAGTTTATTGTGTGTGGTCTACACTCAGTCAGGTCATCTCAGTCTCTGCATTTCTGCTAAAGCTCGTTCATCCTGAGGTTTGTGTAATACCTTATTTGGCTCTAGATTAGATAAAGCAATACCCTTAAGTTCTTGTACTCTACTTAGTGCCACATATACCTGTGCCACGTATACAGTGTTTGCCCTATGGCAAACACTTTCTTTCCGAGGTCGATTACAGCTTTATCAAGGGTCGTACCTTGTAATTTGTGAACCGTGACGGCTCAGCATAAAACTATCGGCAACATCCTGCGCTAAGAGTCGCCATAACCCTTCGTACTTTGAAAAGTTGCTACCACTTCACACAACCATAACTATCTTTTAGTCTGCTTCTTATGCTTTCAGTCTTTCCTCGCGATGATCTAAACTCTCCTGTTAACGTGTTAATCTAATTCTCTTTCTATTTGCTTCCCACCTTTTTTTCTCATTATTACATTCTTCTAAATATCTCTTTCTCATCCGAGCAGCATTTTTGGAGGCCTACCCATGGTGATATATAAAGCCTGTTTTTTTTTAAAGTATTTATATTCTACAACAAATAATAGTAAAAGTAGGATTATATAACAGTTAATAGCTATAGTAAGGTAGGTAACTAATTTGAAAGTATTCAAAAATTAAGCATGTAGTAATTAGTAGATTATAGCCACGAAAAATGATAAAATAAAAATTTTTAACAAAAAAATTAAACCGCCGAAAAAACTAAAAAGCAAAAAAAAATAAACCTTTTTATTTAACCTTAATAACTAAGTTCTTAAACTAATTTAAGTATACCTAAGTATATATTTTTGTAATTATTTTGAGTTTTTAATTAACCTTAATAACTAAGTTCTAAAACTAATGAAAGTATACCTAAGTAATTTCGAGTCGGCGCTAAACAATCAATGAACAAAGACCAGTAAATTACCTTAAATTTAAAGAAATAACCAAATCAAATTAACAATGCCGCACATCACGCTTTACATAATTAATTAATTTGCTTGTTTGGCGCCGACTCAAAATAACTTAGGTATACTTTCATTACTTTTAGAACTTAGTTATTAAGGTTAATTAAAAACTCAAAAAAATTACAAAAATATATACTTAGGTATACTTAAATTAGTTTAAGAACTTAGTTATTAAGGTTAAATAAAAAGGTTTATTATTTTTTGCTTTTTAGTTTTTTCGGCGGTCTAATTTTTTTGTTAAAAAGTTTTTATCAATAACTTTTTTCTCAAAAATTACGCGTTTCCGCATGTTGTCAACCCCCAACTCGACGGGAGTCAATGGAAAGCTAAACCCTTGTTTTTCTTTCAGTGCTTCAATATAAGTGTTCATTAAAATAGCCTTTTGCTTCAACGATTGGTAGAATACTGCCATCTGAGAGGCTGCATTACCGACCTTTCGCGATAGGGAATTAATACGCAGCTTTTGTTCAGAGTTTAGTTTTTCCTCCTGGGCAATATGGCATACTTCATTGTTCGTACACTGTTCATTTGAGGTCACCCAATTTTTAATTTCACTGGTGGCTAAAAATTAAATGGGGTCTGCAGCATTACGCTGAGATGGTTGAGGCATGCTGGGCGGACTCCGAGGTGTAATGGTGCTCCGGTAGAAAGGGCTATTTTTGTATGTATTAGACATGATTTCTCTCAAATGCTTTTCATTATAATTTGTTATTCACTACTATAATATCACAACTTCAAATCACAATCAAAGTGTCCATTGGCTTATCTAGGTCACAATTTTATAAATAAATTGAAAATATTTAAACACTTGTATAATTGCTCATAGGCACGGATGCTCGAATCGAGCTCCGTAAGTGTCTGTGAAAATAATTAATTATTAATAAAATATAAATTTTAGTAAAATTGGCAATTTACATTGATTTCTAAATCGATAAGTAACAATTTTTTTCGTAAACAAAGCTAGCCAGGTAAATTTAAATCAAATGATTTTTAAATGTTTCTTAATTCGTATACTAACGATATATCATATTTTTAAGGATATTGACGTAAGCTTAAGGATATATTTATATAACATCGACTTGGTTTTCTCGATTTAGGGAAGCGGTAGGTAGTTATTCTCGTCGGAAATAAAATATAAACACTGAAGGCATCAAATACAAAAATGAATTTAAATCTTTATTATGGATAATAAGAAGAGCAAATACTTAAGATAACCAGAAACAGTACGTTATTGGCAGCAACCCTTCTGAGTGATGATATCATACTTTGTATGGTATAAATCAACAGAATGTAGGAAAGACGTCGAGTTAAGTAGGAAATGTCATTTTTTTTTTCTAATTATTTTGTTTATTTGTACAGTTTTGTATTTGTTGTGAATGTCTCGTTGCTGTTGTGGTCATAAAATAAATCGCAAACGCTGATCATAAGGTCCTTGGTTCGAATCATTCTAGAACGAACATTTAACAAGATATTCTGTCTTAATCATCAGTGATGATAACACGTTTATATTTTGATTCTTTATTAAATATAAATGGCGCCTATGTTAAAAAATACACATACTCCACATAATACCTATGGGCACTATGTGGACTATGTGTAGTTGTCTTCGTGTTGCAGTTGTTCATACGCGATGGTCAAAACTTACCATCAGGTGAACCGAATACTCGTTTGCCCATCTTCTATGAGTAAAAAACCAAACACAGTTATTAAAAAAAAACTTAATTCTTATCCATGTATTTTGAAACTATGTTTATTTGAATGCCAAAGCGAGCCCGGTGCGAATGAACCGGTAACGATTCTATGATCTGCCAACATGTGTTCTTGATGGTCCCATTCGATAATTTACCTATCTTACTGAGTTCTTGCTTATGGTATTATTCGTTGATTTATTACATATTCAACGAGAATCATATTTTGTCGTGTCATATTATATAACCAGTAGTTTTTTTTCCTCGAACTTCTTTGTGAAATCGTTTTGCCATATTTGCCATTTGGTTTGGCAACCGTAGTTTTATTTTTGTTCTGAGTTGTTATCATGGAAGTGCAACTGCCCGTGTCCTGTATCAGTTTCCATTTGTTGCCTCTTACGGTACGCACGCCACGGGACTAAATGAGGTACTCAGTTATTCTTAAAATGTCCCTATATGGTATTTATTTTTTATAGAATATAAATTTTATACTTATGTATGTTTCATATATCAGTTATTACTATATGTTAATTTGTTTTATTTAATATAACAGGATGCTAAGTCATAAAATATATGTTAAAAGGAAGGAAAAAACTACACGAAACATCCTCTCATCTCATCGACCACATAGCCGTCGTATGCTGAAGAATTTTCATTTAATTTTGTATTTATCGTAAGTTCGCCAACTATCTGAACAACTCGCGAGTTTAACTCACATTACCCGCATGCCTCCTAAAGTTGGTAGAGCTGTGGCTGTCTAATTTCACAACTATTAAATGAGTGAACAGTACTGACGGAGTATTACGACAAAATAATTCTTATAAAATACTTATTATTTTTGAAAACATGCTATGATTTTTATTTCATTAAACATTTTCTGGGTGGAATGATCATGACGGCTAAATATAATATATACGTGGCAGAACAACGCTGTAGCTACGAGAATATTATGCTATATTATCAATAAGTCAGAGCAACAGGGATAAGACCACGCTCTCACAGAATACCAGCGCAAAATAGCCGTGTTTCATATGGTGCGCGTAGAGAACGGGAGACCATTTTTACGGGCAACGATGCATTGAATTTTAGTCCTCAGGGGTGACAACGCATCTACATTTTGAGTCTTAATTGAGAATAAATGTAGATGTCTGTAGGTCGCAGCATCCACTTACTTATATGCAGAATATGAGCTAATTTGTCACCCTTATTCTATAAAAATATATTTTATATATATTAATATTGAGAAAATGTATTTTCTTATATTCGTTTTGGTGGGTTCTAGTTTAGTTTATATTATTATTACTACACTCACTGTCCTGTTCTATTACTTGCACTAATGATAGTTCAGAAGTTGTGTTGCACAAATAAAAGTCATTGTTAATGTATAAGAAAGTCATTTCGACAATATTTTCCTTAGTGTAACCAAATTACTAAAGGTACATAAAACCTAAACTACCGAACTACCAAACTGACTACCGAACTACAGAGGAGGGTGCGTGATGGGTGCCGACTAACTCGCCTAGCGGCGGCCCGCTAATAATGCTGATGCAAAATTGTAAACATGACCTACAATTGCCACCACATCCGCGTGCAAAAGTTATTTTTGTGTATTAGGTTACACACTAGTCATTTTAAAGGCTTTTATTTAACTTGAAATGGTTGGTATGTTTGTAATGGTCAAATCTTGAAACTGAATTTTAAAGCAGTCATTCTCAACCAATTGAGCCGAAAATTTGCAAACATATTTTTAATTTGAATGACAATGCATGGTTAGCTCAGTGACGACATTCGTAATGCGATATGGTGAACTGCCCAATATAGTGGACTAGTTATTTTCTATACACTCCTGTGATATGGGTATGAAATGAAGGAATTTACTGAGAAAAACACGAAAACAGAATTACGTCACTCTTAATCTAATATGGTGAACTCCCAAAGATGGCTGACTATGTCTTCTTTTATACACTACCATGATATGGATATTAAATGAAAGGGTTTGCAGAGAAGAATACGAATAAAATGACGTCCGCATTCAACTCTTTTAGGATTTGGTATACTACTGCCCAGCTAAACAATAACACTTAGTGGGGTTGTGTCTTAATATCGACATAAACCTTGGGCAAATACTGGCAGTGGTGAAAAAAATCAAAATTTCAGAAACCAAATCAACCACAGTACAAATTTTAAAAAGTTATAACTCGGCAAAGGTTATATTATACCATATAATTATATATTATATCATTATAGTTTGATGGTACTTGAACAAATGTAGGGACCGACAAGTAACAACTGTTGGAGATAAAAAAATCATTTTAATGTAATGTATGCAAGACAATTAAATCAGAAAAATATTTGCTTCAATCCGTCCGTAATTTTGTTATCCCCGGATTTTTGGAGTCCCCAATTAACATTTTGGGGTCGAATTATTCGGGTCAAATTTTGCAACTGAATTTTAAAAGTATGCCTAGCTAAGTGCTAAGTCCAATATGAAATAATGAAATAATAGACATAGAAACAAATGCAGATATAACTAAAAAAACATTTTTAAAAACAAATTACACATAAAATAAAAAAGTAAAACAGGATATCCGGTTTTCTAGACTCACCATACGAGACACAGCAGCGTTAAGCTGCTATTTTAAGTTGATATTCTGTGAGAGCGTTATCCTTCTCCGGTCGAGCTGACCCATTCCTGCTACAACTATAATATGTCTGCAGCATGGCTCTACCACGTCTAAGAGAAGAAAGAACGTACGCACTTATAGGAGAATTCAACTTGTACTTTTACAAAAAGTTATATTTTAAACTTTTGAGTCACTACGGACTGTTACAATCTCAAAGTCATCTAAATATTTAATATTTACGTGGTAAACCCAATGCTGTAGTTATATTCAGGCCCTTTTTACTGGAAATGAGGCATTCCATCTTAGTCCTCACGGGTGACAACGCATCTGCATTTTGATTCGCAAGCGAGGATGGATGTAGATGTCTATGGGTCGCAGCAACCACTTACCATCAGGTGGACTGTGTGCTCGTTTGTCACCCTTATCCTATAAAAAAAAAATATTATTAGTATAGCTGTAGCACGAATGGGTCGGCTTGACCGGGGAAGGATCACGCTCTCACAGAATACCAGCGTAAAATAGCAGCTTGTCACTGCTTTGTTTTGTATGGTGAGTGTAGAGAACCAGAGACCCTTTTTACTGGAAAAGAGGCATTACATCAGGGCTCGGAACCGGTTAACAAAGAGCGGTTAATTTCGATTATATACCGGTAAATTTATCGCTAGTTCAATTATCGGTTAATAAATTAACCAATTTTTATTTAACCTAAACGATAAAGGTTACTGGTTATTTAATGGTTTTGAGTTTTTACACTAATATTAACCGGTTAATTCCGTAAAACGTGAAGGCAGTTATGAATAGGACAGGTAGATTCACGTTGTGAGGTGCTTATGCGGCATCGCCGCATGCGGGCATACTAATCATCAATTATCTGCCTTTAAGCGATTCCTTTTTTCAGTCGCGATCAAGCTTTCAATTTAAGTTTGGCGTTTACGAAAAACGTGAAAGTATTATAGAAGTTTTGAAGAAAGAAAGGCAGTTATTGTGTTTGGTTTATTTGTTAAGACTGGATTTATCTCATAACGAAGTAAATAATTTATTCTTGTGTACCGGTTGTTTATTTAGGATGGGCAGAAAAAAAGAGATCCGAAGAGATCGTGATCCTTGGCGATTTTAACTCTGATTTCAGATGTGGAGGTTCATGCACCTTCTCTGTTGGAACTTCTGCTGACCTCTCATCCGGACGTATATCAAGTTTCTGTCGACACTCCTCATGGCTCCTAAGACCATTGTCTTGTCCGGAGGGTGGTGTAACTCACACTATCGCCGCGGTTGCATTCTGCAGGCTGCCGCCGTGTTTGGCACTATAGGTCGACTGATTGGGATAGGATGCGGTCTTATTTTGCATTCTACCCTTGAGGGTGGATTTGCTTCTCGGTGGACAATCCCAGCAATGTTGCTGATTTTGTTGTTGATGTGGTACTTCAGGATATGGAACTTTTTATTCCTTTTTCTGTGGTGCCCGTCGGAGGCAGATTCCAGCAATGGTTTGGTCGCACATGTAAAATGGCATCACACTTTAAGCAGGAGTGCTACCACCACCTGAGCTGATGACATATTTACATCCCGAAACGTTGATGTCTCGGGATGTAAGCAACAGCGCTCTTCAAAAGAAGTATAATTCCGCCTCCAGGTTCTTCAAAATTCATTGCCAAGGCAAAGTCAGAGCACATCGGTGGAGTTGGTGAGAGGTTAGTTCGCCTTCCTTCGGTTACCCGTGCATTCTAGTCTCTTGCCAAGGCTGTTCAAGGGAATTTCTGTCAGTCATCTCTGCAAAGAGAGGGCGACTCCATGCCGCAAAGGAGAAAGCCGATCTGTTAATCTCTCTTGTTGGGTCCAACTCTACTCTCGATGACGGGGGAACACACTGCCGACCATCCCGTGGTTTGAATGTTCCATGCCAGATGTGAGGTTTACACAGCGCTCGGTTAGCAAAGTACTCCTCCCTCTGGTCGTCAACGAGTGGGCCTGATGGAGTCCCATTGTGCTAAAGACGTGTGCTCCGAAATTGGCACCGGTTTTAACGCGTCCTTTCCAGTACTTCTTTTCCTAAGGCGTTATCTCAAATTCATAGAAGACAGCTTTGGTTCACCCGATCGCTAATAAATGCGACCGCTCAGACCTGTCTTACTACACGCCTCTCGCCTTTACCTCCTTACACTTCAAAATAATGGAATCTATTATAAACAGTTTTTGTCGGGTTGATAAGCTGGTGATCTTCCGGTCTATCTAACTCATAGATGAGTGGAGGCAGTAGAGTCCAAGGGGTAGTTATTGGCCGTTAGTTTGGTCATAGCGAAGGCCATCGATCTGGTCTGGCACAAAGCGCTTCTTTCGAAGCTCCCTTCCTATAGGATTCCCGAGAAATTGTGCAATTGGATTACCAGTTTCCTTGCTGATCGGAGCATCAACGTCGTTGTAGACGGTGCATGCTCTGATTTCAAGCCTCTTGACGCTGGTGTTCTACAAGGCTGCGAGCTATCACTAACGCTGTTCTACTGCATATCAATATATGTTGCAAACTAGTAACAACGACAGCACTGGTGATGCAATTATACACCAGCCGTGCCAATATTTCTCGGGCAAACGTTTCCGATTACCGGAACAAACTTGTGTCTGAAGTCGATTCTTTGCTGAACAAAGTCTCGGATTGAGGGCGGCTAAAGCTAGTCCAGTTCAATCCCCAGAAGACACAAGTTTGCACGTGCACCGCTAAAAGGAACCCCTTTGTCGTATCTCCTCAGTTTCAAGGCACTCCTATTGCTGCCTCAGCTAGCATCGAAATCCTCGGCGTCGACATATTGAATAGTGTGCAGTTTTGTAGTCACTTGAAAGGAAAGCCCAAATTGGCCTCTAAAAAGCTAGGCGTGTTCAGTAGAGCGGGACAGTATTTCATGTCGGCACATCGCTTGCAACTTTATAAAGCGCAAATTCGGCCTCTCATCTCAGGGCCGGGGCACGCCAGTGTCAGCTCCTTCCACTTAACCGCGTCCACCGCAGAGCGGTTCGAGTCGTCTACGTCCGAATTCTTTCTGATCGTCTCGATTGACTGGCACTGCGTAGGGATGTTGCATCCCTTTTCATTTTCTACCTCATCTACCTCGGGTAGTGCTTTGAGGTTCGGTTTATTCTCAGCCGCCATATTTCGTGAACCCACATCGCGTCAAAATTCACGGTACCATCCTCACCATCTGGATGCTTGACGGGCCACCACTGTGCATTTTACTAGGAGTTTTCTTCTTCATACAACTTCTCTGTGGAATTGTTTACCACCGGCGTTTTTCCGGACCGATACGATTTAGGGACCTTCAAGAAAAGAGCTTACGCCTTTCTAAAAGGCCGGCAACGCACTTGCAATTCCCGTGGTGTTGCGATTGTTCATGGGCGGCAGTAGTCACTTACCATCAGGTGATCCGCATGCTCGTTTGCCCCCTTTTCTATAAGAAAACGTACGACGAGGAAACTCAAAAAATCTAAGTGCTTGATTGAGGGCTGTAATATGACTATCAAGATGGTTTCTAGAACACTCATTATACCCAAATTATTCCAATAACGGTACTTGGCACGACCTGGGATTCAAACCCAGAACCAAATCTTGATCCACAGTCGCGCTACTAACCACTATACCAACGAGGCAGTCGGCAATCAGACCAGTGGAAGCCCCTTCAAAATCGGTCTAGCCATTTCGGAGATTAGCCGGAACAAGCAGACATACAGACAGACAAAATTCAATTTTTTTATATTATATACTTTCATAATGTGTATTTAGTAAAAATATGTTATTTTGATGTTACGAACAGACACTTTAATTTATTTATTTGAACAGTTTCATATTCGTAAAGTATGAAAGTGTGTAAAAAATTCGATAGTGATATTATTTTGATCTTGAGGTGTCTGAAAACTTGGCTGTATTTTTACTAATTTTCTTTTATAATTCAATACTAGATCGTAGATATCAGTGTGATTTATACTGATGATCTAGCTAATTGGGAGTTATTAATAATTACTTTAAATAAAAGACAGGATTTTTAGTGTATGTATTTGGTTACAGTCGACAGCAAAATGTAGCCGAATTTAATAATAATGATTTGTTAGATTCAAAATATTTTTCTTTATTAATTTCTGTATAAGTGAATTTAATTTTATCTATGTGGTTACCTTGCACTGTATTTAGAAATCCTAATACTTTATAGTAGCATCTTGTACGTATACAACATGATAAGATTTGCTCCAATTCCTCATTAATGAGATGTGAAAAATGGTAATTTCTTTTTTTAGAATTCTCTGAACATAACAAATAATTTTTATCGTGTTTAGACATGACTTCTTATCAAAATTTTCACCTCAGAAGTGGTCATTATTGATTTTTGCCAAGACGGAGATAGAGGTTAGTCCTAATCACGAGCTTCTGAATTTTAAAAAATCTGGTAATCTGCCTCACTTTAGTCCTAAAAAGAACAAATACTACAGCATATAATTTCATAAAGTTTTAAAAAGATCGTGTTCTATTAAGAAATTGGTTTAACCGGTTAATTCTTACTACTTAAACCTAAATTTGTGGAAAACCGGTATTATATTATTATATAATTTATAAAATTGGTATATATTAATAAAATATGGCTGTGAATACCGTGAAATGTAGCAATTGTAATATTGTAATATGTGAGTTACTGGCTTTTGTACAAAACAAAGCAGATGTGATGGACGAAGATAGTATTACTCGTCTGTGCAATACGGCATTTTCAAGTAATGAAATCACAGAGGCTAAGAAATTACTTTTTGAGTCCTTGAAAATGAATAACCACAATAGAATTAGAAAAGGAGACGGCAAAAGTAAGCGAGAAATCACGGATATTATTTGTGCTATAAAAGAGTCAGACCCTGAGCTTTTACCTATCTTTGTAGCAAGAGATTTACGCCGATCACGTTTGATCACATCGACGCGACTAGACTCTTAAAAGATATAATTAGGTTGCAGAATGACATTTCAATTATTAAGGAAACCTATGCTACAAAGGATATGCTAAATAATAAATTACCCATGACAAACCACAATGTTAATACAAAACGAAGAGGAATATGTCGAAAACCCAGTTTAGATTGTGCGAGTGATCCTTGTGGTATACCTGATATTTCACCAAATCAATTTGAATATGATGAATTAACAACTGCTAATAAATCTTATTGTAATCCTAAAGTCAATAATATGTTATTGACTCATACGTGTATTTCTGACTCGCTTGCTACGCCGACAGAAGGTCATAACACTGACCCGCCCTTATCTGTTTTAATGCAATCTTACGGTAAGGCTAGTATTGAAGATATGCCACCTACATCACAGCCAGTGCGAACTGAAGCCCGCACCACGGTTATGTCGGCGGAAATGCAGACAAACCAAACTCCCCTATCTTATAAGGAGGCCACTGCAGTTTCATCGAATAATCTAGTAATTGAACATGTTAGTAATAAGGGTACGGGCGATATTCATGATTACTTAGATGATGAACTTGGAAAAGACGATTGGACCTTAGTGCGAAACAAGCGCGTAAAAAGCAAGTTTATTGGTTTAAAAGGCAAAGCTGATATGCACGGAGACTGCAAATTTAAAGCAGCAAATATAAAAATCCCGTTTTATATTTACAACGTTGATAACAGCTGCGAGACTGTTGACATAATGAATTATATTAAATGTAAAACTAACACTGATGTGCGACCAGAGAAAGTAAATATGAAATTCAAAAAGGGCTATGGAGGTTACAAATTTATGATTCCAAAGGATAAATTACATGTGTTTATGGATGAAAACCTATGGCCCACTGGAGTATCTTTCCGCAGATTTATTAGGTTCAATAAGCCGAGTAATCTTAATGAAAGTAAGTCGAGTAACCTATCTTTATTAAAAAAACATGGTGAATAATGTTGCTAGGGATAACACAACAATCAAGTTGATAAGCTTTAATTGTAAATCTTTTAAAAGATCAGCAGAATTCGTAAAGTCTTTGAGTGAAAGGGCGGACATAATTGCACTCCAGGAGACATGGCTCCTGCCCCATGAGATTCCTGACTTGGGTCAAGTAAATAAGGATTTTTGTTTCTTCGGGAAATCTGCGGTTGATACAAGCAAAGGAATATTGCGAGGACGGCCTTATGGCGGTGTCGGCTTACTATGGAGAAACAACGTGTTTGACTCTGTATCTGTGGTTCCGTGTATGAGCGAGCGTATTATTGCTATTAAAGTATGTGTGTCTGATAGGTTTATGTTATTTTTTAATGTGTATATGCCTACGGACGAGCAAGACAATCTGGTAGAATTTGTTGAGTGTTTAAGTGAAATATCTACAATAGTTGATAATGAGAATATTGAAACTATGTATGTGTTAGGAGACTTTAACGCTCACCCAGGTACGTTGTTTGGTAAGGAAATGTTAGAATTTTGTCTAGAACAAAATTGGTTTACAGCCGATATTATGAAGCTAGGAATTGACTCAAGTTCTTATACCTTTATGAGTGATGTACATGGTAGTTGTCGTTGGCTTGACCACTGTTTAACAACTCAGGCTGCATGGAAGTCAGTAGTCACAATTAAAATTCATAATGACGTTTATTGGTCAGATCACTTTCCATTAGAGGTGCAGTGTGATCTCACAATGGTTAGGCGTAGACCACTGTCGGTTCAGGAATATATAATCAATAAAGTAAAATGGGGTGAGCGTAATTCGAACCAAATTTACATATATGGCAAATACTGTAACGATAAATTAAGAGAAATCGATTTCCCGTATGAACTAAGTCAGTGTTGTGATAATATGTGTAATATTTTAGCACATCGATCTGTGATAGATAAATTATATATATCCATTATTAATATTTTGTGTGAGGCCTCTAAGTACAGTTTCGACAGTGATCGCGACCGGCAGATAAACAGAAAACGTGGTCGACCTATACTGGGATGGAACTGGCACGTGCGTGATGCTCACCGGGATGCTCGACAAAAATTCCTTAATTGGATCTGGCATGGGAAACCGCGTGGTGGGTATTTTTATAATGATATGATGGAATCTAAAAGAGTATTTAAACGAAAACTTAAGTTTTGTCAAAATAATCAGGACCAAATCAAGATGAATAAACTAGCATATCAACATAGGAATAAAGATTTTCGTGGGTTTTGGAAGCATACTAAGCAGTTGAGTCCTAGAGCAGGTATTCCGGTGAGCGTTGGGGGTGTGAATGAGCCGGCGAAGATAGCCAATCTTTTTAAGAGTCAGTTCCGGGTTCAGTCTTCTTTACAGTCACCTATTGAAGTCGATGCGGAGATTCATCACCAGACTGGTGCATCAACTCATGTGCCCGATCGCATCACCGCTAGGGACATCACTGTTTTGGTAAATGGCATGACTGGAGGAAAGTCACCTGGTCACGATTGGCTTAGCATCGAGCACTTTCAACACGCTGGACCGCACTTACCTAGACTGCTGGCGCTCTTTTTCACCCTCTGCATGAGACACTCTTATTTGCCGGAAGAGCTAATGAGAACGGTCGTGGTACCGATTTTGAAAAACAAAACCGGCGATATTTCGGATATGTGCAACTATCGGCCCATTTCATTAGCGACAACTGCGGCTAAGATACTTGACAGTGTGCTTGAGAGACAGTTAAAAGTGCATGTTAAGTTAAACGATGCACAATTTGGTTTTAGACCAAATCTATCCACTGAGTGTGCAATACTGTCGCTGAAGCACATTGTGGGGTATTACACTGTAAGGAATACGCCAGTGTATGCGGCCTTCCTGGATCTTTCAAAGGCTTTCGATCTTGTCAGGTACGACATTCTGTGGGATAAATTGCGAAAGGCTGGTCTACCCGTCTCGTACATTAGCATTTTTAGCTATTGGTACGGTCATCAAATTAATCAGGTCAGGTGGTCTAACGCACTGTCTGACGAGTATAGGTTAGAATGCGGTGTGAGGCAAGGGGGGTTAACCTCACCTACGCTTTTTAATCTATATATAAATGAACTGATTCATAGACTCGGGAGTGCACATGTCGGCTGCTCTATTGATGGACTCTGCATGAACAATATCAGTTACGCAGACGACATGGTGCTTCTGAGCCCGTCAGTCAGTGCACTCAGACGGCTTTTGATCATATGTGAGGTTTATGCAGAAGCCCACGGTTTAAAATATAATGTTGCAAAGAGTGAGCTCATGGTGTTTAAGGTGGGCACGAAGAAACCTAATTTCGTACCACCTGTAACTTTAGGGAGTGTTGCACTTAAACGAGTAACCGAATTTAAGTACCTCGGCCATGTGGTTACCGAAGATTTAAAAGATGATAAGGATATTGAAAGAGAAAGGAGGGCGCTGGCTGTCCGCTGCAATATGCTGGCCCGCCGGTTCTCACGTTGTACAGTCGAGGTAAAACTTATTTTATTTAAGGCCTATTGCCAATCCCTCTATACGTGCGCCTTATGGGTCAGATTTACGCAGCGGGCATACAACACCCTACGTATACATTATAATAACGCTTTTAGATTGTTGCTGGGGCTCCCACGTTACTGTAGTGCATCAGGTATGTTTGTTGACGCTCACATAGACAATTTTTCAACACTGATTCGCAAAAAAACTGCGTCACTGATGCACAGGGTTCGTGGGAGCACCAACAGCATTCTTAACGTAATTAGCGAGAAACCCGATTGTACTTTTTTGAGGCACTGGACGCATGTTCATGTCCATGTATCCGGTGCCTCGGACAGGCAACCCAGATATATGAACTAATGTTTATTTAATTTACTATCTACTTTTAACAAATTATGGTCTGCAATAAATGATTAATTATTATTATTATATCATTAATATAAGCTATGTTTATGATTTTGTTAATATATTATTAAGCCGGGTCTGTTGTGAGTTACGTTTACACTGATTTATATTATTTTGTTAATATTAAATAATTATTATATTTTCAATATTATTATGAATACTTATACATTTGATATAATTTTAGTAATGAGTAATAATTTTAGTATTAGAATTAATTTGAATGAATGTAATATTACCCTATGATCCTTGCTGGTCGAAATAAATAAATAAATAAATAAAAAATAAAATAAAATAAAATTCCGCAGAACGTTTTTGGGGTCAATGACCGAAACCGGTTAAGAATTTGAACCGGTTTCCGAGCCCTACATTCCATCTCAGTCCTCACGGGTAACAACGCATCTGCATTTCGATTCTTTATTGAGGATAAATGTGGATGTCTATGGCTTACAGCAATCACTTACCATCAGGTGGACTGTGTGCTCGTTTGTCACCCTATCCTATAAAAAATATTAATTTTTAAAACATCATACCCTATTTTACAACGCTTTGGGGTAAAACTTTGTCTCCTAGTTTATATGGGACCACCCACAAATAATGTATATTCTATGTAATAAAAATAATCACCAAATCATCAAAAAAAGAATCGTGTAACATTCATTAGAAAAACTCAAGTTCGCATAACTTTAAGATGCATGCTTTTTTATGGAAGAGGAGGCAAACGAGCATACGGCTGACCTAATGGTAAGTGATTACCGTCGTCCATGAACTGCAACACCAGGGGAACTTGCAAGTGCATTGTCGGCCTTTTAGAAAGGAGTAGGCTCTTTACTTGAAGGTCACTACATCGTATCTTAAAAACCGCCGGCGACAGTAAATTCCAATATTACACATAATATTTACATGATACTGGCTGAATTTTGCGAGACTGTCACTCAACTTCTTAACATATTCATCAGTTTTCGGTATTTCGAAATATTACATCTTGACCTAATATTGCTCTAAAATTTCAAAACACATAAAAACATAAAAGCGAAATGCTTTCTACATTTCGTGTTGAAATATAAACTTAACAAGTAAGTCTTATGTGATCATGTACTTGTACACATTGTCTTTATTTGTGGAGGTCTAAACAATTAATTGGTCGGCGACAAGATGAGACCAGTTCTAAATTACTGGATTTACCGATGTCACTCTGACGCGTACCTAAAGCCTTACAGATTAAGTCTGTGAAGCTGACACTAGCATTATGTTCAGACAAAGCGATTATCTTGAGGTGTAAACTAAATCGTGGATGAAATTCATTAATGTACTAAGTAACCTTGTAATGAGTATTTATAACTATTGAATCGTCGTTAATTTATCATTTTTTATAAAAAACAATTAAGAAAAACAACTTAAAAATCACCTGATGAAGTGGCTATTGCAGTCCATGGACACCAATAGACAACTTCAAACAAAGAAAGCTACAAAATCCGTTGTCATTACCGAGAACTGTAATTGTTCTGGTTTTCGATACCGTTTAGACTGGTAAACTGCATTATAAGCACTGCTATTTGACGGCAGAAATGAGTAAGAGAGTTGTACCTACAAAGGGACTCTTAGAAAATAATTCCAAGAACTTAGTCAATCACAATTTATCAAATAAGTGAAGCTATTTTATTAAATGAAGAAATATTGTATGAAGAATTTTGTCGACTGCTCCGTGGTGCAGTGGCTTTAGAATGAATTGCAGCACTAAGGGCTGCAGGTTCGTATCCCGCACAGAACAAGTATTCATATGGCTTACAAATATTTTTTTCCGGGTCTGAATGTTTGTCCTACTGAAATTTATGTACGTAAACACTTCCCACTATACACAGGAAAATCCTAGTGTGAAGGTAACATTTTATTATAATAAAATAAAAAAGAATATCAAACAGTTTGTAAATTCTAAATGTAAGTTCAAACAGTTATCGTAGTGATAACACTCAAAAACAAATATACAAATATTACACGTTGCGTTCCGCTGACTGCGTATCAATTAGCGGTGTAGCAATGCTTTTGCTTTGAACGATATTTCATGCATCAGTGCGTGTGGAAAAATGATGACCAACGGATATGTAATTAGCTTATTATTTTATATTTAACTAGCTGGCTCAGCTTACGTTATTTTACCCTTTACTGTACGTAGCGCTTATTTTGATTATCAAATTTTTCAGTCAATTTGTATAAAAAATACTATAGGTAAATTACGTATAACATGATTACACGGATTTTTTTTAAGTGTTTAAATACACACAAGTTTTCACTAATAACCTTATTATACTTCCAATTTTCTAATAATTTTATGTCAAACTTCAATTTAAAAAAAAGTTTGGAAAATCCATAAGACTTTATGAGTTATGTTTTAGTTAGTTTAGTTTAGTTTTAGTTTATGCTTATTTGATCATCATAATATTATCATTCAGGTCACTCCATAAAGTCAAGGACATATTTAATTATAAATATATACATCTTACTATTAGTACGTAATACTATTATTTATTCTGTGTTTTTAAAATATTGTAATAAAATCTCTGATTATTATAATAATCAAGTATGTATAAAATTTGGTTTTGCATACCTTATAGGGGCTACACACGATCACTTTAAACTGTCAGTTTTGACTGATCAGTTTTAACTGACAGTGAAAACTGAGCGTGTGTACGATGAAAACTGTCAGTTTTTTTATTATCAGTTAAAAATTATGATATATTGTTGATACATATTTTTAACTGAAATGACGGAACTGATCAGTTAAAACTGTGCGTGTGTATGCGGTGTTTCTTCAGTCTTGTTGCGATCACGAGGTTGAGGTTAATTTCTTCACTCATTCTGAGATAGTTGTGCCAATCCTTCGAAACAATTTTTAGTTCGGTTAATAAATTAACATGGGAATAATTTTTTTTTAACCACTCTTTACACCACTCTTTGCGTGTATTTTTTATTTCTATTTTTTAAAATTATTAATAAACCAAGCACGGCTAAAGCGTCGTCGTCGGCTGATGACATCTTGAGATGGTAATGTTGTTTGTGGTCAAAGAGAACAGTTAAAACTGAGCGTGTGTGTCCCTGTGCCTTGTAAACACGATAACTTCTGAAAATATCAATTGTTTAACTCAATCTATTTTTAATCTCTTCATCTATCATGTGGGAAGCCACTGAATGTAAATGGCAGTGTAATTTTGTTTTGTTTAGCTATTATTAATTTTTTTCGGCTCCGAAATGGCGAAATTTTCGTTGATTTGGTAGCCTCGTATATAAATTATTTCTGTAAATGGGGAGTTTGCAGCGGCTTAAAAAGATCGCTGTACAAATACACAATATTCGAATAACCAAATTTCTTTAATACTTGATTATAATAATAATAAGAGATTTTTTTATTACAATATTTAAAAGCACAGAATAAATAATAGTACGAGTAGTACGTACTAAAATTAAGTAGTATAATTTTTATTGTCATGGGTGACATTTTCATGCTTTTCGAGGGTGTCGAAACGGATAGGGTTGTCGAAATGTAAATCCAAGATGGCGGCCGCAATAGGTATCAATTTTTTTATCATGGGTGTCATTTTCATGGTTTTCGAGGGTGCTGAGGTCGATGGTGCTGTCAAAATGTAAATCCAAGATGGCGGCTGCAATAGGTATAAATGTTTTCATCATGGGTGTCATTTTCAAGGTTTTCGAGGGTGTTGAAGCTAATAGTGCTGTCGAAATGTAAATCCAAGATGGCGGCTGAGGTAGGTATCAATTTTTTCATCATGGTGCCATTTTCATGGTTTTCGGGGGTGCTGATGCCGATAGTGATGTCAAAATGTATTTAAACTACTTTAAAAATTCCGTATAATCATGTTATACGTAATTTTTTTAATGCGCTTAAGGTATGCCCAATTGGATTTACCAATATAATTTAATAATATTTTGTATTTGTACAGCGATATTTTTGAGCCGCTGCAAACAACCGATACAGTATCCAATCTCGACGGCGGTTGAAGCCGGAGTGAGTGAGGCAGTCTATTTAGTAAAATAAATTAATAAAAGGCTGCTAAAATACCAAAAATTCCGACATTTCGCAGCCAAAAATTTTAACTAAACAAAACAAAATTAAACTTTCATTTACATGCCATGGCTTCCCAGATGATAGATGAGGAGATTAAAAAATAGATTGAGTTGAAACATTGATATTTTCAATAGTTATCGTGTTTACGCTGCCATGCAGACTTGATAAATCCACACCATGAGCTACAAAAACCCCTTTTTATGTAAAAATAGTAATTAATCGATTTAAAAAAATATTAATAAGTTCACCACACATTTATCTTTCTGACATTGTGCTTTTTATATCATTTATATGTGTAATATGGATTGTTAGATACGATTTCATGCGACAAAACGTGGAAGTTTTAATTTTTAAGCCCTAGCAGAACATACCTGCTCGCTTCGCGCTTAAGGCATACAATAATTATTTATATTTGTAATTATTTAATTATTTAACTTACCATCAGGTGCAATGTAAATATGTTTGTCACTTCAATTTTATGTAAAAAGGGCCTCAGGTTCCATAATCTTATCTTAACTTCTTATCAGCCCGTAACGTCCCACAGCTGGGCAAAGGCCTCCCCAACCTCTTTCCGCCTTTCGCGGTTATACGCCAATGCGGACCAGTTTTTCATGAATGAGTCCAGTTCCACCCGCTATCGTTCTCTGGGCCGACTGCCATTTATAGGAGTCCACTAAGTTGTAATTTCGGCTCAAAGTTCTTCTGACATACGGTAGACATGACCGGTTCCATAAGCGATATACTATCACTACGCTGCTATTTTACTCTGTGAGAGATTTATTATCTGTGAACATGATTCTGTCTCGATTGAGCAAGCCAAGCTGCAAACACACACAAACTTTTTTTATAGCATAGGATGACAAACGAGCACACAGTCCACCTGATGGTAAGTGGTTGCTGTGGCCCATAGACATCTACATCTATCTTCGTTTGCCAATCAAAATGCAGATACGTTGTCAGCCGTGAGGACTAAGATGGAATGCCTCTTTTCTAGTAAAATAGGTCCCCGGTTCTCTACACTCACCATACGAAACACAGCAGTGTTAATCTGCTATTTTACGCTGGTATTCTGTGAGAGCGTGGTCCTTCCCCGGTCGAGCCAACCCATTCGTGCTACAACTATACCAGTAATATAGCTGCAGCATGGCTCTGCCACGTATAAAAACTGCAGCAAACGTCTAAGAAGTTAAACTTATACATCATCTTAACCTACTTGTGTCAAAAATTACAACATTTTTTACACGGTCCCACGGTCACATCAAAAAGTGTCATTAAGTCATGAATGTTTGGTCTTTATGTTTTGATTGTTTTCGATAGAATAGAATTTTATTCAATATAGATTATAAAAAACTAATTTTTCAACCCTATTATTCTTTCGAAAAAAAAACTGTACAGTACAGTAATATTTTAAAATATAAAATAGGATGTACAATTATTTACCACACTTATATAAGATACAGCCGGAAAGGATCGCCTCATTACCAGGGGTTATTATCAAAATGTAATCGTAATTTATATTATGGTAACAATTTCTATTTAACATGTTTAATAAAAAAAATGTAACAGAAAGCAGACCTAAGCTTACACATGTGTGTTTACGTTGTATATGTATTGTTATACTTTGCAATCGCTAAATTTAGGTTCTATATCCAATACTCTTGTTCCTAAATTAATTTTAAAAATTTTGCACTTTGCGCCCTCTCTTTATTCTCTGATCGACCAGATGGTAGAAGGATGGTATCCAGAGGATAGAAAACACTTTATTGTACGCTAAAAAAGTAGATTCGTTAGAAAATGCCCTATGGCATTCTGTTAGCCATTTTGTAAGCGTTTGTGTGCAAAGAAATCAAAAAATAAATAAATATATAAATCAACTAAGATAGATTTCCAGTCATATTAAAAAAATCATTAAGCACTACTTATAATACATACTTGTAGTAGAAAGTTATATGCAGTGTACATATGTGGTAAAAAGAAAGGGAAAATAAAGTACACTTAATGAATAAAAAAGAATATCCATATCTAAAACTCTGCGTGGAAACAATATATATGCTGAAAAATATATGCTGCAATAAGGCCTTAATAATTATATAAAGACAAAACACATAGGAAATTGCACTAACAATTCATTCCTTTTCTCATTGAAGAAGCGTAACAGAAACCAACCTTAAGTGTTTAGGAATTAGCTCTGGAATTGTGAATATCTGAATATGGCACACCCTGAAAAGGAACTAGCATTAAACGATCTAAGTAATTCAATTTTCTTTGTTTTTGATCTGCCAAAACCAAATAGAAAATTCGATTTACATGTTGCTGTTAGATAAGTTCTGGTGCCCTCTTTAATGACACTATTGATTTTGGACTTACATGACTTATATAATTAAATTTTCCAAAAATTTCTAAACTGATAATAAATCATGGAGCTTATTCATGCCATGTATCAATGTAATTTATCAGTTGTGATAAAATTAGTAAGTTGTCAAACATGAATTAATTATTTTGCATTTAAAAATTATGTGAATGTATAAACTATACAAAGATAGATTAAGAACAGATTGTAAATAATTTAATTTCATATTAGAACAGTACCCAATTTCTGTCACCCCTTACAAACTGTAGTGACAAGCGAACATAGAGACCCGCAGTCCTTGGACACTTGCAATTTACTTTAAACGAAGATGCGTTGATCAGAGGATTAAGATATCATCTCTATACACATCAGACCGGAACACAATTGTGCATGCTCTATTGTTTGGTGGTAGAAATAGGTAATAGAGTGGTGGCAACCCCGTCTTCATTGTCACCACTCCAAGTCAGAAAAGGAACTACTTTGTGTTTACAAATAAAAAAAACTTATGTATGTATTTAACAATATGTAATATAGTAAAAAAATTACAGTGATGTAAAACTTTTCATCGACGCAACAATAGGATATGTTTTATTAATAACAGATAACAAACAACGGAAGCGCTCAATCGATGACAAATTGCTTTCATTCTATCGGCGAGTGAAATGAATTTATTTCACAGGTTGTTTCATTTTTCCTATTGTCCTTGTGTTCGTGCACACGGCTTGATAGTTTTGATCCCCTATAGACAATTGGAGTGCATTGATAGAAATAATGGAACAAATTTGACTGTTTCGTTGGTCTACTCGTAAGAGAGACAGCTGATCATGTGGTCGCGGGTTTGAATCCCGGGTCAAGCCAAAATCAGATATTGAATTTTTCTGTCAAGTATAGGATAGGATAAGGATATAGGATAAGGGTGAAAAACGAGCACACAGTCCACCTGATGGTAAGTGGTTGCTGCGGCCCATAGACATCTACATCTATCCTCTGTTACAGATCAAAATGCAGATGCGTTTTCACCCGTGAGGACTAGGATAGAATGCCTCATTTCCAGTAAAAAGGACCTCCGGCCACCTGCACTCACCAAGCGAAACGCAGAGGTAAACCTCTACTTCACGCTGGTATTCTGTGAGGTCGTGGTACCACCCCGGTTCGAGCCGGCCCATCCATGCGACAGCAAAAGCTGCCGCCTGGCTCTACCACTGTTAAAATTAAAATATTTTCAGGATCATAATAGCATTATGAGTCGTGCACTTTTGGATTTTCCTTGCTTTTATCGGAAAATTGGAAGTATAGTAAAATTAAAAAAAAATAATTATAAAGTGTTTAGTGAATACTTGTGTGTAATTAAACTTATTGAAAATTTTACATTTAATAATGTTATTATTATATTTATTAATGTAATGCACAATTGGATTTACGAACAGTTGTTTTTTTATTATCTAAGTGCAACCGTATGTCTCTTTTTATTTGCGGCGTCAGAGAATCTCTATCCAATTCGATTCCTCTTAATTTTCGTGAATGCCGTAAAATTTATTATATTCGTGCAGCAATTTGTATCAGTAATAACGAGCGGTTTCAATAAAAACGTTAACATACTTGATTCAGTGGGTAGCCACAGGGAATTTAAAAATGTATATCCGTATTTATTTTCATACGCTCCGCGTCGGTGACCGTACCGCAACAACTACAGTTGCATCTGATTTTGTTTATATGCCTCAGTTGATTTGTACCCCATTCATTATGTTTACAGTATTTCAATAATTTATATATTTAAGTCTAATTTTACAATTTACACGAAAACTACCAGAATCCATCACTGGTGGCAATTTCTGTATGCATTACAAATGGGTGAGATGAAATTCACACTATAATTGTTTTGCATAACAAGTCCACAGGCGTATCTTAGCGACAATTTTAAAGAAATAAATATAATAACTTTCGCGTCTCAGTACATTTACAAAAATTTGTGAATGTACACAAAAAATAGTTTTATTAAAGATTGTAATGTACATTCTGTAAATACTAGAAATAAGCTAGCGATACCAGTTACTTGGTTTCGAACTGTCAGTAGTTCTTTCATGGGACAATTTAAACGCTCTTATTATTTTATCAATTTAAAGTCCCAGAAAATATACAGGACCTAAAAAAAAAAATTAAAAAAAGCATACATTGTATGAATAGGTTTATATTACTATTAAAGAGTACATGTATGATAGTAACCACTGGTGAGGTGATCGCTACCATGCTGTTTCTAAATATTGTCATATTTATAATTGTTGAACATATTCTATTGATAAGGGTTTCTTGCTGATTCTTCCCAGGACAATTTTTTCCGAGCCAGTGGTAAATTACTAATTTAAATATATTCCTAATTAAACAATATTAAAAACTATAATAATAAAAAAAACTAAAAGTAGAAACTTAATTATCATATAGTCCTACTCCCCGTGGTATCGTGCCAAGAACGCTGGCTGCGTTTCCCCGCTGAATGGCTATACTGAGCCTTTGAGCAAGAAAAGAACCAGCCCTCTTATATATAGCAGCAATGACCAGCCGCGGATGGAGTTCCTTTAGGAACTTCACCGCACGCGAACCCCACGGACCGATAGTATCTACAGCAAATGGCACAAATAATACATATTAGTCATCTCTCAGAGACTCATACTTGCGCCACTTACTGTGGTTAATGCATATTATACGACTTTAAATAAGTATTCTTGTAGTAAATATTATAGAGAGTCGTGGTAGCTCAGATGGTTAGCGCTTGCTGTAAATTTCACCGTACGCGGGCAACCCGGGTTCGATCCCCGCCGGCCCCAATGAAATTGTTAATTGCAATTTTAAGTGCTGATTTACCACGTGCTCTGCGGTGAAGGAAAACATCGTGAAGAAACCTGCATGTCTAAGAAATTAGAAAAAAAGATATATTCCGAAGGCATGTGAAGTTCGTCAACACGCATTGAGGCCGCGACATTTCCTTGTCCTAAAACCCTCTCAGATATAAGAGGAGGCCTGCGTCCAGCAGTGGAACGTATATATGCTGTAAATTTAACTTTAATCTATATTCAATAAAAAATGTTCTTTCCTATTTTATTGTACACATATCCTAGGGAAAGAAATTAATATCACGTTCATATCCGCTTAAGATACTGGTATTAAAATAATTAAATACCATTCAAGGCAGCAGGTGTAATATTAACATAAAATTCACGAAATATATTCACATGTTCCAGACCCCTGCGGCTTTCTTCTGGTCTTTAAAAGTAACTTTTAACAAGTTGCAACTTTTCTTACGATTTCTTCGATTTGGTGTGCAAATTGCTAACTTCAAATTTCCATGTTAAACTTTGCTCGGGTATGTTTTCAAAGTTTGATCGTTGAGTATCTTTCTTTTGCCTCATTTTTTTTAATATTCTAAGCCTAAGCTACTATTTTTGTCTTACATTATTATGTGACTCTAGTTGTTAGAGGTTAAAACACATCTTTAGTCTAAGTCATTCCTTATTTGAAGTTGGTTACCGAGATCTATGCGTTGCCATAGCCTCTTAACATTATAAAGTCTGTAAGTTGGTTTTTCACTTCACTTTTATGAAAAAAAGACGTGCTTGAAAACAACAAATTTATAATGGTTAAAATGTTAAGGTATCCACTAAACGAACTCAAACATTCTCGTATGAACTAAACAAACTCACTACAAAACAGCCGAGACATGACCTGGTTAATCGTCAAAAGGATTTTTAACCAGATCGCGGGTTCTGTTTTAGCAGTAAACTTGTGTCTACTTATGTTATGCTAAGACATATCTAAGTATATATATCTATCACGTGGAAATTATAATTTGTAGTGCACGTAGTCGGTTTTACTTTACTTAAAACAAAATATTTTTATTTTTAATTGTTTTCACTCCTGTCTTTAAGACACCCACATTGTAATGGGATCCAATATATATGCTGGCAAATTATTACTCTCGCTTTACTCCTTACAAAAGACGAAGAAACTTGGTTCAAATGCGTGGAATAATATTTTCTACAGAGAAATGAAGACAAGCAGAGCTTCATGTTGTTCGATAGTAAAAGGGAGATGGAGAAATTATGTCATACAATATCTGCGCACACCAGAAAGTATGAAGCCTGGCTATATGCTGACTATAGGCTGCCACTCGAGAACCTTTCTTCCCCACCGATTGTCGATTATTCGAGCTATATTTCCGGCCCGTTGATTTTGTTTTTTTTTTGTGTTTTTTATTATTTCGAGATAGTATCAGGGAGATGTGGTATAACACCTATTTCAATTTCAATCTATCGCTTCTTACGACACCCACAGGATAATATGGGGTAGTGGATTCTATCACGACATCACTATCAGGCTTGAGTTTCTACGGTTTGTTAAACGCCGCCAATATACAGAAGGAATTCTTCCTGTTTTTTTTTTTAATAAAATGATCCATACCTTTTATTATTTGTAATATGAAGTGAAACCACGCTGCAGCTATTGTGGATGCAGTACCAATGGGTCGGCTCCTTCCCTTGGTAAGAACTTCTGTTTCATATAATATTAGTGTTAAATAACAGGATAATCCTGCTGTGTTTCGTAGGGCCATTTTAGAGAACTGGAACCCCTATAACTGGTTACAAAGCGTTTCATTCAAGTCCTCGTTGGTCAAATCCAGAAACGACATCACATTTTCATTCTTAATTGATGATATATGTAGTTGTCTGAACCACAGTATTCACTTACTATCAAGTGGACTATGTGCCCGTTTGTAAGCCCTATTTCTATATAAATATCTAAGCATTTTAGATTCCAATGAAATAGTTAAGTCTTCGGGAAAACACGTGTAGTTCAGTTAACCCCGGACATTTTTATTCAAAGATGGGCGAAACCGCTGAAAGAATTGCTATGCGCTGCTCGGTATCAGTGATGTTTTGAAGAACGTATTGATCTTGTTGGATTGCTGAGTGGGTAAGCCACCTAGCTTGTTTGTACTTGAGCTTATTGTATTATGTGATGCTTTCAAGTTGTAACTCATGCAGGATTATTGCGTGTTTGTTGTGCTTATAATGAATTTTTATTTCCATAGAAATTAAATTAAAAAACAAATAAGAAATATATTGAACAGTGGTAGAGCCACGCGGCAGCTTTTGCTGTCGCACGGATGGCCCGGCTCGAACCGGGGTGGTACCACGACCTCACAGAATACCAGCGTGAAGTAGAAGTTTACCTCTGCATTTCGCTTGGTGAGTGCAGGTGGCCGGAGGCCCTTTTTACTGGAAATGATGCATTCCATCTTAATCCTCACGGGTGACAACGCATCTGCATTTTGATTCGCAAACGAGGATAGATCTAGATGTCTATGGGCCGCAGCAACCACTTACCATCAGGTGGACTGTGTGCTCGTTTGTCACCTTTATCCTATAAAAAAAATATTAATATAGGTAGCGATCACCTCATTTCCGGGGGTAATATCATCCATAAATTACTTAATATTATAATAATGCCTTTTATACAAACTTAGTTTAATAAAAGTTTTTGAACTTTGAGTAGGTCAAATTTTGAACTGATGGAATGCCACACAGACTGTAACTATACCCACAGCACTAACATCATCAGAAACCAGTATAGTTATAGTAAGTGTCTATATCCTTCAGACGAGAACACAAGACTTCAAGCACTGCTGTTTGGCGGTAGAAATTATTAAAAGGATGATACCTACCCAGATGAACTTCTAGTTAGAAAAGGAGCCTTACTACATAGCAAGACATACTTTGACTCATTATAAGAGCGAATTAATGCTCAAAAGTAGCTCTCGTTCCAAAAATCCAAATGTATACCTTCGGCAAAATATTCGAAGCAATTTCTAAACGTCAGTAAAGTTCTTTGCAATTCAAAGTAGGTTTCGCTATTGCGCAAAGCAAAAGTGAAGTAGAAGCTTGAACATTTTTAATAGTCGGGTTAAAACTTGAAATGCGGCGCCGTTGTGGTTCGGTCAAGTTTTAAACATACATTTTATCTCATTTGTTACTAAATTATTTTTGTACTGAAACAGGTAAAATTATGTCAATTATGTAATAGGAAGTTAAATCATAACACGGTACAACATGTTGGTAAACAAAAACATTTTTAATTACGTACTAAAAAAACTATTTCATATTATGATTCAACGGTCAGCCTGACGGTCTTTTAGAGATGTTGAGAGTTTATGAGAGTTATGCTGTTGAGCATGCGCTCAGATATCATGTGAAAAACGCGGAACCGGAACGGACCTTTAACTCCACTGGATATATAATTTATACTTGCGATTGTTGTCACTTGAAACTCCAGCTTCATTTTCGTTATTTGGTTAAATTACCCGATAACTCTAGTAATGTGTACCCCTAATAACATAAACATAAAACAAGTAATTAATATCTGGGCCCATCGTTACGGACGGTCTTATGACGATGCTAATATTAAAAGAAAGCGTTGCTTTCAGAGTAACAAGTAACATATTGGTTGGCAGATTTTTATTATTATACTAGCTGTCTCTCGCGACTTCGCCCACGTGGAATTTACTACGATTGCAATGGTTTTAATTTTTTGCGCGGAATCCTGATTCCTTTTATAAAATAAAAGTATCATTAGTTAATCCTTAAAATATCAGCTATCTGCCAATGAATGTTCTGTCAAAATCGGTCCAGCCGGTTAGGAGATTTGCCGGAACAAACAGACAAATATACAGACAGACAGACCGACAGGCAGACAAAAATTTTAAAAATTGTGTTTTTGTTATAATTACCGTATACACTTTCATATGAATTTAGTTAAAAGCTGTTATTTTGATATTACAAACAGACACTTCTATTTTATTTGTATAGATAAGATTATTTAAACAAGTAAAGAATGCTTTGTAAAGAATATTGCTGGAATATTAATACAGGAAATCTGTGTGTCTAATAAACCAAAATTACGTTGAACACCCTGCGTCCATACAATAATTATCTCCAGGGTGAAGTCAGTGCTCGTTTTAGTACCGCATTGGCAATGTTTATCAAACCGACAGCTTCGCAGCTATCATTTACAAGAAATAACTCCATCTTTAGTCTAAAGAACGCGGGACAGTCTCAGCATTCCGAGGACTTTGGATTTATTATGCGCTGGGGTTCACGGAAACTCATTCCCTTCATTGATCACCCTCTGCGCAATAAAATGGGACTCTTTAAGCTCTTTATTTCTTGATTTCTTTACTTTGTTTTTCCTATCATACTTACATTTTAGTTTTAATATTACTTCATAAAGATGGCTTCTAGTTCTCCAAAATAAACAAATTTATTATATAATTTATTATTTATATGTTGTTTATGTGGTAGGCGCCGCTATACTTAGCGGTCAGCCACCGCTCTACTTCACTACTTCACCCGAGAACGCCTCGTGTAGAGGCGAAACACGTGTCGTATTATCGAGGTTGGTGTTACGTTCCTAGTGTGTTGGTGTTGTGAGTGATGGTGTTGGGACTGGTGGTGACTGTAGTGCACGCAATTGAGGGAGGGTGAGAGGTGCAGTATGAATACTGGGCCGGATACATCATTTTAATTTAACACACGGAAATAAGCAAATTAATTTCTAAGAACTTTAAAATTATAAAATCCTGCGTTTGCCAACCAACCCGACAAGCGAGGTAACTATGGAAAATATTCTCTAATGAGGCCGTCTATGGGGGGCGTATTTTCAGCAATGGACTTCTTAGACTGTAATCAGTGAACTATCTTTCAGAAAGCAATTGTTTTATTTCGTTTAATTTGCGTTCATTGTTTGCAACGAATGAATGCATGAAAATGGCAGGTAATCGAACGAAACAGATAAAAATAAATTGTAGTATTAGTAGTAGCAGTGGTTGAAAATCACAATTCTTACCGAAAAGGGAAATTTCGGATGAGTAAAACAAACAATAAGAATTATACGATGTGGTCTGCCCTTGACTTTGTGTCTGTAACCTTAACCTTGTGTGCCCTTGATCTTTGTGGCTCTGGGTCTAATCTCTTACTATAAACTTCACAGTACGTGAGCAACCAGGGTTCGATCCCTGCCGGCATCAATTAATTTGTTGAAGGAAAATATCGTGAGTAAACCCGCATAACTAAATATAAGAGAAAATATTTCAAAGACACTTCTTTGAAATATTTTACACGTGAAGTTCGCCAACAAGCATTGGGTATTCTGTGAGGTCGTGGTACCACCCCGGTTCGAGCCGGCCCATCCGTGCGACAGCAAAAGCTGCTGCGTGGCAAATTACTATCACTGAGGAAAATATGGAAATAATAATAGAGGTAAAGACTAAAGGAATTAAAACATTGCTCTTTTATGTTTCTACGAACACTGTAATACTACAAAAACGTAATAGACCTATGAATAATCATAATTTAGTTAAGGAGAGACGGAATAGCGCTTTTACTCAACAATTCACCGATTTTTTAAAAAATGTTCAAACACTTAAACCGTGGATATATAAATGACTTAAACCATTATTTACATAACACTATTAAATTCTTGCTTGCAGGAATTACGTAAATAGTGATGAGTGATAATTTTCTCCTGGTACCAAAACGCGCGCAAAGCAATTATACGTGAGTGACAGAAGCATGTCAAAGTGCCAAAGACGTGACGAGGGTCGCACTATGTGTATTTAAACATGGTGGATTTGTCACGGTAAAAGCTTGCTCACTTTTGCTTCTCAATTTACTTTTACGTGTTATTTAATAAAAATAAACTCTTAAAAACTTCGTTAATTTTTTGAAGTGAAACTTTTTCATCGACCGACGTATGGGAGAAAAAATAATCGTCATACTTTTCTGTTACGCTTACGCCACGCGCCAATGGTGTGCCGATTCGATTATTATTATCTAATCGATTAATCAATAATGTGAACTAAGGCAATAGATTATGAATCGATTTTAATCGAGTTTGTTTGATTATTAGTTCGAAATTAAAATAGTTGAAAATTGTCTTATCTACAGATTATAAAAATGAAACAAATTGTTTAAATTTAACATCAAGCAGTTATTAATTACCAATCAGTGTCAAAAAAAAAGTAAAATAGATGATTTTGCAGCATGCGGTTACTCCTTGAAGAAGATGAACTTCGTTCCATACAAGCTTGGGCCCGGTGTAAACAAAGTACAAATATATCTTATTTTTAAGGTTTAAATATTTGTTACTTATGACAAAAAATCATATTTTTGTAGGACCTGGGGTTTTGTTTTTATTCTGTTTTATTATTTGTAGGTTATGTAAAATCACTCATTCTTGGGATAAGTTGTTTCGATAAATTGAAAATAACACAAATGGATGCCGTTTTTTAGTTATTATTAAATAAAATAAAATAACATAAAATACATTTTAACTCAAACTTTTCTGATTGTTTAATTATTTTCTGCAATTATTAATAAAATTTCATCTAGAAAAGCAGCCTGAGGCTGTACATTGTTTGTTCTATTCCGCACAAAAACACGTAAAAACACAAGTAACACATTATAGTCATTATGTGGGTGCAAAAACTAACTGTCCTGTAAATCGAGTGAAAAGCCAAGGGTCAAGTTAAATTAATTCAAGAAAATAAAAACACTTAATATATCCACAAACACAACCGCAATGCCAAAGCGCATTACAAGTTTAAACTCGAACTTACCAAGTTAAGTCTCTTTCGAAACAGGTAATGATCAACGACGATACAACCTATTCAATCGTATCCGATATTATTCAAATATTTTGTTTAGTTTGATAACATAGCCTATTCAATCAATTTTCTAAATAGATTTCTTTTATTCAGTATTAATATCTAAAAATTCGCTTCAGTGTTTCAATATTATGAGTCTTTTTTTGATACTGGAGGGTTATTCTTACAAAAAATAACCTGCATTATCTAATGCCATAGATAAAATACATAAAAATATTTAAAAGCGTTTTGTTTTTGCTATGCTAAGAGGATTAGCTTTCGTTTTTCAGTTTAATTTTTTTTTTATGATTGCTCCACACATTACAGAAATAAAAAACAATTTAATCATGCTAATAATTTATCTTTATATTACCTAACATTTTTTTATAACTGTTACGAACGATGTCAAGCACCCGATTTCATACATCTCCTTTGTCAAACTGCTTTGGAAAAAATTCTCTGAACTGAACGGGATACACATATATTTTAAATGTAATTTGTACAGTTGCGGGTTTGTATACGTCTGAAACCGTGTACATTCCATGTACTAGCAATTTGTTAATGTTGGCGACATATACAAATTGCTAGCTATTGCTGATCGTGTAAGCTCATGTACTTATAAACTTATCTAAATAAAACCGTAAAACAATGCCAAAAACATTATTCGGGATTTCCCCTATAATAGAGCACTTTACTGCGTAGTATCTAGCCATCACTAAATAACGGGTATTCCTATTATAAGTAAGGTTACTATTATTTTTATTTTTATTTAATTTTTTTTATTTACTTTATTGGACACAAAACAGAAACAAAGATATGAAAGAAAAACATACAAGTAAAATAAGACAATGGTAATTACAATTGTTTCCTACAAACTGTCTCACTAAGAACATACATATCTATATTATGAAGCAGGTCGTAATTGGTACCGTCTGCACAACAAGCAGGGTAACAAGTCTGTACTTAAATAAAAAGAAAACAATCATCTAAAATGTACAATACTAAATATCCTTATATATCTAATTCATAATTTTTACTAAAGTACTTTTTAATTTAGTTTTAAAAGCTGAACGGGAGATAGAGAACATATCGTTAAGCATTTTATTGTGGAGGACACACATTCTGTGTACTAGTGCTCTTTTACCAATATTGGTCCTGGTTTTTGGTATATGAAATAAATTTTTTGATCGGTCTTTTGGGTGATATTCGAAACCTTACCTCGGATAATAACTGCGAACACTTCATCTCACCAACACAGATATTCCTAAAAGTGGTGGCATCAATTAAAGTGCGTCGGTCTTTTAATGATAGCGTTTGATATTTAGTTAAGAGATTTTCATAGGAATCGCGAGGTAAATGCATTCGATAATTTACAATGCGTAAGAATTTCTTTTGGACCTTTTCTATTTTATCTTCATACCATTACCATAACTTATATGGTTTTCTCTAATAATCGATTGTAATCGATTATCTAAATGATATTTTAGTAGAATATTACATTTTAGTAGATGCGTCTAAATGATAATCGATTGCAAACGATCATCTTGACAATCGATCCTTCAATTTTTGTAATCGATTCCGCACACCATTACATGCGAGCCATGATTGACCATGATGCTTATCATTTTACGAAAATTCAGTAGTGACTTAAAAAAATATTTCTTACAATAAATATGAAAATGAAAGTATACTTTTCGTAGCCCTTTGTTTCTGTTCCATTTCCCAGTGACAACGGGCGACTTACCGCCTTACAAATGGCTCACGTGTAACATTCATCTCAAGTAGTAACAGGTGCGCAACACGTATACTTGTAAATGAAATCTCTTTTGAGATATTTTTTTATATTTTTGTTATATAAAACGGGCAACTACAGTTTTACCCGACTGCCGAATGTTTTTAAAGTATGTATGTATGAACATCTATTTCTTTGACACGCTCTGTAGTCTAAACTGTTTGATGGATTTTAGCTTTTGTGGTGGCTGAAGTTTAGTTACTTGCATTTAAATTGATTATCCTTATTACCACGATAATATTATATTATTTTTCCTTTTTTTTATGAAATAGTGCACAGCCAAACTGATTACCGCTGACTCTGGTAAAGTCCTGCTGAACAAAACGACGATTATGAACATAATCTCTTTCATCATTAGCCAACAAGAGCCCTCTGTTATATTTATAAAATAAGGGAAACAAACGAGCACACAGTCCACAACAAGCTCTTTGACCTATGTGCCCCATTGGCACTTAAGAATGTGGAATGTCAACTCATAAAGAAAAGCATATACACAAGCATTTTTATAGAATAAGGGAGACAAACGAGCACACGGTCTACAACGAACTCTTTTACCTATATGGCCGGCCTATCGGCACTTGAGAAAGCGGTATGCAATTTTTTTATAGGGTAGGTTAGCAAACAAGCACACAGTCTACCTGATGGTAAGTGATTGCTGTGACCCATAGACATCTACATGTAGATATCTATGCAGATGCTATGTCTATAAAGAATTAAATTCCAGATGCGTTATCACCCGTGAGAATTAAGATGGCGTGATTCTTTTCCAGTAAAAAGGGTCTCCGGTTCTCTATACTCACCAAACAAGACACAGCAGAGTTAAGTTGATATTTTACGCTGTATTCTGTGAGAGCGTGGTCCTTTCCCGGTCGAGCTGATCTATTCGTGCTACAACTTTACTACTAATAAAGCTGCAGTATGGCTCTACTAGGTTATAAATCATAAAGAAAAGCACACACACAAACATTTTAAGATTAAATAGATTGGTAAACGGGGTTATCAGCAATAGTTAATATCATCATCATCATCATCCTTACAGCCTTTCACAAGTCCACTGCTGAACATAGGCCAAGGAATGCCACAAAGCACGGTCCTGAGCCACCTGCATCCATCGACTTCCTACATGTTTTACCAGGTCGTCCTCCATTTAATGGTGGGACGCCCCTACACTTCATCCGCCGGTAGGTGCGAAGCCACCCTTCGTGAACCAATTTTCCCCATTGGTTGTCGGTTTTTCGAGCTATATGGCCGGCCCGTTGCACTTCAGCTTTTTAATCCGTTGGGCTATGTCGGTCACTCTGGTTCTACTGCGAATATCCTCTATGCTATTAACTAGTTACTTAAGTTATCTGCGTGATAAATTTAGTTAACAGCATACTATTTTTTTATAATTTATCAGACATACAGGTATCCTCAAAAATTAAAACTACCTTTAACATTACAAATAGAATTGGCGCTAGTAAATCGAAAAGATTTTGCTCGCGTGCTAAGAAGTTTAAAATGAATGCCCTGCCCACAGTTACCACGACTAAAACTGAATAAGAAAATACTTGAAATCATAAAATAGTTCAGTAAAGGAGATGTATGAAATTGGGTACTTGACATCGTTTGTAACAGTTATAAAAAATGTGTAGGTAATATATAATAAGTTATAAGCATAATTGAATTGGATTTTATTTCTGTAATGTATGGGGTAATCATAAAAACATTTTTTTTAAACTGACAAACGAAAGCTAATCCTTTTAGCATACCAAAAACAAAACGTTTTTAAATATTTTTATGTATTTTGTCTTGGCATTAGATAATGCAGGCTATTTTTTGTAAGAATAACCCTCCAGTATCAAAAAACCTCACAATATGAAACATTGAGGCGAATTTGTAGATATTAATACTGAATAAAAGAAATCTATTTAGAAATTAATTGAATAGGCTACGTTATCAAACTAAACAAAATATTTGAATAATATCGGACACGATTGAATAGACTGTATCGTCGCTGATCATTGCCTGTTTAGAATAGAATAGAATAGAATAGAATAATTTTTTATTCAATATAGATCACATGTGTAATTCTTATTGAAAGTCATTTTTTACTTTACCACTGGTTCGAAAAAAAACCTCTGTCCTGGGAAGAACCAGCAAGAAACCCAGCGGACTTTATTTAAAGCAAATTTTACAATAATGGTACAACCATTATTGTAAAATTTGCTTTAAATAAAGTCTAACTATATAAGTACAAAATTTATTTTAGAAACAGCTTGGAAGCGATTACCTCATTCCCAGGGGTTATTATCAACCATGTATTGATTTATACTATAATAACCCTTTTTATACAGTTTCAACTTAACAAAACATTGAAACTTGCTAATGGAGAGAGCCTGTACACTTTCCGGGACCCGTACGTATACATTGCCCCAAGAATGAATTACTGACTCTGTGGAGTCGAGAAACTGGTATCACTAGCTTGTGTTTGTTCCTAGTGTTTACAGAATGCACATCACTTCTTTTACTAAAACTACCTTTGTTTTTGTGAACATACATTAAATTTTCGTAATATACTGAGAGGCCAAAGTAATATATTTATTTCTTCAAATTTATCTCTAAGAGACTCTCTCAGTTTTAGGTTGTAAATAGCTCTAATGGCCCTCTTCTGTAAAACAAAAATAGTTTCTGAATCAGTCGCATTTCCCCATAGCAAAATCCCATAAGACATTATGCTATGGAAATAACTGAAATAAACTAATCTAGCTGTCTCGACACTAGTGAGACCTCTAACCTTTTTTACAGCATAGGCTGCAGAACTTAGTCTGCTTGCTAGTTTGGATATATGGGGGCCCCACTGAAGCTTTGCTTCGAGAGTGATGCCAAGAAAAACAGTGGATTCAACAGGGCTCAGTTCTTCCCCATTTAAAAACACATTGGTACTCAGATTTCTAACATTCGTTGTTGTAAACTTAATACATTTAGTTTTATTTCCGTTTAAATGTAAATTATTAACATTAAACCAATGCACTAATTTTGATATAGCATTATTCACTTCGTCACATTTAAATGATTGACGTTTAAGTTTAAAAATCAAAGAAGTATCATCAGCAAATAATACTATATCATGATTATTCTCTACAATAGAAGGTAAGTCATTAATATACACTAGAAACAGGAATGGGCCGAGAATTGAGCCCTGAGGGACACCCATTAGTACAAGTGAGCCGGAAGAACTTTTACCATTGATAATAACTTTCTGCATTCTATTACTTAAATATGAAATTATAAGTTTAAGCGCTGTGTTCTTGACACCATAGTACTGTAGCTTCCTGATTAATGTATCATGGTGAACGTAGTCGAAGGCCTTGGAAAGGTCACAAAATATACCCAAAGCATCCTCTGAATTCTCCCATGCACAAAAAATATGTTTAATAAGCTCAACTCCAGCGTCAGTTGTTGAGCAACCCCTTGTAAAACCGAATTGATTTCTATGTAGCAATTTATTAATATTAAAGAAACTTAACATTTGATCTAAAATTATTTTTTCAAAAATTTTACTAAATGTTGGTAGTACAGAAATTGGTTTAAAATTGGCGGGGTCTAATGTACTACCAGATTTAAATAAAGGTATGACTTTACTAAGTTTCATTGAATCAGGAAACACACCAGATTCGACGCTTGTATTAAATATAGTGGCTAGATAAGGTACTATTATATCTATTATAGATAAAATAACTTTAACGGAAATCCCCCAAAATCTGCCGTTTTCTTAACATCAATAGTTTTAAAATATTTAACGATATCTTTTTGCAGTACTCTATGGAATTTAAAAGTATTTGAACAAGCCTTTACATTTTGTTTGAGCAATTATTCGGCGACAGTAGGAGAAGAGTTTAATGATTTAGTTGTCAAAAAAAGAACATCAGTAAAATGTTTCTCAAAAGCCATTGCAACTTCTTGATCAAATCAGGTTAAATTATTGTTAATATTCAATTGAATATCCGAGTTGCGCGGTTTGACCTTGCCCGTTTCACTATTTATTATTCTCCAGGTCATTTTAATTTTGTTTGATGCAGTTTTAATTTTGTTACTTAAATGTAAAGCCTTAGCTGTGGCGCACACTTTTTTAAATATTTTAGAATATGTTTTTACATAATCTCTAAATATAACACTACTATTAAATGATCTTTCATTATAAAGCTCGTATAACCTTCGCCTACTCTTATAAATTCCTACTGTCGCCCATTCATTAAATAATTTGCGACTGTTAAAAGAGTTTCGAAAGAGACTTAACTTGTTAACTTCAAGTTTAAACTTGTCATGCGCTTCGGTATTGTGGTTGTGTTTGTGACATAGACTGTCAATCCTCTATCTACGGTTTGTGAATATATATTCCTGTTTTTATTTTCGTGAATTAATTTAACTTGACCCTTGGCTTTTCTCTCGATATACAGGACAGTATGTTTTTGCGCCGACATAATGACAATAATGTGTTACTTGTGCTTTGAGAGGAATAGAACAAACAATGCAGGCTGCTTTTCTTGATGAAATTTTATTAATAATGGCAGAAAATAATTAAACAATTAAAAAAGTTTGAGTTGAATTTTATTTTATTTTATTTTACTTAATAATAACTAAAAAAACGGCATCCATTTGTGTTATTTGTTTCAATTTATTGAAAGAAATTACCCCAGAAATAAGTGGCTTTACTACATAACCTACAAATAATAAAACAGAATAAAAACAAACCCCAGGTCCTACGAAAATATAATTTTTTGTCATAAGTAACAAATATTTAAATCTTTAAAATAAGATATATTTGTACTTTGTTCACACCGGGCCCAAGCTTGTATGAAACGAAGTTCATCTCCTTTAGTTGTATATTATCTATTGAACAAATATTTATTTCCTTTTTATAAATAAAAGCATTTCTATTTTGATCAATAAAATTATTTAATTACAACACATTAGCTGGCATCACGTTAAGATTTTCCTAGGTGATATTACTAGATTATCGTTATTATAGAGCATGCCTTAATTACCTATTTGTCAGTTTTGTATTGTAATTTTAATATTTGAGTAATATAAAAACTGAATTTTTAATATTTATTAATATCGAATTTATAACGAAGGCAAATTATACAAAGCTATTGTTAAATGGCATCAAAGATTTTTGCAATTCAAATTAAGCTGCATGATTGCACAAAAAGCTAGCTTCAAAGTACAGCATAGAGGATGTAGATTCTATTTAGGTATCTTTTTATTTCAAACTAGCGTTTTACCCGCAGCTTCGCTCGCGTGGTAAATTTAGCGAAATTCGATCACTTTTAGAGTCACCTCGGTGTATGTGTCTCTATGTCAGTCAAAGATATATTTTTTTGAATTCTAAAGGACTATTAGACGTAGATTAGGTATTTGGCATAGATAGGTATAATATGTTACAGGAACACGTGAATATATTTTTTTTTTATAGGATAAGGGTGACAAACGAGCACACAGTCCACCTGATGGTAAGTGGTTACTGCGGCCCATAGACATCTACATCTATCCTCTATTACAAATCAAAATGTAGATGCGTTATCACCCGTGAGGACTAAGATGGAATGCCTCATTTCCAGTAAAAAGGGCCTCCGGCCACCTGCACTCACCAAGCGAAACGCAGAGGTAAAGCTCTACTTCACGCTGGTATTCTGTGAGGTCGTGGTACCACCCCGGTTCGAGCCGGCCCATCCGTGCGACAGCAAAAGCTGCCGCGTGGCTCTACCACTGTTTTTTTTTTATATGTCTAGAAACACCTATTATTTTTAATATCGAGCGTGTCTTCCGATGTATCCATCCATAAGAAAGGTAAATTGTCTCGTGATCAAAATTTATTATTATCTATTATTTACATTTTACTCTTTACCTTCATTTATAATTAAAGTTAATTTAGTTTTAACAAAATAATGATGAGTTTCGCGGTCTTCTATCAATTTACGGCATATTGTTTATTTGAGATATTTTATTCATATCTATCATTGGTCCTATTTAATATTGATTGGCACCATAAAATAGATGTAAATATTTTTTTTACGTTCGAGTAGACTTCACAATTTAGTATACAGTATACTACACATGGAATAAAACTAATGTTACGGATTTTATCACGTCTAATTTTAACTATTTTACGTTTTTTTACGCATCTTTGGGTGAAAGTTCCATAAAAACCCGCGTAAAACAACATATAGTTGATGTAAAACACTGTCGCTCCAGGAAGTCTAAAGTATGTCAACGTGTTTAGTATCGTCCCAACCATTATACCGGGTCTGATATACCAATCCTCGTAATAGAACACCAATTCCTATCAATGATGATTCGCGGGGCTATTGAAATTAAAAAACACATCCTAATTTTAATAGGGAAGATGGCTGAGTGGTAAGATATGCTAAGAGCCCCATAGTTTACAAAATAAAATTCAAACCCGAGCATACTTCTGAACTTATTCTATTATATTCTATTCTATTCTTATTCTATTCCATTCTAACTGTGATATCAGGTCGTCAAAAACCTCAATCCTACCGTGACCATGGGTGCTGTAAAGTGCCCAAACTATCGGGAATTAAAAAGTTCAAATTAAACGCGATAAGATCCGTAAAATTAGTTTTATTCCTTATAAATGTTATTCACAGTGAACCTGGGAAGCACTACACTCATGAACGGGAGTAGAAAAGTGTTCTTGTTGTTGTGGCGGTGAAAGAGAATCCGCCACCTCATATCGTACCGTCGTAAGAGGTGACATAGCACCTAGGGCATGACATGACATAGGGCAGCATCATCTTCCTGACAAAAGATCAAAATAATAATAGCTGCGGTTACCAAAACGTCTAAAAAGCGTGACAACTATTGCAAATATCCAGCTACTTGACAATTTATGCGGGAGGCCTATGTTTATTTCAGTGGATTTTTTTTTAGAGTGAAAACAAAAAAGTAACATACCCGAAAATATGAATGAAATAAAAACTGCATATATTGCCACATGAAAAGTAAAAAGTTGGAGCTTAAATACACGTTACTACTGGGCAATGGCCCAATAGTAACGTGTATTTCATCATAATAAAGTTTTTGGCCAAAAAAGTGTTCGCTGCGCTGATTTCAATGCGGGATGACCTCAACTGGGAAACTTCTCAGATATGCAGGTTTTCCTTAACCACCGAGAGTAAATCGACACTTCAAATTGTAATTAATATATAATATGCTGAAATATTTAATAATGCTTACGTACCATGAAATTTAAGTTTTTATCAGTTGGATTACCGCCTTTGACAAGTAAAATAAAAAGAACCTTTGTTTAAAGCAGTTTAAGTAAAATTTGCTTTAAAAAAAAGAGTCTGTTAATTTACAAATACTCATATGAGCTATGAAACCAAGACAAAATATGAAAGCTACCTTAAATTACAAACTGATTATAAATCTCATTAAAGGTAAAAAAGTAAAGTAGCAGCTAATATACGTCTCACTACTGTGCACAGGACGCCTCATTACCTATAGTGTTTTGTTGGCAGAAAAATAGAGTACGCTGCAATGCTTTAATGCATGTTAACGGTTTTCACATCTCCACGACTATTTTAACTACTCAGACATCTAGATTTCCCCACGAAGTTATTCTTCACCACTTTAACGGACATGTGTTAAGTCAGCACGTAAAGTTTTCTGTAACAGAACATCCTCGAGGGAATCGTACATGCTTTGCTCCCGTGCCATGATAAAATCTCACGGCGAGAGCTACACGGCCCTCATATTTGTTTAAATACAATTCATTAAAACTAAAATTAAGCTTTTGCATGATTGTTGACCACACCTACCTAGTAATTACACATCCAACGTTGCCACGAACGGATTTTCAATTATTTACATCGTATATTCAGTAGCATTCTATTATTTAATTATATCAGATACTTACCATTTTAGTTTGTTTAGTGGTAAGTAGATGGTGCTATTATTAGATGAAATAATGAAAGCCAAAACTATATTATATAATAATATCAGCAATAGAACTGAACATTTATTTATTTTATCAATAAGGCATAAAGTGATGTCTATTCTGTAAAAAGTTCTGTTTCTGTTAAAAATATACGCTATCAGCGCCAGTAGCGGTGAAAAACGATTTAATGATATCATCATATGACCATATCATGAAATAGCAACGTTTCTAGTTATTAATATCTTCAAACCATTTCTATTCATTGATTTGGTCAAGCTATATCATGAGATGGTCAACAAACAGTGTTAAATATCATGAAATGACCACACCATTTCACGAAATGATAGACTACTTTATATGATCTATTCTACGATCTGGCCACGACATATATAAAAATCTCTTAAATAAAACTATAATGATAATGGATATTTTGCAATAATTGCAGACAGGCCAGTTTTAATCAGTTTACATATAGATTAGTAATCGAAATAAAAACCTTATCAATTTTCATATTTTTGATTGATCTTCTATTGAAATTATTACACTTTTAAAATAAAATAACAAAAATACTAAAAAAACTAAACGTTACAGTTTTTAAATAATATTAAAAATCTTATTATTTAAACATATAAATGTAAGTTACTTATATTATTTAATTTATTAGTAACTGAAGGAAAAATATCCTTTTTTTTACATTTGATGATAGATGGCGCTGTTTTCATAACTAAATCGGTGTAATTTCAAATTATTTTACCAAGTTTATAACTATATTTTATACTTTATTTATAAATATGGTATTTATTTGAAAAACATCCCGTCATCCCATCTATAACTAAGATATAATAGAAAATCAACATCCAAAGGAAGGAAAATACTTAACCTTTTTTTTTGAAGTTCCGTAATCAGATAAAATGTAGCCTATAAGTTGCCCCGGGTTACTAACTACCTTTGTACAAAATTTCATGTAAATCGATCCAGTAGTTTTTGTGTGAATCTGGAATACACAGACAGACAGACAGACAGACAAAAATTCTAAAAACCATTGATTTGGGTTCAGAACCCTTTATTTAGTCCCCTGGACTTGTTTTTACAAGAACATATTAGAATTACAGACACGACTTTTCTACAGATTTATATATTATACTTATTAATATTATAGATTAAACTTTTCATAAAAGCTACAAACCGAGTAATTAGAATTAAAAAATACTCATTTCCACTTTAGCTAATGAAGTCGCATTTCTAAGACATAGACGATGTTAAAATTTGAGTCTAAATCTAAACATATGTTGACATTGTTATGTTTTATTTCCTGCATATCTAACCAGGTCATCATCCATCTAGTGGGAGACCGCCCCAAATTTCGCCTACAGGTACGAAGCAGCCATTCAAAAACTGTCTTCGTCTAGGTTCTCTGTTCTTCATACTATATGACCGGCCCATTGCCACTTCAGCTACCTGTTCTATTATGTATTCTGTGCTTCAGCGAACTCACCTGTTAGGCTTTGTCGGTTACTCTGGTTCTATTGCAAATATGCTCATTTCTACGCAGAGAAACCCCGAGCATACCCCTCTCCTTAGCTCACTGAGCGATCTGGATAAGACATGCAGGAGGTCGATGGATGCAGGTGGCTCAGGATCGTGCTTTGTGGCATACTTCCAAGGAGGCATATGTTCAGCAGTGGACTTAAAAAGGGCTGTAATGATGATAATGTTGAAGTTTTATTTTATGTTAGCCTACCAACCTGCCTCGGATTTGCCTGAATGTTGTGTTATTTAGATTTAAGACAATCATCAAAGACCATCTATTTTGTGAATATTTCTATTTCTCAAATACATAAATCTCTAAGTTCTTCGGACAAAATATTAGCCTATTCCAATCCTGGCATTGCTATTTATCTGTTTGCGAAGCTTTATTACAATTGGTAAAGCTATCCCGAAGATTAGACCGGACAGACAGACAGACAGACCGACAGACATTTTGAAAATGTCTTAATACCATGCAAATAAATCTCTTAGCTATTATAAGACAGTTATTTCAATAGTACAGACAGACATTTCAATTTTATTCATAAGTGTATAGATTTATATTTTATAAGATATTGTCTCTCAATACCAGCGCTTATGGCACTATGATATCATCATCATCATTACAGCCCTTCACAAGTCCACTGCTGAACATAGGCCTCCCCCAAAGAATGCCACAAAGCACGGTCCTGAGCCACCTGCATCCATCGACTTCCTGCATATCTTACCAGGTCGTCACTCCATCTAGTGGGGGGATATTGTAGCGATGAATTGAAGTCACTGTAAGTTGTCATTTTCCAAAATATAATGACACCCTTTTAGAAAAAAACGGTAAAGTGCATGTTACAGACAATTAGATTTCCACGACACAATCAATTTTCAAGTATCCCCGTGAGCTTAGAGCATAATATATCTAAGTACGTGCGTATAATACTAGACGTCTGTCACATTTGACGCCTAGTTTGAAAACCTCTCACCGTCCGGGAAGGTGGTGGGTGCTCTTTAAACTGAGTAAGACATTATTTTATTTTATTATATGAGGAAAGATGTAGATGCCTATTCGTCATAGCATCCAGTTACCATTAGGTAATCTGTGGATATAATTGTAAACATTATTTAAAAAAAAGAAATAAATATATTGAAGTGCTGTATTATATTATTTAAGAAATCGTAAGTTCCTTGAAAATATATACATCGAGATTACTGCTTTCAAAAAGCTTTTAGTGTTTCGCAAAAACAGACTCAATTTTTATCGCTTTATCATCATGGCTCCATCGTCAGAGTCCATTGTATACAAATGGAACAATCCTTAAAGATATAAAGCCGGCTGCTATTAACAAATTACTATTCCGTAGGCGTCATTGTTGAATGATGATGAATTTTATACCAAAAGAGTAACCTAGATAAAACCTGGTAGAGTACAATGGGATTCAACATCTATCATTTTAAAAGCCTTTTATATTTTTATAGAATAAAATACAAACAATACAATAAATTATATCATAATAGTACTGCGAGTGTGCTGGGGTAGGAAATTTTGCCCAGGGACTTGCTTCTAGGCAAACAAAGGAATGGAGAGGGAGGGGGGAGGGAGCTGCATTCCTGATGGAGTTCCCGGGACTAATTATTTGATGTTGATGTTAATCCCCGTGGGTTACCATCAGCGTTTATGATTCATCGGCCACCGTAGCAGATGATAATGATGAAAATTTCCCAATGAAAAAAGTGGACCAACACTATAAATCCAAACACGAAAACAAAAATTGTATTTAAACAAATGTTGACTTAAACTAAAATTTGAAGCCAGGGCTAACATCATAGTAGCTGTTTATTTTAAGCAATAGTAATCCTGTACCTCGCTGCTTATTACAAAATTAATTATCGAGCTACGTAAAACTCACTAAGACAGCAAGAATTCCCTTGCGCCATTTATTTAATGAGATTGTCAGCTGTCGGCTTTTACTCGGCTTGCTACCTTCGGTACCTTCGCTGTGTTACATTTAGTTACTGTACTAATTTCTTTTCTCATTACTCTGGGTGAATAAAAATACGGATTCTTCATCATCATTACAGCCCTTCACAAGTCCATTGCTGAACATAGGCCTCCCGTAAGGAATACCACAAAGCACGATCCTGACTCCTGAGCCACCTGCATCCATCAACTTCCTGCATGTCTTACCAGGTCGTCACTTCATCTAGTACCCTCATACACTATACTATACCTACTGGTTTGAGGCTGCCACTCGAAATTTTTTTTCCCCATCGGTTGTGGGTTCTTCGAACTATGTGACTGGCCCATTACCACTTCAGCTTACTAATAATCCCTTGTAATATGTCGATTTCTCTGGTTCTATTGCGGGTGTCCTCACATCTAAGTCTATGACGCAAAGAAACACCGAGCATAGCCCTCTCCATAGCTCGCTAAGCGACCTTGAGCTTTCTTAAACGGCCAGAAGTGAAGGAAAAAATATATGTAAGATTTAAATATGTAGAGAATATATATATGTAGAGAAAACAAATTTCAAATTGGTTTTTCATGTCTTAATAGCATGCACACGTCAATTTTATTTATATGTATGGATTTATGTTTATTTATTTTTAAAATATACACTTCTACAACTCAAATTTATAATCGATCAAATTAGTAAATGTTGTGCATACCTTCTATAAGTGTGCATTGTAGCAATTTTGTAACGACTTGTAATTTTTATTATATTGCTAGCGTTCCGCCCCTTCTTTGCACGGATGATTTATGGATCTCGAGAACAGGGCAACCTACCAGGTCCAAATGTAAATCTTAACCATCTAGCGATTCATTCAAACATAACAAGAAAAAATTCATCAAAATCGGTCGGTTTCATCAAAAAGCGAGAATAACGGAGAGCAATTGATTTTTATATATAGATAGAAGATCATTTACCGTATTTGCAGGCTGATTTGACAATGGTCTGGTCACATCTGTTGTAGAAGCGATAACCGTAGGGTGGAAACCGCGTTCAGTTTAACGTAGTGCGGGATGCCCCCTAGCGAGATGGAGCAACGATCAGCAAGGCCACTGGCCGAAGTCGAAGATCGAGCTAAGTGGCATGCTTTGAAAGAGGCCTATGTTCGGCAGTAGACTGATGATGATGATGGTGGTAATAATGTTTTATATTGTATGTACATGGTTGCATCTTATATGGCTGCTCCCTACAGGATGGAGTGACGACCTGGTAAGACATCCAGGAAGTCGATGAATGCACATGGCTCAGAACCGTGCTTTGTGGCAGTCCTATGGGGAGGCCTATGTTCAGCCGTGGACTTGTGAAAAAATAAATTATCATCTCCTGAGTCTACTAGATTACATTTACATTTGCATAGTAGTAGCGACTTAATACGGGTTGAGAGTTACTTAATAGATTTATTTCATAGTATTATTTGTTTCGATGCTATTAAAATCCAGTCAAGAAATGTTACCATAATTTAAGTGGCTGCTGCATGGGCATTGACTAGGGCTATATTTTATTCAAAATCTTGTTATATATTTTGAAATCGATTAATTGACAAAATTATATGTCGTTGATCATTATTTTAAAACAACAAAATGACTCTACTTTAATAGAAATATTCCAGACCAAGCCGGGGTGGCTCTCTAGTTTATAAAATAAGTAGAGTTTCTCCTGATATATTGCGGCAGTATACCAACATAAATTGCACACGGAGAAACATCTATACACGGAATTATTTGTATGCCATACAAATACTTGTTCTGTACGTAATTCGAACGAGCGGCCCTCAGTGACATAATTAACTGCTAAGCCACTGTGCCACAAAACCTTCAAACTACGGACATTACCTTAAAGTATGATTTCGATCATACAACGAAACATCTTGTAAATCACTTGTTCCAAGTTTTTATAGAATAAGTGTGACAAACGATCACACAGTCCACCTGATGGTAAGTGGTTGCTGTGGCCCATAGACATCGACATCTATATTCGTTTGCGAATTAAAATGCTTTGTCAGCCGTGAGGACTAATATCGAATGCCTCTTTTCCAGTAAAATGGGTCTCCGGTTCTCTACACTCACTATACGAAACACAGCTGCATTATGCTGCTATTTTACGCTGGTATTCTGTGAGAGCGTGGTCCTTCCCCTGTCGAGCCGACCCATTTGTGCTATAACTATACTACCAATATAGCTGCAGCATGGCTCTACCACGTAAAAAATACAAATTCATATCCGATTGTTGCTTCGTTATGAGTGTTTAAACATTATTGCTGAGGTAAGATCGGCAATCTTCTATATTTCGTCTCTAACATCCCTTTTGGTCTACTGTCTTGTACCATTTAAAGTAGAGGAAATTCCGCAAAATTCGGCTGATGAATTGAGCATGCAGCTTACCTAATGGTGATCTGCCGCCAACAGTGAAAATTTGCCATACTGGCGGAATCTCAAAATGAAGAAGTCCGTACCGGCCCCTATTCTTAAAGATCCCTATAGTCCCTGAGTCTATTATTAGTCCTCAGTGGCAACAACACATCTGTAGCGTTGTATGAATATGGTTGCAGGTGTCCAGGTTGCAGGCATTAGATAATGCAGGCTATTTTTTGTAAGAATAATATCTAGTATCAAAAAAAAATCAAAATATTGAAACATTGAGGCGAATTAGTAGATATTAATACTGAATAAAAGAACTCTATTTAGAAAATTGATTGAATAGGCTACGTTATCAAAATAAACAAAATATTTGAATAATATTGGACACGATTGAATAAGCTGTACCGTCGTTGATCATTGCCTGTTTCGAAAGAGACTTAACTTGGTAACTTCGAGTTTAAACTTGTCATGCGCTTTGGCATTGTGGTTGTGTTTGTGGATATATTTCGTGTTTTTATTATCGTTTGATTAATTTAACTTGACCCTTGGCTTTTCTCTCGATTTACAGGACAGTAGGTTTTTGCGCCCACATAATGACAATAATGTGTTACTTGTGCTTTGAGAGGAATAAAACAAACAAAGTATAAGGCTGCTTGTCTAGATGAAATTTTATTAATAATTGCAGAAAATAATTAAACAATTATAAAAGTTTGAGTTGAATTTCATTTTATATTATTTTATTTTATTTAATAATAACTAAAACATTTGTGTTATTTTCAATTTATTGAAACTACTTATCCCAAGAATGAGTGATTTTACTACATAACCTACAAATAATAAAACAGAATAAAAACAAAACCCCAGGTCCTACAAAAATAATATGATTTTATGTCATAAGTAACAAATATTTAAATCTTTAAAATAAGATATATTTGTACTTTGTTTACACCGGGCCCAAGCTTGTATGGAACGAAGTTCATCTCCTTTAGTTGGATATTATCTATTGAACAAATACTTATTTCCTTCTTATTAATAAAAGCATTTCTATTTGGATCAATAAAATTGTCTAATTACAACACATTAGCTGGCATTACAAAGATTTCTAGGTGATATTCCTAGATTATCATTATTATAGAGCATGCCTTAATTACCTATTTGTCAGTTTTTTATTGTAGTTTTAATATTTGAGTAATATAAAAACTGAATTTTAAATATTTATTTATATCGAATTTATAACGAAGGCAAGTTATACAAAGCTATTGTTAAACGGCATCAAAGATTTTTGCAATTCAAATTAAGCTGCATGATTGCACAAAGTGCTAGCTTCAAAGTACAGCATAGAGGATATAGATTCTATTTAGGTATCTTTTCATTTCAAATTAAACTTTTCATAAAAAGTACAAACCGACTAATTAGAATTAAAAAATACTCATTTCCACTTAGCTAATGAAGTCGCATTTCTAAGACATAGACGATGTTAAAATTTGAGTCTAAATCTAAACATATGTTGACATTGTTATGTTTTATTTCCTGCATGTCTAACCAGGTCATCATCCATCTAGAGGGAGACCGCCCCAGATTTCGTCTACAGGTACGAGGCAGCCACTCAAAACCTGTCTTCGTTTCGGTTCTCTGTTCTTCATGCTATATGACCGGCCCATTGCCACTTCAGCTACCTGTACTATTATGTATTCTGTGCTTCAGCTAACTCACCTGTTAGGCTATGTCGGTTACTCTGGTTCTATTGCAAATATCCTCATTTCTACGCAGAAAAACCCCGAGCATACCCCTCTCCTTAGCTCATTGAGCAACCTGGATAAGACATGCAGGAGGTCGATGGATGCAGGTGGCTCAGGATCGTGCTTTGTGGCATACTTCCAAGGAGGCATATGTTCAGCAGTGGACTTAAAAAGGGCTGTAATGATGATAATGTTGAAGTTTTATTTTATGTTAGCCTACCGACCTGCCTCTGATTTGCCTGAATGTTGTGCTATTTAGATTTAAGACAATCATCAAAGACCATCTATTTTGTGAATATTTCTATTTCTCAAATACATAAATCTCTAAGTTCTTCGGACAAAATATTAGCCTATTCCAATCCTGGCATTGCTATTTATCTGTTTGCGAAGCTTTATTACAATTGGTAAAGCTATCCCGAAGATTAGACCGGACAGACAGACAGACCGACAGACATTTTGAAAATGTCTTAATACCATGCAAATAAATCTCTTAGCTATTATAAGGCAGTTATTTCAATAGTACAGACAGCCATTTCAATTTTATTCATAAGTGTATAGATTAATATTTTATAAGATATTGTCTCTCAAACCAGCGCTTATGGTACTATGATATTGTAGCGATGAATTGAAGTCACTGTAAGTTGTCATTTTCCAAAATATAATGACACCCTTTTAGAAAAAAACTGTTAAGTGCATGTTACAGACAATTAGATTTCCACGACACAATCAATTTTCAAGTATCCCCGTGAGCTTAGAGCATAATATATCTAAGTATGCGCTTCACCATCTTAGGCTACATTACCACTTACCATCAGGTGGGATCGTAGATAAGCGCTGGCTTAGTAGAATAAAAAAAAAGTACGTGCGTATAATACAAGACGTCTGTCAAATTTGACGTCTAGTTTGAAAACTTCTCACCGTCCGGGAAGGTGGTGGATGGTCTTTAAACTGAGTAAGACATTGAGAGAAAGATGTAAATGCCTATTCGTCATAGCATCCAGTTACCATTAGGTAATCTGTGGATATAATTGTAAACATTATTTAAAAAAAAGAAATAAATATTGAAGCGCTGTATATTACGTAAGAAATCTTAAGTTCCTTTAAAATATATACATCGAGATTACTGCTTTCAAAAAGCTTTTAGTGTTTTGCAAAACAGACTCAATTTTTATCGCTTTATCATCATGGCTCCATCGTCAGAGTCCATTGTATACAAATGGAACAATCCTTAAAGATATAAAGCCGGCTGCTATTGACAAATTACTATTCCGTAGGCGTCATTGTTGAATGATGATGAATTTTATACCAGAGTAACCTAGATAAAACCTGGTAGAGTACAATGGGATTCAACATCTATCATTTTAAAAGCCTTTTATTTTTTTATAGAATAAATTACATACAATACAATAAATTATATCATAATAGTACTGCGAGTATGCTGGGGTAGGAAATTTTGCCCAGGGACTTGCTTCTAGGTAAACAAAGGAATGGAGAGGGAGGGGGGAGGGACCTGCATTCCTGATGGAGTTCCCGGGACTAATTATTTGATGTTGATGTTAACCCCCGTGGGTTACCATCAGCGTTTATGATTCATCGGCCACCGTAGCAGATGATAATGATGAAAATTTCCCAATGAAAAAAGTGGACCAACACTATAAATCCAAACACGAAAACCAAAAATTGTATTTAAACAAATGTTGACTTAAACTAAAATTTGAAGCCAGGGCTAACATCAAAGTAGCTGTTTACTTTAAGCAATAGTAATCCTCGCTGCTTATTACAAAATTAATTATCGAGCTACGTAAAAATCACTAAGACAGCAAGAATTCCCTTGCGCCATTTATTAAATGAGATTGTCAGCTGTCGGCTTTTAGTCGGCTTGCTACCTTCTGTACCTTCGCTGTGTTACATTTAGTTACTGTACTATTTCTTTTCTCATTACTCTGGGTGAATAAAAATACGGATTCATCATCATCATTACAGCCCTTCACAAGTCCATTGCTGAACATAGGCCTCCCGTAAGGAATACCATAAAGCACGGTCGTGACTCCTGAGCCACCTGCATCCATCGACTTCCTGCATGTCTTACCAGGTCGTCACTTCATCTACTGGGGTGTCACCCTATACTGTGCCTACTAGTTTGAGGCTGCCACTCGAAAATTTTTTTCCCCATCGGTTGTGGGTTCTTCGAGCTATGTGACTGGCCCATTGCCACTTCAGCTTACTAATAATCCCTTGTAATATGTCGATTTCTCTGGTTCTATTGCGGGTGTCCTCATATCCAAGTCTATGACGCAAAGAAACACCGAGCGTAGCCCTCTCCATAGCTCGCTAAGCGACCTTGAGCTTTCTTAAACGGCCTGAAGTGAAGGACAAAATATATGTAAGAGGTAAGTGCGACCGCAGCCGTTATCTTAGTTTTCCTGTTGTCGACGAGTCTCTGTGAACTATGATAGAATTCCACACAGGCTAATTATTTTGGCTCTCAATGACCTGCAGAATAGAACACAGCGGTGGCCTCTAGGTGGAAAAAATAGGTAAGAGGGAGTTACCTGCCCAGACGGATTCGTAGGAAGAAAACTTAGGAGTACTTTAAAAGCGATCGCTTGTATAAGTACGCATTAATATTTATAAATACTAGTGATAGGCTTCGCGAGGGTATGATCCAATCATGTCCGTATGACCCGTTTGACTACATCCCCTATATGTGCAGTAGTGAACTTTTATAGACTCCGCTTGGAGGGATGGAAGAACCATTTATTTTATCGATTTTCGATCGGATCGGATCACTCCTGGTATTGCTCTCTATATGTCAGTTAAGTTTCATTACATTTAGTTCAGCCATACTCAAGATTAGCCTGGACAAACGGACAGAAAACAAATTTCAAAATGGTTTTTTAATGTCTTAATGGCATGCACACGTCAATTTTATTTTTATGTATGGATTTATGTTTATTTATTTTTAAAATATACACTTCTACAACTCAAATTTATAATCGATCAAATTAGTAAACGTTGTGCATACCTTCTTTAAGTGTGCATTGTAGCAATTTTGTAGCGACTTGTAATTTTTATTATATTGCGCCACTTCTTTGCACGGATGATTTATGAATCTCGACAACAGGACCACCTACCAGGTCCAAATGTAAATCTTAACAAAACATAACAAAAAAAATTCAACAAAATCGGTCGGTTTCATCAAAAAGCGAGACTGACGGAGAGCAATTGATTTTTATATATAGAAAAAAGCTCATTTACCGTATTTGCAGGCTGAATTGGCAATGGTCTGGTCACAGTGCAGTTTAACAGTGGTAGAGCCACGCGGCAGCTTTTGCTGTCGCACGGATGGGCCGGCTCGAACCGGGTGGTACCACGACCTCACAGAATACCAGCGTGAAGTAGAGGTTTACCTCTGCGTTTCGCTTGGTGAGTGCAGGTGGCCGGAGGCCCTTTTTACTGGAAATGAGGCATTCCATCTTAGTCCTCACGGGTGAAAACGCATCTGCATTTTGATCTGTAACAGAGGATAAATGTAGATGTCTATGGGCCGCAGCAACCACTTACCATCAGGTGGACTGTGTGCTCGTTTTTCACCCTTATCCTATAAAAAAAACATCTGTTGTAGAAGCGATAACCGTAGGGTGGAAACCGCGTTCAGTTTAACGTAGTGCGGGACGCCCCCTGGCGAGATGGAGCAACGATCAACAAGGCCACTGGCCGAAGCCGAAGATCGAGCTAAGTGGCATGCTTTGAGAGAGGCTTATGTTTGGCAGTAGACTGATGATGATGATGGTGGTTATAATTTTTAAATAATGTTTTATAGAGTATGTACATGGTTGCATCTAATAATATGGTTGCCTCGTACCTGTAAGCGAAGTGTATGGCTGCTCCCTACAGGATGGAGTGACGACCTGGTAAGACATCCAGGAAGTCGATGAATGCAGATGGCTCAGAACCGTGCTTTGTGGCAGTCCTATGGGGAGGCCTATGTTCAGCCGTGGACTTGTGAAAAAATAAATTATCATCTCCTGAGTCTACTAGATTACATTTACATTTGCATAGTAGTAGCGACGTAATACGGGTTGACAGTTACTTAATAGATTTATTTCATAGTATTATTTGTTTCGATGCTATTAAAATCCAGTCAAGAAATGTTACCATAATTTAAGTGGCTGCTGCATGGGCATTGACTAGGGCTATATTTTATTCAAAATCTTGTTATATAATTTTGAAGTCGATTAATTGACAAAATTATGTGTCGTTCATCATTATTTTAAAACAACAAAATGATTCTACTTTAATAGAAATATTCCAGACCAAGCCGGGGTGGGTCGCTAGTTTATAATATAAGTAGAGTTTTTCTTAAGCTAGGGTCCCACGGCCTGCCAGGCGACAGACCGCGCCAGGCCTGTATGGGCCTGTCGCGGCCCGTACTGAGCGTTCCAACGGCGTGTGCCGGCCTGGTGCGGCCTGTCGACTGACATTCCAACATGTTAAGTGATACGGAGCGAATGGCTGTGTGTGCAGCCGCTGTGGTTTTATTCAGTAGTGAAAGTTTGATAAACTAAGCAAAAAGAAAGCAGAGGAAACGACTCTGGTGGGTGTCGTCATTCAACAAAAGCCGTTCTTGGTTTTGTGTTGAGGCGACGTACTATTCCAAAGCACTGGTTCATTTTCATAAAGAGTTAAAAACTCGAATATAAGCTCGTTCGTCCATTCCATCATGGGTATGTACGTGCAAGCGCCACCGCAGTTGAAATGAACGATTGCAACCGACGCAGACGCGCCCGTACAGGCCGCGACAGGCGCCGTCGCGCCACGCCACGCCGCGACTTTGATCTTACCGACTCCCGATGGATCGGACGGGCGCCAACAGGCCACCACAGGCCTCATCGGATGCGATGGTTCCCACGGCCTGTTGTCCGGCCTGGCGCGGTCTGACCTGTGACAAAACAGGCTGTGGGACACTAGCTTTAGGTAGCCCACGATTATTGTCGAAACTAGATATTTCCACCCTACCATCAATTATGTGCGGATTAGTAAGCTGAAGTGGCAGTGGGCCGGCCATATGGCTCGAAGAACCGACAACCGATGGGGAAGAAAGGTTCTCGAGTGGCAGCCTCGTACCGGTAGGCGAAGTGTAGGGCGTCCCCCCACGAGATGGAGTGACGACATGGTAAGACATGCAGGAAGTCGATGGATGCAGGTGGCTCAGGACCGTGCTTTGTGGCATTCTTTGGGGGAGGCCTATGTTCAGCAGTGGACTTGTGAAGGGCTGTAATGATGAATGATGATCAATTATGTGTAAAAATAATGTCATACCATTCTCTCCTCATGTAAAGAACCTTGGTCTGTACGTTGACGGTTGCTTAACATGGAACAAACATATACAGGAGGTGAGTCGCAAAACTACTGGAACTTTGCGATCTCTATATCGATTTAAAAATTTTCTTCCCACCAATACCAAGATTTTACTTGTCCAGTCACTTATCTTACCGATTATTGATTATGTTGATGTGTCAGACCTGTCTCGACATCATCTTAATACATTGGATCGTCCTACTTAACAACTGTATCAGATACATTTATGGTCTCCGTAAATACGACCAAGTATCTTCTTTTCGTGCTCAGCTAAATTGGCTGCCTATCCGTCAGTGCAGATATGTCAGAATGTTCTGCACCATTTTCACGATTCTGAACGATCCATGTGCTCCCGAGTATCTGAAATCTAAATTTCAATACCTGGGAGATTCTCATAATCGCTATCTCCGTTCATCGGCTAACCTCAAGTTGCTCACTCCTTTACACCGTACTGGTCATTTATCTCAATCTTTCGCCCTCACGGCCATCAGACTCTGGAACTACATCCCTCTTGACATTAAAAAAGCTTCCAACAAGTTTTTTTTAAAAATCAAGTCCGTAAGCATGTGAAAAATTGTTGCAAGTTTGAACTAACATAGCTTTTATTTTCATACACATGTATATTTCATATTTGTTCTGACATAGATAATATTTATATGTATTGTGTATATATGTAGTGTATGCGTGTATATGTGTATGTATGTATTTACATATGTATATATTGTGTGTATTTAAGTATATATGTCTGTGTATGTGTGTGTATATGTATAATTATTTGTATATAATATGTATATACAATTTCTTTTTTTAGCGCTTTCTATTTTACTTATCGTCACGCACAATCCCTGACGGGGTAGCCAGAGAGAACAGATCGCCAAGTGTCACGATCCTTACATACCTCTTTCGCTTCTTTCAGATTCATTATCTTCTTCATACATGCACGTCTAGGTATCCGAGTACTCTTGACCCTCCCCTCTTCGAGCAGTTTGCTCACATGGTCTTCGAAAGTTAGTCTCGGTCTACCTCGACACCTTTTAATATTAACTTTCGCGCTATATATTTTCTTCACCATTCGGTCTTCACTCATTTGCTCAACGTGCCCAAACCATCGAAGCACGCCCTTATCAATTTTTGTGATAAGGTCATCTTTCAAACCTGCCATATTGCGAATCTCTTCGTTTCGCTTTCGGTCGGCCATGGTAACGCCGCACGTTTTACGAAGAGATCGCATCTCCACTGCATTCAACTTGCTTTTATGCTTCTTCTGGCATACCCAGGTTTCGCTGCCACATAACAAAGTCGGTACCAACACTGCCTTATGTATTGCAAGGCGTGCACTCATCACTACGCCTTGCCTTTTGACTAACGCAGTCAGGGCACCATTGACTTTGTTCCCGGCAGCGACACGCCTGTCCACATCTAAATCACATCTTCCATCCCGGCTAAAAGCACTCCCCAAGTATAAAATTTCATTTACATGTTCTAGACATTCCTGATTTACCCATATTTCACACTTCGTCACTCTCTTCGTCCCTTTCAAATACCAGAACCTTAGTTTTATTAGCATTCAAGCGGAGACCTTTAATTTCACATTCCTCTTTCATACACGTGACTAATGCCTGCAGTTCTGCCTCTGATGGTGCAATAAGCACTGCATCATAAGCATACAGCAGACAATTTACTTTAATGTCACCCAATTTCACACCCAAACAGCTATCTTTCAGCTTCTGTAAACAGCTGTCGAGATACAGTATGAACAGCCAGGAAGACATGACACAACCCTGTTTTACGCACGTTTGGACGCTAAACATGGATGACAGCTCATGCCCTACCCGCACACAGGCTTTACAGTCACAGTAAAGTGACTGCACAGCCCTTAGTAATCGACCATCCACACCATACCCCGGCAACAGTTCCCACATTTTCTTCCTTACAACCTTATCAAAATGCACAGAAAATCCTCTGGTTAGCAGCCAGAAGCTTTTCCGTGATCGTGCGGAGAGAAAACATTTGATCCGTGCATCCTCTTTCAGGTCTAAATCCGCATTGTGCCTCCCATAGAAATCTTTCCGATTTCTCTTGCATCCTACGTGTAAACTTTACTTGCTAAACTGGTCAAGCTGATCGCCCGATAGCACCCGCAGTCAAAATGTGAACCTTTACCTTTATATAAAGGCACAATGACTGCGGATCGCCAATCATCCGGGACATCCCCCGTCCGCCAGCACAAATTGCACAGAAGATGAAAGCTGTCCCAGACGCGAGGCCCACCATACTTGACCATTTCAGCAGTAACTCTGTCTAGTCCCGCAGCCTTACCACATTTCAAACTTCGAATCGCACGTTCAATCTCTTTTATACTAATGACCTCAGTGTTATCGAGGTCCGGGTCTGGCGTACCAGTCTCGGCGTCATCTCCGGATCCCTCACTCAGATCATCACACGCATACATTTCTCTATAAAATTCGCTCCATCGCTGCATGACGTCCGATTTGTCTGAGAGGACGTCATTAATTTTCGAAAGCACTTTGTTCATTCTTAAGACCGTCGCACCACTTCGGGTCCTTCCAACCTCTTTCCAGAAGAGTTTGGAGTTCTCCTTAAAGTTGTGCGACGAACTTTCGTCCGCTTCCATTCTACACCTTTCACGCACTTCCTCAATCAATGCTTTCGTGTGAACTTTTTGCAGCTTATATCTTTCTTCCATCTTCTCTCTAATATTCTTATCATTACTAGAGGCCAAGTAGTCTAACCATGCTTTCTTCTTCTTCTTTACAGCTTCTTTCACTTCATCATTCCACCATGCATCTCTTCTTTTACTACTGCCTCTTTTAATCGTTCCACACACTTCTTCCGCTGCACTTACCATTCCATCCCTAAGGTTCTGCCATGTTCTTTCCACACATTCATTTCTGCCATCGATGGTGTCAAGCTTTTCGGCTACCCTCGCATGATATTTGTCCCTAGTATCCGCTTCCTGAAGCTTCCAGCTTCGGATGCGACAGACCGACTGTTGTTCTGTTACTGCCGTCCGATAGCCCCAACCCGCGAACAGACCCCTAAATCTAGTAACCACTAAATAGTGATCCGTTCCCAGGTCAGCACCCCTGAACACTCGCGTATCGATCACCTGTTTTCGCAGTCGGTCATCCACCAGGAACAAATCGATCATACTTCTCTCATTCTTTCTTTCTCTAGTATACATATGGATTTTCTTGTGATTAAACATAGTGTTTGTCACAAGAAGACCCTTTTCCTTGCATACCGCCAGTATAAGCTTGCCAGCATCATTAACCCTTTTATTGCCAAATTTTCCAAGCACCGACTCGTACCCTGGTTGAGCGGTACCAACCCATCCATTCAAATCACCACATACAAAAATTCTTTCGTTTCCCCTAGCCGAATCTATAACTTCTCTTACATTCTCCCAAAACTCCTCCAGCTCAGCCCTGGACGACGAAGCTACCGGCGCATAAACAGCCAAAAGGAATAACTTCGTCAGTCCCAATTTAAAGCGAACCCAGAGAAGTCTTGAGTTCACAACCTTATATTCAGTCATAACATCGACCAACCGAGACGACAGCAGCACCCCCACTCCCTGGCGGGCGCTCTCGCTCTCCGGGACTCCAGACCATAGAGCTAACGCCCCGCCAGGGAGCTCTTCAGTACCACTGCCCTTCCGTTTGGTCTCCGACATACACACGACATCTAATTCTCTTTCTTTCATTATTTCGATCAACTCATTCGTCTTATCTCTCATGCCTCCTCTAACATTCCACGTGCCAACTCTGCACTCTGTCCTCCACCTTCCGCCGTGTCGGGCTGTGCGTGACGGGTGGCGGTCCCCATCGCCGCTTTGCGCGCTGCACTCCACACCAACGGGGACGAGCTGGTGTGCGTCACCTTGGGGGGACGCCCTAACCCTCGTTGGCATGGGTGCGCAGCTGTGTAGAATTGCAGCCCTGAAAAGGGCTGGCAGGGGTCGCGACGAGCACGCTTCTACAGTGACAGTATTTTGATTACTGCTGCACTGCCTCTTGTTTGTATATCTCTGTTTAGCCTAATGGTTGACTGGGAGAGAATGCCCTATGGCATTAAGTCCGCCATATGTACAACTTTGTGCATGAAAGCTTAAATAAATAAAAAATAAAATAGAGTTTCTCCTGATATATAGCGGCAGTATACAAACATAAATTGCACAAGGAGAAACATCTTGACAAGGAATTATTTGTCGGCCAAACAAATACTTGTTCTGTACGGAATTCAAACGAGCGGTCCTCAGCGCTATAATTCATTGCCAAGCCACTGTGCCACAAAGCCGTCAAAAGATGGGCATTAACTTAAAGTATGATTTCGATCATACGACGTAAGCATCTTGTAAATCACTTGTTCTAATTACAAATCCTGTCGTTCTTTCGTTATGAGTGTTTATACATTATTGGTTGAGGTAAGACTGGTTATCTTCTATCTTACGTCTCTAACAGACCTTTTGATTCACTGCCTTATACTAGAAGGAAATTTTGCAAATTTGCGCTGATGAATTGAGCATGCGGCTTACCTAATAGTGATCTGCCGCCACCCGTTAACATTAGCCACATGGTGGAGTTTCAAAACGAAGGAGTCTGTACCGGCTCCTATTCTTAAAGTTCCCTATAGTCTTTAAGTCTATTATTAGTCCTCAGTGGCAACAACGCATCTGTAGCGTTGTTCGAATATGGTTGCAGGTGTCCATGGTCTGCAGTAGGCTCTTACTATCTAGTAGACTGTAAGTTCGCTTGTTATTTCAGTTTTATAAAAAAAACATCATAAATATAGTTACTAAGTAAGCCATACAGCATTCAGAGTTTATATATGCTACAAATCCTTTTGCACACTTCTTTGTGTATGGCAATTTGATTCCGGAAATCAACTCTCAGCGGATTCAACCCTTTTTCAAACTATTGTGGTTAAACAAGAAGTATATTTATATGTATTTATTTTGGGTATACGTTTTCACAGATAATAAAACAAAATTTAGTATTATTATTTTGTACAAACATTGTATTTTGTAACATATTGATTCTTAGTAAAAATCTTGGCTACAGTTTTTGCTTTTCTATTTCTTTTAAAATTATTGTTTCTCCCACAATAGTACTTACTCCCAAATTGTGAGTTTGAGTTTGAGTTTTAGAATTGTTTCATACATAAATTACTCAAGGACAGACATCCAGAACCAAAACAATTATTTCTAGGCGTTACAAATATTTGTTCCGTGCGTGAGTCGAAGCCGCGGCCCTCTGAACCGCAGGGCGGATTCCCACTTAATTTGTTTTTTTTTTTTGTTAAAAAAATGTTCCGTCTTACACCAGGATTTTCCGCTGTATGGTAGAAGCAGAATAGCTTCATAAATTGAACAACAAAAATCATCCAGACATATATTGCTAAAGGAAAAATATTTAGAACCTTAACAATTACTTTTGGCCATACAAATACTTGTTCCGTGCGAGATTCGAACCTGCAGCTATCAGCGTTGTAGTAAATAGTCGATACTGTGATCCATATGTACGGATATCCTTAGTGAGTTTACCCCAGAGGCCTAAGAGATGCTATGTATCATGACTAGTTAAAAGAGTCTCCGGTCTCTATGCTCATCGTACATACTCACAAAATAGCAGCATTAAGCTGCTGTTTTACGTTGATATTCTGTGAGATGTAGTCCTTCCTTGATTGAGTCGATCCATTTGTGCTGCAAATACCACTTTAAATGAATCAGACCGTACCTCAGACATTGCTTGTTGGAGGCCTATGTTCAGCAGTTAACTTGTGATGGACTGTGATTACGATGATGTTTATATTTTTTTGTAACTACGTCAACTCGAATACTTTTTATTGTACTTTTCAATACTGAAAAGGAAGAGATTTATTCAATGATTTTGGATGAAATAAACAAGAGGCTTCCCAGTTCTCACCGACTCTTAAATATTTAAACATAACACACACGATTAAAACTGCGAAATTGTTCGTACAAATCTAGGAGTTTTTACATTAAATATTAAAGTTGTAATTAACACATTTACCGATATTTCTAATTTGAATTAAATTGTCACCGATCTAATGATTTCTTATATCTACACGAATACTAGACATTAAATACAACTAATTGTACGATTTTATTGCGTTTAACTTTACTTATTTTTAATTCCCGACATTATTTACTGTACAGCACATATGATTACGTGGGGGTCTGAGGTGTTTGACGACCCAGAGTTCGCAAGTGTAGTCTGCAGTTCACAGAGTGCTTGAGCGACGAAGGAAAACTTCGTGAAAAAACCTGCATATCTAAGATATAAAAAATGTCTAGGACATATGAAATCCGCCAACACGCTGCTAGAGAATCGCGGCTGACAAACTTCATAGCCCGCTCAGAAATGAGAGGAGGCCAGTGCTCAACTATGTAACGTACGAATATAGTAGGAAACTTTTTGTGCAAATTAAACTTTCTAAGGCCCGTATATCAAATTTATCCGTTTATTGTACATATATCAAGTTCAATGACACTTCCTTCAAAAACTGTTTTTAAAACTAGACAGTCTACATAGAAATATAGCTGCTACATGAATATTTCCATTCAGCTAGCCTTTGACTAGATGTTGAATAGGTAACAAGTAGTTGATTTTTTTCCCTGCTTTAATTCTTCGATAAATCCCCATTGTATTCATTTTATGCTGTTATATACTTTAACGCTGAATAAGTCAATAATTTTATGAAATCGTAAGTTTTTTTTAAAAGAAACTTACCCCTTTCCTAAGTGGTAGAGCCATGTTGTAGCTATAATATGGTTGTAAGACGAATGGGTCGGTTCGAACGGAGAAAGACTACGGTCTCACAGGATACCAGTGTAAAATAACAGCTCAATGCTGCTGTGTTTCGCATGGCGGTTGTAGAGAACCGCAGATCGTTTTTACTGTAAAATCATTCTAAATTAATCCTCGGGGATAAAAACGCTGAATTTTGATTCTTCATCGAGGATATATGCCATGTAGATGTCTATGGGCCACAGAATTCACCGAAGCCATCAGGGGGACTGTATGCTCGTTTGTGACCCTAATTCTATTAAAAAAACCACGCTAGGTTTTACCGTTGTAACGTGAGTGTATTTAATGTTTATACGTTGCCCATAGCTTGTCCATAAAACATTATACAATACAACGGGATGTTGGGTTGAATTTGACACGTGGTGCATAAAAATGGGTCAATCTATCTAACACCCTTGACCCGACCATTTTTTTTTATAAAATCGATGTGGCAAATGTACGAATACTTACAGTCTACTTGATAAATAAGTGGCTACTGTAGTCTCATCAACACCTGCAGTCAATTTAAAAAAGGCATCAAATATGTTTCGCCTCTGAGTATTAAGATGGAATATCTTACAGCCTGTAATTACTCCGGCTGCCTCTACCCTTCAGACCAGGACTTACACCAGTGCAATCTTCCTTTAGCCCCTTTTCCCTAATTTTTAAGTTTTATAGAAATCCCACATATTGCCGAGGCTAAAACCGTTCATAAGTTAAAACATATGCAGTTAGATCATGATTATGTTACGTTAGATAACGTCCTAACCGCTTTATTGAATATAAATATTAAGTAGCTTTTCGGTCTTTTTGTTTATTTGTTTGTCTATTCACTGTGCAGTGGCGGTGTAAGAACATCCGTTACGTCATGTCGTCTCGTGGGTGCCGTAAAAGGCGACAAAGGAAAACAAATGAGGGGATTGGCAGTGCTTCTTAATATCAACTAAAATATTTAAAAAAAAACTACACTTGCCAACCCGCTTGCCTCTCGTGGCAACTATGGCAAATATTCCCTTTATGAGGCGATCTATGGGGATGTATATGTTTAAGAGTGGACTTTGATAGGCTTTAAAATATTTGAAAGTCCATTTTACCAAACAAATGTTTGTTTATAAATCTGAACTCAGATTAGCCGACATTGGATTAAAAAAACCGGCCAAGTGCGAGTTGGACTCGCGCACCGAGGGTTCCGAACAAATCCGTAGGTATATAAGTTTAAAATTATTAAAAATACTTTTATTACCTATATGATATAACTAAAATTTTATGCTTTTCGCAATTTTTCCTTTATATGTGCTATAATAGGTTGCTTCGTACCAAATTTTAAGATTCTGAGTTCACGGAAAGTACCGTGTAGGTTTTGATTCCCTTGCGAATGTCGAAAATTTGCGGCATAAACGGCTGTATCTTTTGATTGCGTTGGCTTAGAAGTTTGATTTTTTCACAGCTCCTTTTTTAACAGTGGTGGAGCCACGCGGCAGCTTTTGCTGTCGCACGGATGGGCCGGCTCGAACCGGGGTGGTACCACGACCTCACAGAATACCAGCGTGAAGTAGAGGTTTACTTCTGCGTTTCGCTTGGTGATTGCAGGTGGCCGGAGGCCTTTTTTACTGGAAATGAGGCATTCCATCTTAGTCCTCACGGGTGACAACGCATCTGCATTTTGATTTGCAAACGAGGATAGATGTAGATGTCTATGGGCCGCAGCAATCACTTACTATCAGGTGAACTGTGTGCTCGTTTGTCAACCTCATCCTATAAAAAAAAGCTCCAAGGGACAGTAGACTTGAGTATTTGATATGAATTTCAGCTTGATACCTCCACGCGTTCCTGAGAAAAAGGGTCTTGACAGACAGACAGAGAGATAGACGGACAACAAAGTGATCATATAAGGGTTCCGTTTTTTCCTTTTGAGGTACGGAACCCTAAAAACTACAGTTGCCAACCCGGCTGCCTCTCGTGGCAACTATGGCAAATATTCCATTTATGTAGCGATCTATGGGGATGCCTATGTTTAACAATGGACTTTGTTAGGCTTTAGAATAATTGAAAGTCGATTTTACTAAAACAAATGTTTGTTTATAAATCTGAACTCAGATTAGCCGACATTGGATTAAAAAAACGGCATTAATGGACTCGATTCGCAATCTCTGCTTTTAGTGGCATTCGGTGAAATCCTCGACACGTTTTATCAATTAGACTTTAAATACTTTGTGGAAAGTCAGTCAGTAAGGAATGAATGATTCGTTGAAGATGGAATATGTTCAGTTAAATTGGTCAAAGATAATTAATAATCAAATGTAATCACCACATTTTCTGTTTAGCACCTATAAAAAATTATAATATGTCGTCCCAGACATGAAGTTCTTGTCCACAAGCCAAGTCAACATACACAAACATACATACATTGGGATTGGTGGTTTTTTTTATTTAGTGGTGGCAGTGACAGTGCGCGCAATTATGATAGCTAATTCGTTGTCAGATATTTTCTTGGTCAAATAATGTAATCGTGAAAAAGATGAATTTGGTAAAAAGATAAATAGAACCATCGCTGAAAGAATTAGCACATCGACATTCCAGAAACTTGAAAACGTCTTCGTGAAGAGTTCGGGGATATAACGTCACTCTGTCTTACATCTCTCTGCAAGTGGATAGGTTTCGTACTCTGGTTCTGTACTCGGATTGCCATCGTAGTCCTACTGTACAAGCACATCAGCACTTCGATATACCGACACTCAACTTGGCACCGCTAAAGGGACTGCAGCACCGCCCAAATTTCGATGGAATCAAAGGCTTTTTCATAGTCTACATACACCACACATAGTGGCTAATTGTACTCCTCGGACTTCTGTACAATTTGCCGAAGGGTATGTATGTGGTCTATGGCGCTAAAGCCTTTTCGGAAACCGGCTTGTTCGGGAGGCTGGAAGTCGTCAAGTCTGCGCGAGAGACAATTGGTAATGACTCTCGAAAACAGCATGTGGACGCGACTCAGAAGGGAAATCTGTTTGTAGTTCTTCAAGAGAGCGTTGTCATCTTTCTTGTAGAATAAGACCACCGCACTTCTGCTCCACGCCTCCGTTGTAATGCCACCATGGAGGACGGAATTAAAGAGCTTCTGAAGGACTTCAAGAACCGGTTTTCCACCCGCTTTCAGAAGTTCCGTTGTAGTTCCATCCTCGCCTGGGGCCTTGCCGTTTTTAAGTTGCTGGAGAGCCATTCTAATCTCGCTCAGACTGACGTTCGGGATGTCAGCGGAATAGTGTCGGATAAGACTCGCTCTTGGATCGTTACTTACACTTGCGTGTGGCTCCAACGATAATATGTACAGCTGCCAATAGAACCTCTCAATCTCACTCAAAATCTCAGGTGTCCCGGAAACGACGCTGCCACTCTCGGTCTTCAGTTTCGACATCTGGCTCTTTCTGGCAGACAGATCTCTAGCAAAGACTTTGGAGTCCGTGGTTCCACTCTATCGCTTCTTCAATACGAGCAGTATTATAGTTGCGTAAGTCCCGCCGCATGCATATGGAAATCTGTCTGTTCAGTTGCCTGTATACTGTCAAATCTACTGAAGAATGCAGCTTCATTTCCCGTCTAACAGCCATAAGATTAAGAGTGTGATCGGAGAGTTTTGTGTTCTTCTGAGCCGACTCTTGCTAAACTTAGCTCCGACCGCATGGATAGTTTCCACGAGCTTGTCATTGTTATTGTATTTGTCATTCATATCGTCCACTGCATTGCAATCTTCTAGGCACTAAAAACGGTTTCGTAGTTCGAGCTAAAAGGTTTCGGGGATTTGGATTAGAGCACGAGGGGGACGGAGCGTTGACGTTATCAGACGTTACCTCTCAAACTTAACGTTTAGGTTCAGTGTGCCTCTGACCATTCGGTGATCGCTGCCAGTTTTCACCCCCGCGATTATTGAAACATCACTGAACAGTTGTCGTCTGGTCGTCATAATGAAGTCAATCTCATTTTTTGTCGAACCGTCGGGGCTCGACCAGGTCCACTTTCTGTGTGGCCGCTTCTGGAAGAAAGAGTTCATCATAAAGAGTACTTCTTTCTCCGTGAAGTCAGCCAGCTGCTGGCTCCTCGGGTTCCGTTGCCCTATTCTGAATTTCCCTACTTTCATCTCACCATTCTCTCTTTTGCCTAGCTTTGCGTTGAAGTCTTCCATTAACACCGTATAATGGGTTTTGGAGGATTACGTGGCTCTAGATATATCCTCATACATTTCCTCCACCTCCTCATCAGGGTGTGCCGAGGTTGGTGAGTAGACCTGTATGACCTGCAGCGAATTCCGTTGGTGATTCTGAGTGTAAGGTACGCAACCCTCGTCGACACACTCCCAATCTTTACAGCGTTGTTAACGAGAGACTTGTGGACGATAAATTCGACACCTCCTTGGGAAAGATGGTCGCCCTCCCGGTGATAGAACAAGTTGCCGGATTAAAGAATTCCCGTGTCCTTCCACTCTCTTTGAGCCTCGGATAATCCTATAATATTCCAGCACAACTTGTCTATCTCTTCTTCCAGCTCCAGTATCTTCTCGTCAGTCCTCAGGGTGCGTGCGTTATAAGTTGCCAGGTCGAGTCGTCGTGGGTGGCAACCGAACCTCCACCGGATATTCTTAGCACCCCCTGCCTAGCCGTTATCATGGTCGCCACCGTAGCCAGGAATAGCGGGGCCGACGGGGACTGGGGCCGTCTCTTAGTAATTTTATCCATTTGGGGGGTATATTGCCACAGTTGCTACGCTTGTCGAGCGGGTTGGCAACCGCAGTTTTTTATTGTGATATCGCTGTTATCAGGAAGATGCTGCTGCCCATCTCCTGACTGTTTTCCACTGTCGCCTTTACGACACCCACGGGAAGATATGGGGTAGTGGATATTCTTAACCACCACTACACGGCATAATTATGAAATTTTTATTAATAAACAGGTTTCCTTATGAACGTAGACTAAAATTATGGCTAAAAAGCATAAAAACTTGAATCGGCTTCCGAAACAAAATTATTATCTTTGTTCTTAACACATAACAGACGACTGTTTTATTAGACATCAGTAACGCACTACTTTCAAAAAGTGCAGTATACCTACATTATTTTCTGGTAGTACCAGTACCAGTAAGTATAAAATTGTAAGATTATTATTTCGAATGTTTTTTTTTAATTTCCTCTCTCCTAATTTTCTCCCAGACTCAAAGCCAAGTGTAGAAATATCACCTGATGACTTTGTGTTTATAAGATGTAAATTTGTTAAATCTATTTAAATATGACCACAGTTTATTATATCAAGGGAATAAATTTATAATGGGACTGCAAAATTATTAATGTCCTTAGTGAGCTCGCGTAAGTTACGGTGACAAATATTTCATTCCTAAACGGTTCCCCCTTGTAGTGGTAGGGGGAGGGGGGGTAGTAGCCGTGGCTAAGTAACCCATGATAATGTAGGGCGACTCTCATGGCTGGCCCAAAGTGAAGGGCTGGCCCAAGATGGCCATTCTGAGTGGGCTTGTCGAGCCCTTGGATATGTGATAGTGGCCTGCGGCTAGAGGAGAGTGCAGCGATCCGCCACTCGACTATCCTCCAAGACTTTGGCGGAGCTATACCACTTGGTGCTGGGGCAGTCAGTTATGCAGGTGGAGTTAGAGGCAGTGATGGGCAGTGTGCCTTGTTCCTGGTGTGCCTTATCTGAGAAGGAAAGGGGAAGGAGAAGTCCTCGGCTAAGGAGGGGCTAATATTGGGCGGCTGGTGCTGATGGGACTGCGGATTTGTTTGAAAGCATTTCCGTGACCCTGCCAATGTGCGGCGAAGGTGGAACAGCATGGGGTTTAGTAGGTACGAGTCCGACATAAGCTTTTCTTGCCACCGCGAAGCCGTAATGCGTAGGCATTCCGCATTTGAAACCCGAACAAAATCCGTTTTGTAGTTACGAATAAAACATAGATAGACCAACGCAACTTGGTTTTATATGAGGTATAAAGCTTACGTCTAAGGCCTAGGTATTAATTAATACATTTATTAATTTTATGGCATTATATTAATATGATTCATAAATAGAATGGACTATACGGGTAGGCCTGGGTATGAAATTTTTATCGATAGGTTTTGTCACACTGTCTTATCATTATTATTAGTTTCTAGGACGTTCACTACTGCTGTCAGCGCCAAATTAGTCACATGTATAGCCAGTCCATATCCATATATAGAGGTCAGTGACGCCAACGTAGATAGTTGTAGGTGAGGTCGTAGAACCGCTGCCTACATTGAACGCTTCCACTTAACAACTTACTAAAGTAATAAGATATAATTGTTCATACAATTATTATTATAACACTGTTTGTATTAAAATATATGCTATTTAAATGTGTTACGAGACTAATTATCACACTCGGTGTTATATTGGAAATAAAACATCTTTCTAATAACAAGTAAAAAAAGGGGGGCTTATAACCTAAGGCTTATGCTGTAAATGTATGAGGCAATTTATGGGGGATTCCGTGGGGATACCAATTAAAACATCTTCCTAATAACAAGTACAAAAAGGGCAATTTACAACCTCCATGCCATAAACGTATGAGGCAATTTATGGGGGGTTCCTTGTTCATCAGTGGAATATTGATAGACTGCACTGTAAGGATGGAATGTATTGTCTAAATTCTAGTTATCTATGAATAGACCAAAAACCTTACTATAGAATATACGTAGAATAAACTCTTCATAGACGTCATTTAAGTAGTGACTAGAAATAGCCTCTGTATTTCTATTATGTAGCATTGCAACCCTACAGTATTATTATTATAATTTATGCAATTGATATATATCGATAGTTTAAAAATATTTACCACGGTTGAAAATGACCAGAAGAATGTCACCTTTTTTTACAAATTCACGCTTAAAAGAGATAGCATATAAATTGTAACTAGTATTTACAAATGTCCTGTTATTCAAAACAGTATGTCTATGCAAACAAAAGGCTTGCCTGCGATTGGAGTATTTTTCAGAGGAGCTGAAGTGGAGAAGCACTTTAAACACTGAAATTGTTTCAATTCAAACTTGATCCCATTTAAAGCGAACCGTGATTATGGCGCTACGAAAAAAAGTAATGATGATTTTTTTCTCTGTGTTTTAAGTTGGCGTTTTCTTTTCCCTCACGTTTAAACCTTTAATCCCCATCGAGAGATTTAGGGTAAGTAAGTGTCCGCCGTGATGCTCCAATGAGTGTTGGTAGACTTCACATGTATTTGCATATTTTTCTTTGGACACCACAAACGCGACGCGTGAAAGTTTGAGCATACCTGTTGACTTGGCTCATAAGATTCGGTGTATAGAATAGAATAGAATCATTTTTATTTTATTCATTTTTAATATAGATTATAGTACAAAATACTTATTGAAAGTCTCTTTTTACTTTTACCACTATTGTTTTTAAACAGCACTAATACGTGAAGAAAAGCACACTAATATTAATAGATGAATAGAACTGATGCACTTATTTAAGTTTTCCAATTTGTCTATACTATACTTTATACTATTATTAAGAGGAAAGATTTGTTTGTTTGAATTGAATAGGCTCCGAAACTACTGGACCGATTTGAAAAATTCTTTCACCATTAGAAAGAAGTTAGGGATCCGTATGAAAACTTCGTTAATGTAACCCAAGGTGTGAAAAAATACCAAAAAGAATCCTTATATCGCGTACGCTGCGGAAACTTTTGATAAAAGAGCAAAGTAATGTACTTTAGTTTTATAGAGGATATTAATGTCTACAAAAAAGTCTGCGACACCATATGTTTAACTATTACAGTTATGTCACAATAACTACTTGTTAAAATGTGAAGTAGTAACGTCGGTACAAACTAGGCCACATTATTCGTATTAGTACCTGTATCATGCATAACCGCCAATTACGTTAATCATGTAATTTAAGTAACATATTTCACTTTTTAAATCTTTGCTAATTCAGCAACCGTCCGTCGTGATGTCTCTCTCGAAGTTTGCATGTCGCAAGGCGCAGACGCGTGATATACACGGGTGAAACCGCGGGGCACAGCTACATTATTATAAAAATCGTCCAATGATTTATTTTTTAGGGATGCAGTTTTTTGCGATGTTTGCCTTCACCACTGATCACGTGGGTTATTCAGCACTTAAAATTACTTTTAACAACTTTATTAGAGCTGACGGAAATCGAAACCGGGTTGCTTGTGGGCTGTGAAGTTACGTGGACCACTTAGCCCCTGAGCTCACACGGCTTTATTTCCTTGCTCTAAAACCCACTCAGAAATTAAAAATGCATGTGCACTTCACTAGAAACTGTTTAGGTTGTAACATTTCTCAAACTAAAACTTATTATTTCATTTATTACATCAGCACTTAAAAGTGCAATTAACAATTTAATGAGTTCCGGTGGGGATAGAACCTGGATTGCTGTACTATGAAATGTACGTCTAGCGCGTAACTTCGAGTTATCACGATCTGTTATAGTAATGCTAACATAATTAATTAAAACCTAACTGCATATTGCAAATGTACGAGTATATATGTTTAGGCCAAATCTTAACGTTTTTAAAATTTCTATTCAAAACCGGTTTGACAGCTTGGGCCGGCGTTCACTTAAATTGTCCATGGCGGTCGTGTCGGTTGGGAGTCTGGAAGTTACGATCGGAACGTTAGGTCGCGCTAAGACTGCCTCTGATTGCGTTGTTTAATTTCGTGTGTTTACGTGACAACGAGGCTTTACTTGAGTTTTGAGTGATTAACTTAACTTCGATTGCCATTAATTTGCGTCGACGAGTTGCTTGTGTGGCATTTTAATATCGTACGAAGGCATTTTTCCTTTGTCGGGTAGAACGCTAAAGATTTGTGACCCGAGAGAAGGTCGCGTTTGTCTTCGATTATAATTTTGTGCTAAGTGACGATAGACTTGAGTTCAGATAACGGTGAACGCCTACTGGAGTGATTGAAAATTGTGGAGCAGAGTAGCGCATGTGGGTCTGCTGGCCGATTACCTTCTTACACCACTACCACACCCACCTACTTGCCCTTGACGGTACCTTGTGGTCGACCCTACCTCCGGAACTCGGTAAGTTTATGTTTGCTTATCCAGCCATTACATAATCATTATCCATAGGCCATTTGGGCCCGAACCCTCTGGTTGCCCGTCGAGTGTGCTACTCATGGGCCATAGTACAGTTGACTTCTGTCGGGGCAACTGAGGGCCGTAACAATTTCTGGTAGTGTTTACTAGCTACACTAGTTGTACTGTTTGTCCAATTGATACACTAGAAGAGTTGATTATATATAAATCAAACTACAACAATGTATGATCTAAGCTGGTTTATTATTTTGTACAATAATTTCAATGACCTTATTACACACTGAGTAATGCAACCATAGTGCAATCTATTTCTATGTCAACGCCATCTATCGGAGTAGAACTAAAACTTTTTTAATTACAAATGTGGTTTCTTCATTAACATAACGCCCACCAAGGACATTTAGTGACGTAATGGCCTTTTAAATTGTACTTTAATCTAAAATTTGCACTTAATTCTAAAATTTGCACTTAAATCTAAAACTTGCACTTAAATCTAAAATTTGCACTTAAAGGAGACAGTCGTTTTTGGGCCCACTAGAAATTTTCGCGGACAGCAATGGTATTATATACAAAAAAAAAGATACCAATTTATTATTGCAAATAGCATAAAGATCTTATGAAAATCTAGACGGAATCAAGAAATCTGAAAAAAAAGAGTTGTTTTGATATTTATGTTTATTTCATTGGTTCAGATATAGTAATATTAAACACAATTGTAGTAGAGATGTGCCAACTCGGAAGAAGTTCGACTCGAGTTAACTTGTGTTGAAATTCACGTTGAGTTACGCAACTCGATTAGGCGGAACGAAGCTGTGTCATTTTGTTACAAATTATTTTTATATTTGTTCTTCCATCCATGATAAATATTATTATTACTTAACTTAATAGGTAGTTATATATTATTGTTTTGCGTATATACAATCTTCATAAAATAATATCACTTACTTTATGACGTAGCGTAAAGTTACTGTTATTAAAATTTAACTATCACCGAATTATACTTAATCAGCTTATTGACATTACATAATTGTAGAGAGAGACACTGCATTAACCGTAATATAAAAATGTGACTCGAGTAGAATTTTGTGCCTCAAGTCACTCGGGTTTTATCATGTCACTCTAGTTATACTCGAATTTTTGAGTTATTTGAATTAACTATTTACAGTCCCTGCATCGATTGATGTTTATCACTCGAGTCGAGAATAGCGATTACCTTAGTTAAAGCATTTTTAATTAGGTATCTTTATTAAATAAGTAATATGTGGCAATATGAAATAAAATACAAATATTTATTATTTATTTATTTGTTGTATATCCATGTTTTTTATTTACTACAGATATGTTAAGTATTTTAAAATCTGTAAACTGTTTTTTGCATATCTTACAAATCGCTTCCATTTTTAAAATAATGCCACACTGACGATTTTTATTTTGTTGTTTCTTATTGCTATCATTCATACTTTAAACAAACAAGTACATTTAAATCACCTTATATGTTATGTACTACTTATATGAAGTAACAAAAAATAAACAACAATGATATCACAATCACGATATTATATATCAAACAAAGTTCATATTTGACTACAACATGACAGATGCAAGTTTGAATTTTGAAGTAACCAGTAACGTCACTCGCGGCGCCTTATACTACAAATGAATTAGTGAACTGACATCTATCTAGCGATCTCCGAATCTACACGGTGCGGTGCGCCGAGTTCAATCGGTAACTCAAGTGGATGCGGACTGGAGTAAAATTGATTTTCACTCGAGTACCGAGTTACACAAATTCACTCGATTGAATCGATGAAAACAGAGTACGAGTTGCATCACTAGTGTAAGAATAAATTCTGTGGTTACTGGTTAATTGTGGTTATATTCTTTTTTGGTAGCAAAAACATAAGAGTTTATAGTTAAGTATAAACACTTTTTACAGTTTGTTTACATTACAAGACAATAAAATATCGTCTCATCGATGCACAAGTGTGTGGATACATGGATATACATTATATTCGTCATTGAGTTAGTAACATATAAATCAATGATATTCGTATCATAATATGGATAATGTCATGCAGGTTATGTATTAATATTCCAAATTATGTATTTCGGCTTAGCTTTCCATTACCTTCCATCGAGTTTGGTGTTGATACATATTTTTACAGAAAGGTTACATTTTTATAAGCACACACACAAAGTTTCAATATGCGGAAACACGTACTTTTTGAGAAAAAACATTATTTGTAAATTTATTATTTTTGCAGTGTTGTTACATTCCTAGCGTAAAACTGGCGCCATTTTGTAACGTCATTGTCGTCATCAGTACGGATGTCGATTCTTTCCGAAAAAGATAAATTTTTAAATCGATTCGAATCGTAAGCTGTCGTGATATCACAAAAAATGGGTTACATTTAATAAGCACACACACAATGTTTAAATATGCGAAAACACGTAATTTTTAAGAAATAAATTAATAAAAATCACTAATTTCAATATATTTTTGTTTTCTTAAATTGGCTTTACGGCTCTTGGTTCTAGCCCTTTTGCGCCTATTTAATATCCAGACATTCGTCGAATGGAGGGGGAGGGGGGGGGGAAGGAGGAATCCCTCTGAATTAGTCCTCCTACACCTCTTCTTCCCCCTCCCCCCTCAATGCGACGAATGTCAAGGGAAATTCGTAATAAAGTAGGCTCAAAAGGGCTAGAATCCAGAGCCGTAAAGTCAATTAAAAAAAACAGCAAAATATTGTTTAAATAAGAGATTATTAATTTATTTCTCAAAAAGTACGTGTTTCCGCATATTGAAACTTTGTGTGTGTGCTTATAAAAATGTAACCTTTCTGTAAAAATACGTATCAACACCAAACTCGATGGAAGGTAATGGAAAATCGTACCTGTATTTCTCTTCTACAAATGTATGAGTTTTATTTCCACCTAGAATTTTAGAAAATCTATAATTTGTGTTGAATAACCTAAAACAAGTGACAATGTATTAAAGTTTTATGTTGTTAGTAATATCTAAATTAAATATTAGATAGTTTGCATAAGTATTGTGACATAGTTAAGCCATTTTATTTGTGTAATGGGTGATATCCTTAAAATTGCTATTGAATTAACTAAAACAGGACTGTAATAAAGCTGATAAACTTCAAACTGCCAGACAAATCACCTTCAGGTGATTCAGGTGATTCAGGTCACTTCCATAAGACTGATTATATATTATGTAAATTGAGAAGTTACGTTCCTTCCGTGTAGTGGCGGTCAAGAATATCCACTACCCCATATCCTCCCGTGGGTGTCGTAAAAGGCGACAAAGGGAAACAGGTGGGAGATGGGCAGCAGCATCTTCCTGATAATAGCCAATATTATAATAAAAAAAAAAAAACTGCGGTTGCCAACCCGCTCGCCAAGCGTGGCAACTATGGCAAATACCCCCCTTATGAATGGATGTAATAAAGAAACGGCCCCCAGTCCCCGGCGGCCCCGCTATTCCTGGCTACGGTGGCGACCATGGTAACGGCGGGGCAGGGGGTGCTAAGAATCTCCGGTGGAGGTTTGGTTGCCACCTACGACGACTCGACCTGGCAACATACAACGCACGCACCCTGAGGACTGACGAGAAGATCGTGGAGCTGGAAGAAGAGATAGACAAGTTGCGCTGGCATATTATAGGATTATCCGAAGTCCGAAGAGAGGGGGAGGACACGGTAATCCTCGAATCCGGCAACTTGCTCTATCACCGGGAGGGCGAACATCTGTCCCAAGGAGGTGTCGGATTTATCGTCCACAAGTCTCTCGTTAACAACGTTGTAAAGATCGGGAGTGTGTCGACGAGGGTTGCGTACCTTATACTCAGAATCACCAAACGGTATTCGCTGAAGGTCATACAGGTTTACGCACCAACCTCGGCACACCCCGATGAGGAGGTGGAGGAAATGTATGAGGATATCTCTAGAGCCATGCATTCCTCCAAAACCCAATATACGGTGTTAATGGGAGACTTCAATGCAAAACTAGGCACAAGAGAGAACGGTGAGCTGAAAGTAGGGAAATTTGGAATAGGGCAACGGAACCCAAGGGGCCAGCAGCTGGCCGACTTCATGGAGAAAGAGGGACTCTTTATGATGAACTCTTTCTTCAAGAAGCGGCCCCACAGGAAGTGGACCTGGTTGAGCCCCGACGGTTCGACAAAAAATGAGATTGACTTCATTATGACGACCAGACGACAACTGTTCAGTGATGTCTCAGTGATCGCGAGGGTGAAAACCGGCAGCGATCACCGAATGGTTAGAGGCACACTGAACCTAAATGTTAAGTTGGAGAGGTCTCGTCTGATGAAGTCAACGCTCCGTCCCCCTCGTGCTCTAATCCAAAGTCCCGAAACCTTTCAGCTCGAGTTACGAAACCGTTTTCAGTGCCTAGAAGACTGCAATGAAGTGGACGATATGAATGACAAGCTCGTGGAAACTGTCCATGCGGTCGGAGCTAAGTTCTGCAAGACCCGCCGCAGAAGAACACAAAAACTCTCCGATCACACTCTTAATCTCATGGCTGTTAGACGGGAGATGAGGCTACATTCTTCAACAGATTTGACAGCATACAGGCAACTGAACAGACAGATCTCCAAATGCATGCGGCGGGACTTACGCAACTTCAATACAGCTCGTATTGAAGAAGCGATCGAGCGGAACCAAGGCTCCAAAGTCTTTGCCAGAGATCTGTCTGCCAGAAAGAGCCAACTGTCAAAGCTGAAGACCGAATGTGGCAGCATAGTTTCCGGGGCACCTGAGATTTTGAGTGAGATTGAGAGGTTCTATGGGCAGCTGTACACGTCATCGTTGGAGCCACACGCAAGTGTGAGTAACGATCCAAGAGCGAGTCTTATCCGACACTATTCCGAAGATATCCCGGACGTCAGTCTGAGCGAGATTAGAATGGCTCTCCAGCACCTTAAAAACGGCAAGGCCCCAGGCGAGGATGGAATTACAGCGGAGCTTCTGAAAGCGGGTGGAAGATTGGTACTTGAAGTCCTTCAGAAGCTCTTTAATTCCGTCCTCCATGGTGGCATAACACCGGAAAGTGGAGCAGAAGTGCGGTGGCATTGTTCTTCAAGAAAGGTGACAACGCTCTCTTGAAGAACTACAGACCGATTTCCCTTCTGAGCCGCGTCTACATGCTGTTTTCGAGAGTCATTACGAATCGTCTTGCGCGCAGACTTGACGACTTCCAGCCTCCCGAACAAGCCGGTTTCCGAAAGGGCTTTAGCACCATAGACCACATACATACCCTACGGCAAATTGTACAGAAGTCCGAAGAGTACAATTTGCCACTATGTCTGGCGTATGTGGACTATGAGAAAGCCTTTGATTCCGTCGAAATTTGGGCGGTGCTGCAGTCCCTTCAGCGGTGCCAAGTTGACTGTCGGTATATCGAAGTGCTGAAGTGTTTGTACAGTAGGGCTACGATGGCTATCCGAGTACAGAACCAGAGTACGAAACCCATCCAATTGCAGAGAGGTGTAAGACAGGGTGATGTTATATCCCCGAAACTCTTCACCGCTGCATTGGAAGACGTTTTCAAGCTTCTGGACTGGAAAGGATGCGGTATTAACATCAATGGCGAATACATCACTCACCTTCGATTTGCCGACGATATAGTCCTTATGGCAGAATCGCTGGAGGACCTAAGCACTATGCTCAATGACCTCAATAGTGTCTCCCAACGGATAGGTCTTAAGATGAACATGGACAAAACAAAGATCATGTTTAATGTCCATGTCACACCTATGCCGGTAGTTGTTGGGAGCACTAAGCTCGAAGTTGTTGACGAGTATGTTTACCTGGGACAAATAGTCCGACTAGGTAAGTCCAACTTCGACCGAGAGGTCAATCGACGGATTCAACTCGGCTGGGCAGCGTTCGGGAAGCTACGACACATCTTCTCGTCAGACATACCTCAAAACCTTAAAACGAAATTGTACAACCAGTGCGTGTTGCCAGTGATGACTTACGGAACTGAGACGTGGTCCTTCCTGGCCGTATGAGGAAGCTCAAGGTCGCTCAGCGAGCTATGGAGAGGGCTATGCTCGGAGTTTCTCTGCGTGATAAACTTAGGAATAAGGATATCCGCAGTAGAACCAGAGTAACCGACATAGCCCAACGGATTAGTAAGCTGAAGTGGCAGTGGGCCGGCCATATAGCTCGAAGAACCGACAACCGATGGGGAAGAAAGGTTCTCGAGTGGCAGCCTCGTACCGGTAGGCGAAGTGTAGGGCGTCCCCCCACGAGATGGAGTGACGACCTGGTAAGACATGCAGGAAGTCAATGGATGCAGGTGGGCTCAGGACCGTGCTTTGTGGCATTCTTTGGGGGAGGCCTATGTTCAGCAGTGGACTTGTCGAAGGGCTGTAATGATGATGATGATGAAATTGAGAAATTACAATATTCTAATATTATATAAAAATCCCATGTACTATATAACTTTGGACCATATCCTGCGACAGATCAGATTCTTCTATTATGCTTATACTGCTGTGTTGTTAACTCTGCAGAAAGGAATATTATTTTATCATGAAAAAACTATATATTTTTCTCCTACATGAAACCAGTGAAAATAAAAAGTTAGAAAACTTTTTATATAGTCAAATATTGTTGATGTAAATCCGTAATTACTATTTTTGTATTTGATCAACTGGAGCTAATTAATCGTGTATATTTATAATAATTCCTATTTATTTAACATATAGGCATAGATAACAAAATTCTGACAAAAATATGGAAATATAGTTTAATGACATTGAAGGATTATTATTGAAAATGTCTTTTTTAATTCCTGACAGTGTCATAAATAGACATTTTTTTGGCATTGTAGTATTTGAAATGCAATTCATATATAAACATAGTCTCCAAATGCTACATAGATGAAATAAATATAGAAAAAAATAATAAATTGATAACAATTAATATTTAGTATAGGCACTCTACAATAATTTACTTTTTCAGGTCAATCGCTGAGAACATATATGTATGCTTTGCAGGCTAAAAGCTTGCAGAGCTGCCCGTAGGCAGAGACAAAAAAGAGTATGAATATTGAAGACAACAGTCTTCTATCATATCATTGATAATGTTCTTCGAATTCCTGCCATATCATAAATGGATGTTATCATCAAGTTATTTAGAAAAAATATTTTGAAATGATTTACAATAACAAATACAATTAAATTATACATGTGTTTTATTATCCTTCCATAAACAATTTAAAACATCTTATTTCCTCACTATTTTCAGTGTGTAATAACAGATAAAAATGTTTGAGGTATCTAACCTAACCTAATCAGTTAATATATTTTTAAACAAAGTTTTGACACCGTGCCTGTCCTATTTGTTCTACTGATAATAGACTACTTTAGAAATTATGATTTACTATAATAAATGTAGATGCATTATAACTTGTGTTTTTATCCTTATACAACCAGTTCAAAACATCTGTCTTACTATATAGTGTGTGTAGGTAATATTATAAATGTACATATTATCCCTGACTCATCTTGGCTTTAATCCTATTACTTAAACAGTATTTGGGATGTATACTTACAAACAATACATGTAAAAATAGTATCCATACCATATTCATGCACAGACATGCACTATATTATTTTGCCGGAACTACTAAAAATATTTCCATCAATTTTAAAGTACCTATAAATGCTGAATGTAACTACAACTTTGTTTTATACTATTATTTATTGAACAGTGCACTATTTTAACTTATAATACCGGTGAAAACTAATAGAAAATAGCTTTTAGTTTGTTTTTAGGTTATAGTAAGATACATATTTTATTTGCTAATTACTCAGTATTCCCATTAGATACGGTAAAATAATATTACTATTGTAATCTATAGATTATAATAAATAAATCGACATGCATTTCATTAAGGTTCTCTAAAATTTGTGGTGGGCCCATTCTCCATAGAAAAAGAAACTGTCTCCTTTAAAATTTGAACTTAAATCTAAAATTTGCACTTAATACTTTACAACAAACTTCTACAATTTAATCTCATAAAGTATGACCTAAAAACTTACAAATAAAAATAAAGACTTCAGCTCAAAATAACCTAAAATAAAATTAAGCAAAGTAACATTGTAAAATTAAACCTATAAATGTAATTAATGTTGTACATGTAGCTACATTTGATCGTAAAAGTAAAAGAACATTTGATACAATAATATTTTTACATAAATTTGACATAAAAGTGAACAATTCATGGATCTGAGATAGGCAGAATACATAATTTTGATGTTGGCCTCTTAATTACGGATGTTTTCGTACGCAATGTGACACGGGTAACGTTATCATCACCGGGGTGTTTCTCTATAACTCGACCCAATGACCAACGACTTGGAGGCAAATCATCTTCTTTAATTAAAACAACGTCACCAACATTAGGTTCCGGAACATGTGATGCCCATTTGTACCTATTCATGAGCTTTGACAGATATTCCTAAGACCATCGTTTCCAAAAAGACTGCAGCATCCTTTGCACAAATTGCCACCTAGTTAAATAGCTTAGGTTTGAACGTTTGTATTTTTTATCTGGTACATTAATTATCGGTTCTCCTATTAAAAAATGTCCAGGAGTTATAGGAAGGGGCTCACCAGTATCAGTAAAGTTAATAACGCTTATCGGCCGCGAATTCAGACATGCTTCCGCTTGATTGAGGAACGTAGTCAATTCCTCGTACGTTAGGGTAGAGTCGCCAATAACCCTTTTAAGGTGAAATTTGGTGGATTTTACACCCGCTTCCCAAAGACGACCGAAATCAGGAGCATGAGGCGGAATAAAATGCCACTCGGTGTTGTTTGATTCCAGATATTCTGCTATGGCTGGCTGAATAGATGCCAACTGTTGCAGTTCTCTGGAGGCACCTACAAAATTGGAGCCGTTGTCGCTCCAAAATTTAGCACAATGACGACACTAAACGTCGAAATGTGGCTAAATATGCCTGTGTGCTCATGTCACTGAGGACCTCTAGATGAATAGCACGAGTGGACATGCAAACAAAAATGCAAATGTAGCCCTGGGTCCAGCATAATTCACTCCGCTATATAAAAATGGTCTTGCTGGTGTACAACGAACCGATGGGAGCGCACCTATCAGTTGGTTTCTAACACTAGCTCTCTGTTTCGCACAAGTTACACACTTGCGAACATATTGTTGAACTATAGATCTAGCATCTATTACCCAATAGGCTGACCTTAAATAGTTTGCCATTAACTGAGGACCACCATGCAGTGTCTTCTCATGCGCGTCTGCAACTATAAGACGAGTCAAATGACATGAATGTGGTAGGACTATCGGATGTTTTACTTGCTCATCAGTTCTGACTTTTCAAGTCGTCCACGAATTCGCATGATACCATTTGTGTCGAGAAAAGGACAAAGTGATTTCAATTTACTTAAGTTTATGTTCAAATACCCTTTTTCCTTTAATTGTTCATATTCTGTTGTGAATGAATCTATTTGTGATTTCCTTATACAAATTTGTAATGCTGCTTCTATTTCGTGATCTTTCAAATATTTACTATCGTGTTTTTCCTTTTTTAAAACTCCTCGACAATACGCAACAACTTAACTTATTTTCTTAGACTGGAATAATTTTCGAAAACTACGTGCTCTAAAACTACAAATGTGTGCGCCTTTATAGTGTGTTCTAAATCTGTCTTTAGATTATTTGGCCTCTTGTACTCAATTAATTTATTTTTCAGAAATGATGGTCCTGAAAACCATAACTCATTACCGACTAATGAACTGGGTAGTATTCCTCTTGATGCGCAGTCAGCTGGGTTCTCTTTGGTCGGCACATGAAACCATTGCGATGAATGCAAAGCGCCCAAAATTTCTGAAGTCCTGTTGGCAACAAAGGTTTTCCACCTGCTAGGGTGACTATTAAGCCACGATAGCACTACTGTAGAATCAGTCCATGCAAAGATCTTTTCCTTTGAAATATTTAAAATCCCTGCTGTCTCTATCAATAACTTTGATACAAGTACAGCACCACATAGCTGCAATCGAGGAATACTAATTTGTTTGATGGGAGCTACTCTCGTTTTAGCCACTAACAACGACAGATGAATTTTGCCTGAGACATCAATTGTTCTTAAGTAAATGACGGTTGAGTACGCTGCTTTAGAGGCGTCACTGAAACCGTGCAATTCAAAGTCATCAGATGAACTAGCACCAAGCCAACGAGGTACCTGAACTTTGGTGAGTAATGACAACTCTTCGCGGTAAGTACTCCACTCTGTTATTAATTCGGTAGTTAATTCTTCATCCCAACATACACCTACGAGCCATAATTTTTGTATGAACATCTTTGCTAACACGACACTAGGAGCTAACCATCCTAATGGGTCGAACAAACGAGCTATATCTGATATTATTAGTCTTTTTGTTACAGGTGCAGTCGTCAGCGGTAAAAGATTTACCGTGTACTGAAAGCAATCTTCGTGGCGGTTCCAGGTAAGTCCCAAAATTTTTATAGTACTATTTAGCTTAATTTCTATATCCTTATTATCTATTTCCTTTTCCTTAACTCCTATGTCCTCTTTGTCCTTATTTTCAGTGTTCTCATTTTTAATTTTTATTTCACCTGTTTGTTGTACTACTTCATTTGTATATATTGAACTTATTCTATCAAATAGTTGATGATTGTTACTGTTCCACTTCTGCAATGCAAATCCTAATAATGCTATCATCTGTTTACAGATTTCAACGCCCTCTTCGACGCTATTACTTCCCATCATTAAATCGTCCATATAAAAAGAATTTAAAACTCTATCTGCTGGAAGACAGCATCTTCATCCGCTATTCTGACTTGGCGGTACATTTTGATTACATCCGCCACAATACCAATAGCGTGTACTCTCCATCTAAGAATGGTGTGTCTTAAGTCTGCTTGCAGCGTTGGTCCAACCATTAAAGTGTCATTGAGTGAAACTTCTTTTTTATTTTTCTCAGAGGTGTTGAAAACTACACGTACCTTCGTGGTGGCCTTATCGTTTCTAATTACCGCGTGGTGTGGTAAGTAAACTGCTTCATCTTTCTTTTTATCCTCTTCCTTTACAGGTCTCATGTGTCCTAATTGTAAGTATTCATTAATTACCTCTGTATATTTTGCCTTTAAATATGTGTCTTTATTTAATCTTTTTTCTAACGATTTGAATCTTGTTTCAGTTATGTCACGGGAACTTCCGGCCGTGCATGCAGGATCTTCGTCTCGAAATGGTAAACGTACAATGTATTTGCCGGTATCATCCCTCTTAGTAGTTTTCATATAAAATTCTTCACATTTTTGCTCTTCTGGATTAAGTATTTTCTTTGTACTAACTTGTCCTTCTATCTCCCAGAATTTCTTCGGAATATTGTCTTCATTGAACTGTGTACAGTGCACACTTAAATTTCTTGCGTGGTGTTTTGAACTCTCATTGCTTGAACTGACTACACCGGAAAGGATCCACCTTAAGGTGGTGTTCTGCACTATTAAAGTACCATACGGACTCTTTACTACACCTTCCTTCATAATGCAACAGTAAGCATCTGCACCCAAAAGAATGTCTATTTTATTGGGTGTTTTGAAATAAGGATCTGCTAAACAAAGACCGTTGATATCAATCCAATCCAATGAATTGGTATTCACACTTCTCTCAGGTAAGTATGATGTAATCTTACTCAAGACGTAAGCATTTATTTTAAGTTGAAAATCAAAATCAACAGTGGATTTAATAATTATATTTACCATATAATTAGCAATGGTTGACTTATTATCTCCTAAACCTGAAACGTGACCTCGGACTGGAATTTTCTTAAGCTTAAGAAATTGCACAGTGGCCTCTGTTATAAAACATGCTTGTGATCCTTGATCAAGTAGGGCTCGAATTGTTTGAAATTCACCCATCTTGGACTCAGCCTTTATTAGTGCAGTGGCTAATAAAACCTGTGTAGCTTTTAAGACTTTGCCCGTAGATAAGCATGTAACTATCTGATTGTCATCAGTTGAAGAACTGGCGTTATCGATAGTGGACTTTACTGTAGAATCTTGGCCTTTACTCTCAGCATTAGGTTGTCTATTAGGGTGCAACAAGGAATAGTGGCGCTTTTTGCAAACTCTACAGACAGTCTGCTTTTTACAGTCATAAACTGTATGATTTCCGCCTAAACAATTAAAACATATTTTATTTTGTGCTACGAACTCTAGTCTGTTTTCTATGGACTGTTTTGCAAATTGCTTACAAAAACAGAACTTGTAGAGTTCCGAGCAAAATTTGCAACGAATATTCGACGACTTTGTGGCCAGCATTGCTTTCGAACTAAGAACGTGAGAACTATTATTGATCTGGTGAGCCACAGCCTTCCTCGGCTCTATACATTCTTACGCGCGAAAACGATTTTCAATAAATATCCGAAACTGCTCAAAAGTGGGCAACTCGTTGCTGGAGTCATTAGAAACACTTAACTCCCACTGCTTTCGTGTTTCATTATCTAATTTGAACGTCACTATATGGATAACATTAACGTCCCATGTACTCCCATCGATTTTCAAATTTTCAATGCATTTTAACAGTCGCTCGTGGCATCTAGCAGCTTCTTTAACGAGTTAGCCGATTCCACATGTAAGCGTTTCTGGCCGAACAATCTTTTTAAAATACAACTGGTTAGATACTTTTTATTTGCATAACGCTTTTCTAACTGAGACCAACATTCGCTGTAATTGGCATCTGTGATTGGTGTGTACCTAATCAATTCGGCTTCACCAGTTAGGTGGCTTTTAAGATAGTACAGTTTTTGCACATTATCTAAAGACGCATTTTTGTGTACAAGTGAAAAAAAACCGGCCAAGTGCGAGTCGGACTCGCGCACCGAGTGTTCCGAACAAATCCGTAGGTATATGAGTTTAAAATTATTAAAAATATTTTTATTATATGATGTAATCAAAAATTTATGCTTTTCGCAATTTTTCCTTTATCTGTGCTATAATACGTTGCTTCGTGCCAAATTTTAAGATTCTCAGTTCACGGGAAGTACCCTGTAGGTTTTGACTTTTGATTCCCTTGCGAATATCGAAAATTTGCGGCATAAACGGCTGTATCTTTTGATTGCGTTGGCTTAGAAGTTTGATTTTTTCACAGCCCCAAGGGACAGTAGACTTGAGTATTTGATATAAATTTCAGCTTGATACCTCTACGCGTTCCTGAGAAAAAGGGTCTTGACAGACAGACAGACAGACAGACAGACGGACAACAAAGTGATCCTATAAGGGTTTCGTTTTTTCCTTTTGAGGTACGGAACCCTAATAAAAAGATCGTGAAAAGATTTCCATTCACTGTACTTGCCAGAAAAGGTAGGAATTGTTATCTTGGGCAACTTTACAAATGAATTAGATTGCTTAGAAGAATTATTACTACATCCACTATTTTGTGGTAGCGGTTCTCTAACACTATTGAAGGTTGATTTCATTAAACATTTATATAATATGTAAGTATCTTCGGTTGTGTCATATATATCGACAACCTTATGACCTATGTCTTCTAACTTAAAGCGACCATAAAGTTGAGATTTAGTGTTTTTAAACGAAGACCAAATATTTTCTAGTAACTCAAGCCTTGTTTGTATATATTCTACTGTAAGTCTATCTTTTGGACACTTTTTAAAATTTTAAAGGCCTTTTGAATTACTTGTTGAATGCCTTTAAATATATTAATTTGTCCTTCCATCGTAAACAACAAACAAAATGATGGTAAAAGATAGTTATAGAATTGATTAATTAATATTTAAAAAAACCGTTTAATTTAATTATTTATGTGAAGATAAATTTATCAATCTGAATGTTAACACAATATTAACTTGGTAACAGAACAACCTCAATTGAAACGTAAACTTAACCAAACGTAATTACTAGACAAAAGTTAGCGAATTTGACGTCTCAAAAAACAACAAAGAACAAAAAAAAGTGTTTATAAATAAATACACTCTGGTAGAAATCGGACATAGATTCCTCCGTTTTTATAAAACTTATTCTAAGTCCTTAATCTAACATGCACAATTTTAAAGTTAAAATCTTCTTTGAAATAAAGTTTAAAATTGCTTGGCAAATATTGTCCACACTACTTGTCACTAATAAAGTTACATTAAATGTCTCTGCTACTATGTATTAAATTAAATTGTACTCTTTTTTTTGTGCACTTCACTCACACGAACCCAGGTTGAACTAGTAGAGTACTCGTGGCGCCCTCCTTCGTCGTCACTTTGAACTTCAACTCCCGGCTGCTATCGACGAACTCGAAGATTGAATTGGCGATGTACTGCTGATGGCGCCTTCTGTGGCGTCACGTTGAACTAACACTCCCAATGCAGCTGAGTATGGCCCTATTGCTGGGCCTAGCAGTTGCTGCCTCTGCGAGGTGCCCGGTACTCGAGCGATCGATCCACTGCGAGTACAACGGGGTGCGGCCCAAAGCTGGCACAGCAAACTAACAAAAAGTTCAGACTATTCCGGGTCTGATATCCGGCTCGAAGGACTAATGTTTACTAGCTACACTAGTTGTACTGTTTGCCCTATTGATACACTAGAAGAGTTGATTATATATAAATCAAACTACAACAATGTATGATCTAAGCTGGTTTATTATTTTGTACAATAATTTTAATGACCTTATTACACACTGAGTAACGCAACCATAGTGCAATCTATTTCTATGACAACGCCATCTATCGAAGTAGAACGAAAACTTTTTTAATTACAAATGTGGTTTCTTCATTAACAGGTAGCAGAGCGTGGTTGATTGTTTTTCCAATCACGCCCAGCCGAAATATAAAAACAAAAATACCCTTTTTTCCTTTTTTTTGTTTGTTAGTGGATCGGTGGTTAGAACTACGCCCGTTAGGCTACGCAAGCAAGAGTGTAATTTAGGGTTAAGTACCTACGCGTAAGGTATTTCGGGTAGGTAGATTAAATTGCAGAAGGGTCGGTCGCCTGAGCGAGCCATCTTTGTTGACCGACTGTAGTGTGTACTTGCCGTGTAGTGTAATTTGTATTTAATTTAATTTAATAGTAATTCGTATTTAGTAGTGATGCCATCGCATAAGCCACCGGCGCTTTGCCTGCAGGCGGAGCTGCGCTGGGCCGCGAATGTCCATACTTTGATAGGGTGACCCGATCGGGTCCATAGTTTAGAGAAGCGGCTCGAGCAGGTCGCGGCCCGAAGGGCCATAATGGAGGAAGCTTACACTGAGCTCGTGGCCTCGGATGCGCAACAGGGAGTCCTAGACTCATGCCTCGCGGACTACGAGCAATTCTTTTCACTCACGGACGACTTATTGGAGGCGGGGGCCAAGTATGCTAATAAAGTGCGTGAAGCTCGACTGAGTGGCCTGCCCGAATCCCCTCGGAAGCAGCCTATTCAGCCTGAGCTGTTGAAACGACTCCCAAATCTGGACCTGCCAAGGTTCTCCAGGGTCCTCTCCGACTGGCCGACCTATGTTGGTCTTTTTGATAGCTTAGTGGACGCCCGGAGGAACTTGACACCAAGCCAAAAGATGGCGTACCTCCTGGCCTCACTGGAGGGGGAGGCCCTAGGCGTTGTCGGCTATTTGAAATTGTCGGCCGACGCCTACCAGACTGCCCGGGACCTCCTCGCCGGAAGGTACGCCAACGTCCGGCGAATTGCGAACGAATACGTTAAGAGGCTTCTAAACCTCGTGCTGCTTAAGGCCGGGCCAGACTACGTCCGGACATCATAAATCCAGTCATGGTGGCCTGAAATTCGTTGAGGCGGCTGGATTTACCGGTGGACGAATGGTCCCTCTTGTTGCTCCACATCGTGCTCTCCCGCCTGCCTCTCGATCTTCGAATCCATTTTGAGGAGAGGTACGGCGGGGACGGCGCCTCCTATATTGCGCCCTTCAGGGATCTGCTGCGGTTCTTGGAGGAGCATTGCCGGCAAATTGAGAACGCAGCGGGCACCATCGACGACCTACGAGTTGCCAACCGAGCCGTGCCTAGGGAGAGGCGGAATCCGCCGGGCAAGTCGTCGCCAACCCCGCTAGGAACGAGCGGAGCTCCCGCGGGAGGGCGCCGCCCCCTACCATCCCTGCTCCTATTGTCGAGCATCCGATCACCAGGTGACGTCGTGCCTGAAGTTATTCGGTAAGCCGGTCCCGGCGAGGCGAACCATCCCCAAGAAGCCCCGCTGGTGCTACTCGTGCTTGGAAAGGCACCTCCAACGAGACTGCCCGCACCAGCGCTCCTGACCGCACTGCCAGGGCATCCACCATGCCGTTTTGTGCCTGGGTGCGAACGGCGCTTCCTCTCGGGGCTCTGCCGGGCCCTCAGCTCCCACGGGCGGGGGCGCTCAGCCACGCCCTCTGTTGGGCGACGCTCGGCGCTCGCCTGCCGGCCACCGTGCCCCTGGTTTTGAAGGGGGTCCCACTCCCGACGAGTCGGGGGTCGTTCCCCCAGGGGCGGGGGGGTCGTCGCCCCCCTCAGCGTGTTGAAAGAAACTTCACGGCCACTCAGCGGTCAGCAAGACCCTTCTCATCCCCGTTAACTAAATGGCCGCAACTGGAGCACCACCCTCCCCTCTTTGATCGGTACCGGTACTACGGGGTTCCTGCAACCTCGAATCTGTCCCGGGCCTGAAGGCAAAGGTTCCCCGAAGCTCCCCTGGTCAGCCCGTTCGGTGCGTTCCAACCACGGGTCATTGAGATGCCGCCGGAATGCCGCTTTCGGGACCCCCGGTTCGAGTGTCGGTCCGATGGAGGCAGCTCCAGCTAGGTAGCTGCCGCCCTAGCTCCCACTACGGCCGCCTCCACTGATCCTTTGAGCCGTCAACAGTCCACTTTTCAAACTGTTCTATTGCTCACGGCCTAAGTGAAGGTGTACAACCCGAATGGCGACTGTTTAACGTTTCGCGCTCTATTGGATTCGGGTTCACAACGCTGTGTGGCCCCCACTTGGTTGGTGGGAAGACTAGGGCTCCCCTGGAGCTCTGAATCACGTCCGATGGTAGGTATCGAAGGTGCAGAGCCTCCTGCTCCTAGGGGACGAGCGGAGTTGGTGTTTGGCCCTGCCAGCGAACACCTTCACATTCTAGTTAAAGTAAATTTCCTCGATGACATTGTAGGTTTTCTCCCTAACGTCCGTTTAAATGACAGCGCGGTTCGTTGTGCGTCGGGTTTGAGACCGGCAGACCCTTAGTGGTCCCAACCTGGGCCTATAGATTTGTTGCTGGGGGCCGACGCTCTGGGGTTCATCTTGTTAGGCGAGATACGAGCCCTACAGCCCGATGGCTTGTCAGCCATGTCCACTGTATTTTGACACAGCTTCTTTGGACCGGTTCTGTGGTCTCTACCTCCTCATACGGCCGACTCGCTCTCAGTTGTGGGCGTGTCCCTTTCGGACGTCGTCCAGCGGTTCTGGGAAATTGAGGAGCCACCACACGCGGCTCGTGTTAACCCTCTGGACCGTGAGTGCGAGTTGTTCTACCAGAACAATACCGGCCGTCGTGTCGACGGTCGTTTTGTCACTCGCTTACCCGTTCTTGACTCACGGCCCCCTTTGGACCAATCTCGTGCCCTGGCCGAAAAGAGATTGCTTTCCATGGAGCGCCGTATGCGGCGCGACCAAGCCTTTTGCGACAAATATGTCAGGTTCATGCGCGAGTATCAAGAGCTAGGTCACATGTCACCGTCCAACTTCGACTGGCGGTCACAGGAGCACTACTTCCTCCCTCACCATGCGGTCTTGAGGACCCCTGGGAGTAAAATGGGGTAGTTTTTGACGGCTCCGCCCCCGCGTCAAATGGTGTGTCCCTGAACCAGTGTCTCCACTCTGGTCCTAAATTGATCAAGGACACATCCGAATGATTTGGAGGTTCCAACTCCGGCCCACTTCCTGATTGGCCAGCCGCTTAACGCCCTGCCCGAGGACCCCTTTAGGAAAATAAACTCTTCGCGGTTGAGCAGATTTGACCTGCTGCAACAGATGACTCAGAGTTTTTGGCACCGATGGTCTCTGGAGTACCTACATCTTTTGCAGCAGCGCATTAAGTGGTCTGACAAGACGGATCCTCCTCGGGTTGAAGACCTCATGTTAGTTAAAAAGCCAACGCTTTGCCTTTTTATTGGCGCCGTGGGCGCATTGTTAAGTTGTCGTACGGATCGGACCTAGGGTGGCCGAGGTTTTGGTTGGGGATTTGGTCTTGCAACTTACCGTCGCAACCCTATCCCGTTTACCAATTTACTCGCGGACATAAGTCCTTATGTCCGGGACGTGGGTTTGTTTAGGCCAAATCTTAACATTTTAAAACTTGTATTCAAAACCGGCTTGACGGCTTGGGCCGGCGGGTACTAAATTGTCCGCGGCGGACGTGTCGGTTGGGAGTCTGGAAGTTACGATCGGAACGTTAGGTCGCGCTAAGACTGCCTCTGATTGCGTTGTCTTATTTCGTGTGTTTACGTGACAACGAGGTTTTACTTGAGTTTTGAGTGATTAACTTAACTTCGATTGCCATTAATTTGCGTCGACGAGTTGCTTGTGTGGCATTTTAATATCGTACGAAGGCATTTTTCCTTTGTCGGGTAGAACGCTAAAGATTTGTGACCCGAGAGAAGGTCGCGTTTGTCTTCGATTATAATTTTGTGCTAAGTGACGATAGACTTGAGTTCAGATAACGGTGAACGCCTACTGGAGTGATTGAAAATTGTGGAGCAGAGTAGCGCATGTGGGTCTGCTGGCCGATTACCTTCTTACACCAGTACACACCCACCTACTTGCCCTTGACGGTACCTTGTGGTCGACCCTACCTCCGGAACTTGGTAAGTTTGTGTTTGCTTATCCAGCTGTTACATAATCATTATCTATAGGCCATTTGGGCCCGAACCCTCTGGTTGCCCCTCGAGTGTGCTACTCATGGGCCCTAGTACGGTCGACTTCTGTCGGGGCAACTGAGGGCCGTAACAATATATATATATATATATATATATATATATATAATTTTTTCTTTTAATAGAATAAGGTTGATAAACGAGCACGCAGTCGATCTGATTAGTAAATAGATGTCGTGGCCCATACACATCTACATCGATCCATGAATATCATCAAAATAATCTACTAGAAGAACTAAAATGGAATGCCTCGTTTTTAGTAAAATTGATTATCTACGCTCACCATACGTAACACAGCAGCATTGAACTGTTACTTCACGCTGGTATTCTATGAAAGTGTGGTATATTTGTGTTACAATCATAATATAGCTGAAGTATATCTCTACTACGTACCAAAACGTAAAGTAGTAAAGTAATAATAGTTAACACAATAACATAAACGGTACTGAATTACAAACATTCAAAATAACAACCTTAATAATTCAAACAGTTAATAACACAAGAAAATTAAAACCAATGCAATCTTTATTCTTTGTAATAACAGGAGTACTGATTTGAGGGAGAAAATCTTCGCCAAAGTCACCCTCTTATTTCAATTTATAAACTCAACCGCGAGTGTGCGGGATCAGGTGTTGTACGGCACTACACAATTACAACATCTATACAATCATCTCCCTGATTAAAATAGTGGAAGATGGTAGCAAAGATTTAAAAAAAATGTATCTTAAAGCCTTCTAGTGGCGTATTTGGGGCTGGATTATTTAATTTCATAACATTAATTTTTAATGGTGCCGTATAGTGGTGGTGTAAGTATATCCACTGCCACATATCATCCTGTGAGTTTGGTAAGAGGCGACTTAGGGAAACAAATCAGGAGATGGGCAGCAGCGTTTTCCTAATAATGACTAAAGATAAAAATAAAACTGTCATTGCCAACCCGCTTGTTATAGCACTTACCGTTATAGCCTATCAAAAGTCCACTAGATGTTGACGCGTAAAATGCTACGATGTATACCTTTATATTAAAATGGTACCCGTCTCCTTAATCTTATTTTCATAACCCAAAGTATACAATATATTTACATATATTCTTATACTATTAATTTTCTTAATTTCCCTTCTTCACCTCAAGAAAACCGGAACACGACATAATTAACTTACGAAGATAATCCACGCTAGCGCCACGCGATTCAACGTAAAAACAAGAAAACTCCCGCGATCCGTATCAGAAATGTACTGCCCATCTCCTGTTTGAGTTTCTCTCTGTCGCCTCTTACGACACCCACAATATGATATTGGGTTGTACAACACACGATAATTTACTTCTCGACTGCGCTGGTTCGCGGCAAGGTTCCTTCCCTCTAGTGGGGAGAGTCCGAAGGACTGTTACTGATTTTGCTGTCACTATGGTAACCAAAGTAAACAACGTATCCAGTGGTACATACATTTATTTCAAAGTCTCAACGCTATGTCATTTTCTAGTACAGCAACTCAATAATGCGTGTTTTATTAGGTGAGCGGCATCTAGCGTGCAATGGCGAAACAACAATACTGTCTATTTTCTGCGGATACATAATATTATACTCAACATACCGCCCACCTAGAACAACATTGTTCTACACCATGTACAAGTTTCAAATACAAAGTAAACTAATGCTAATTAACCAATCGATAAAACTTACATTAAAACATTATTTAGTTACTGGTAATATACAAATTTTGTTTGTCGGTCGCTTAACAACAGTATTTTTTGTCTTTATGGAGACTACGCGAGTAATTTTGTCCGGACCCGGATGTTTCGCGACTACTCTGCCATACATCCACCGACAAGGTGGTAGATGGTCTTCCTTAACGATGACAACATCGCCTAAATTAGGTTCCGTCGTTTGGGAGAAACGTTTATCGCTTTGGAAAAAACGTCGTAAATATTCAGACGACCACCTTCGCCAAAAGTCCTGAACCATTTTTTGCGTATATTGCCATCTACGCAATGAACTAATATTTGAGGATTCAAAATTCAGATCCGGAGCTACTAGCGGAGGTTCACCTATTAAAAAGTGTCCCGGTGTTAATATGTTCCCGTGTTCATTATCGTCACACAATCTAGACAATGGCCTGGAGTTTAGACATGCCTCGATTTGCGCCATGACTGTCGCCATCTCCTCAAAGGTCAGCGTCGAATTTCCAATAACACGTCTTAAGTGATACTTCACCGATTTCACACCGGCTTCCCATAACCCTCCGAAGGTTGGGGCATGAGATGGAATGAAATGCCACGTGGTGCCGTTGTTAGCCAATGATTCGGCTACTTCTGCCACCATATTGCATTTTTCCGTACGAAAAAAATGGGCAAGTTCCTTAGATGCGCCCACAAAATTCGTCCCGTTGTCGCTCCATATCTCTTGACAATGACCTCTGCAAGCTACGAATCGTTTGAAGGCCTGTAAGAAACCTTCACTGGTAAGGTCGGATACTACTTCCAGGTGTATTGCTCTAGTTGCCATGCACACGAACAGGCATATATACCCTTTATAAGAGCGGTGTCCCCTTCCTTTGGAGACCCTTAGCTGAATAGGTCCAGCATAGTCTACTCCGCTGCACTTAAATGGTCGTGTTGGAGTAACACGAACAGCAGGTAATTGGCCCATTAATTGATTTTTTGTAACTGCCTTGGATTTAACGCAGGTTACACATCTATGGACACAAGCCTTAACTAGTTGTTTTACGCCAAATATCCAATAGGTAGCATTCAGAACGGTAAGCATTAGTTGTGGACCACCATGCAGAGTTTTCACGTGAGTATCTGAGACAATTAGCTTCGTGAGATTACAAACCTTGGGCAATATGATCGGATGTTTCTGGTTATTTGATAGCTGGGATTCGCCTAACCGACCGCCCACCCTGAGGATATGTCGATTATCCAAGTACGGCGTGAGTACCCATAGCTTACTTCTTTTGTTTACGCTGCCTTCTCTTTGTAGCTTCTCTATCTCTTCCTGAAAGTGTTCCCCTTGACACTGTTTAATCACACATACTAACGCTTCTTTCAATTCATCCCCAGTTAGGTAGTTCATGAATTTTTGCCTTGAAGAGTGTCTTAACCCTAGGAACCGCCTACAACGTGCTACTACTCGTAGAAGTCTGGTGAAAGATGAATAATTGTCCCACAGCTGCTTTTGGAGTGATGCACAATGAACGCGCACTTCTAATTCTGTACGAATATTTGGTTTTTCGTATAAAACCTCTTTATCGCGAAGGAATTCGGGGCCATTAACCCATAGATTGCTCTTTAACAAATTTAGAGGACTCATTCCTCGGGAAGCAATATCTGCAGGATTTTGATCAGATCGCACGTGACACCATTGGCTTGAATCCGTCACTGATAAGATTTCAGAAACTCGGTTTGCTACGAAAACCTTCCAGCGACTCGGGTGATCACTTAGCCACGCAAGAACAACGGTAGAGTCAGTCCAATTATGCCAGTTTGATTTGTCAACGTTCAGTGCTTGTCCGATATCCACCATTAATTTGGTTAAAAGTAGAGCTCCGCACAACTCCAATCTAGGAATAGATACTTGCTTGACAGGTGCTACCTTAGTTTTTGCTGCAAGAAGTGAAACGTTAACGTTGTCTGTGGAATCGATCACACGAAGATACACTACAGCTCCGTAGGCAGCTTGAGAGGCATCACAAAATCCATGAAGTTGAAGTTGGGCATCGCTTGACTTCGAACGCAACCATCTAGGAAGATTAAATTCAGATAAGTCTTCAAGATTATTCCTGTAGTTATTCCATTCCAATTTTAATTGCTCTGGCACTTCTTGGTCCCAGTCTATTCCTGTAAGCCACAGCTTTTGTATTATTATCTTCGCTAAGACTACACTAGGTGCAACCCAACCTAACGGATCATATAGACGACAGATATCCGAAATAATGTTCCTTTTTGTTACAGGTCCCACAATTTCCGGTAAAGCAACGACGTACTGAAAAGTGTCTGTGCTACGTTTCCAGGTAAGACCTAGTACCTTCGTCACTTCATTCATTTTTAAATGTAATCCATTATCCTTTTCTTTTTTTTTCTTTCCTTCTAGTTTCTCAATTTCCTGAAGAATTTCATTATTATTACTGGTCCATTTTTGCATTTCAAACCCAGCTCCCTTTAATATGTCACTGATTTCCTTATATATTTTGACTCCATCCACAACATTTTCACATCCCGTCATTAAATCGTCCATGTAGAAGTCATTTAGTATTTTTTGACAAGCATATTGCTTGGTACCATCCGTCACATCCCGAGCAGCCTGTTGCAATGTCCTAACGGCCAGAAATGGGGCACACGCAGTACCAAATGTGACTCTTAAAAGGCGGTAATCAACTAATTCCGAAGATGGATCATCCCGCCACAACAATCTTTGACTGTCAACATCTGCTAAGTTCACTTTGACCTGCCGATACATTTTTATGATATCCGCTGCTAAACAGATAGGTGATAGTCTCCAACGCAGTATAATGTGTCTTAAATCGGCTTGTAACGTTGGTCCCGTTAACAAATTATTATTAAGCGAAACTCCATACCTTCCTTTACAGGATGCGTCGAATACCACTCTTACTTTCGTAGTATCTTTATCGCTACGTACTACCGCGTGATGAGGTAAGTAGAGCGCCGTCTCTAGGTATTTTTGTGGGTCTGACACTCTCTCCATGTGTTGCAACTCCAAGTATTCGTTCATTACTTCCTTATATTTATTCTTTAGTTCCGTATTTCTGTTTAACTTTGCTTCTAATGAATTTAACCTTTTTTCAGCTATTTCCCTGCACGTGTCATGCTTGTAACTTGGATCCTTGGGTTTGAAAGGTAAACGAACTACAAACCTGCCATCGACATCTCGGTAAGTAGTCTTACTATAATAATCCTCACACTGAATTTCCTCCTCTGTTAACAACGGTTTAGTGGGTTCTGTATCCGACTCCAGTTCCCAAAATCTTCTGAGTAACGCATCATCATCAATGCGTGAGTGGAACGTTACTATGTTCGACCTTGGTACTTTTGCATTGGTAATACCACCAGACAGCACCCAGCCCAAAGCCGTAAACTGGGCTACTGTTAATCCATTAGGACTCCTTTTTATTCCGTCCCGTATTACTTGGGTGTAAACTTCCGCTCCCAACAGAAGGTCTATTCTGTTAGGTATATTGTATCCTGGGTCTGCTAATTCTATTTCATCGAGTTCCAGCCATTCCATCGGTGGCATCTCCTTACTAGGTAAGAGTGCCGTGATAAGGTTTAGCACATAAGCCTTCACCAAAATCACGAAATCTGGATCAACTCTCGAACGAATCTCCAACGTAACCATTGCTCTGGAAACTGCCTTATTGCTTCCACCTATTCCCATAATATTACCCTTTATCGGAAACTTTTTAAGGTTCAGATATTGCACCATGGCTTCCGTTACGAAAGACGCTTGCGAACCTTGATCCAACAAAGCTCGCAATGTATAATTCCTGCCATTTTGTGCCTTAGCTTGCACTAAAGCAGTAGCCAACAAAACTTGCTCGTATGATCTACCGGTTGAGAAACACGTCATAACCTGACCTTGCACACTGGTCGCCTGGGATTGTCCGGTTTCTGAGCTACTTGGTTCATGATTATTGGCATCAGTGTTCGTGGTCTTACTATTTACTGGATGTAATAAAGTGTGATGACGCTTTTTACATTTATGACATTGGATATAATTTTTACAGTACCTTGCCGAATGAGTATTACTAAAACAATTAAAACATAAATGATTGTCCCGGACAAAATTACGTCGTGATTCACTATCCTTACTTATAAATTTCTTACATGAACTTAGCTTATGGTCTTCAGAACAATAAGGGCACTTAAAATTAACAACATGGAACGTTTTAGGTCTAACTTGCTGTTTTGACACATTTGGTTTATTTGCCTCTAAAGCTTCTAAAGCTCGAGCCCTATCCGTTAAAAACTTTTTAAATTCCTCAAAGGTTGGCAAAACATCAGAAGAACTATTATTGCTACTAAAGAACTCCCATTGGCGTCTTGACTCTTGATCAAGTTTTAACGATAACATATATATTAGCATCACATCCCAGTTAGATACATTTACACCTAAGTTACTTAAACCATTTAAACAATCACAAGTTGTGTCTATCAAACATTTTAAATATTGAGACGATTCGCCAGTAGCATTACGTAAATTAAATAGTCTTTGCAAAATATTTTTGGTGAGAAATTTCTTATTATCATAACGTGATTTAATTGTTTTCCAAGCTGTTTGGTAGTTTTCCGACGATATCGGAATTTGCCTAAGTAACTGTTCCGCTTCACCAGTTAAATAACCCTTAAGGTAGTGCATTTTTTGTACGTTATCTAATGATTGACAGTTATGCACCAACGAAGTAAACAAATCTCGAAACGTAACCCACTCTAAGTAGTTTCCCGAAAATGTAGGTATAATAATTTTTGGTAATTTAACTTGTGACGAACTTGTTTTTCCTTCTGTATTCTCGCAACTACCTTCCGTTTTAAAACTATGAAGCAAAGATAACAATTCAGCCTTATAATCAATGAAACATTCTTCTGTACTGTCATATACATTTTTGACATAGTACTGACTACTCCTAAATTCTTTAGATTCCGACTCCCTAACAAGTGTTTCATGAGTCTTGTTAAATTGTTGCCATAATTCATCCAAATTAGTTAATCTAATTTGTACGTAAGACGGGGTTAGTCGCTCCTTAGGCGACTTCTTTAAATTCTTTCTAGCCTTAGAAATTCTATCTGAAATATCGTCTTGAAATTTTAAAAGGCCTTCCATGTTAACAAAAAGATTATTACTCGAATTTAAATCGGATATCAACAACGAAAAATTTTACAAGTTCAACAAAGTAAAATTTTCTAAGTCCCCTTAATTGAATTTAAAACTTTTACAAGTCCCAATATGTTGCGAGTATACAATTATTCTAAGTCCACTGAATAGATGTTAAAATTTTTACAAGTCCTTTTTATCAATTTAACTCTAGGTGAAATCCGGCATGGATTCCCCGTAACAACCAATATTACACTAAAAATTTTACAAGTCTAAATGTCATATAAATATTTTAAGTAAACACTACTCGAAATTTTAAAGTTATTTTTTACAAATATTTAGAGTTCAAATTGGCAAATCACTTACAATATTTCACTCCGTTTTATAAAGTTTAAATTGGAACAGACTCACAATTTCACCGCCCGATGTCCTTACACCGCCACGCGTCGCTGGCGCCGCTGACGTCACCGCTCCTCCTCCCTTGCTCCTTGGCTCGTCCGCACCCCGCACTGCCCGTCACTCGCTGGCGAGTCTTGCACGGCACCCGTGGAGGGGGGCTAGGCTCGTCCCGATACAGCGATCCACTGCCAAGGGTACGAAGGGGGCAACAGGGTTCCCTCCCTGCTGATGATGCACCACTTCTTGCCGCAATCCGGCTCGAAGGACCAATGTACAACACACGATAATGTACTTCTCGACTGCGCTGGTTCGCGGCAAGGTTCCTTCCCTCTAGTGGGGAGAGTCCGAAGGACTGTTACTGATATTGCTGTCACTATGGTAACCAAAGTAAACAACGTATCCAGTGGTACATACATTTATTTCAAAGTCTCAACGCTATGTCATTTTCTAGTACAGCAACTCAATAATGCGTGTTTTATTAGGTGAGCGGCATCTAGCGTGCAATGGCGGAACAACAATACTATTTTCTGCGGATACATAATATTATACTCAACAGGGTAGTGGATATTCTTTTACCAATACCAAACGGTCAGTTTACTAATCAATTCTTATGTATTATATTATAATATATATATATATATATATGTATTATATTATAATATATATATATATATATATATTATATATATTTCACTAATACTACCCGTATTAGCGAAAACATAAGAATTCATTATATTAAAATATCTAATTTGAAACACCTGCTCAAAATTATTTCTTATATTTACGCGATGTAGTGTTCACGTAAATAAAAGAAATCATTTTAAGCAGGTAATGGAGCGATCGGTTTGTGAAATTTTGTAAAAAAAATTGCGATGGGTCCACCGGTATTGCCCATTGTCGCCGATATCTTCATGGAGGACTTTGAAGAGAAAGCCCTGCTTATTGCACTTGTAACTCGAAGGTTCTGTGACAACAAACACCTGGCCGCCGAGCTTCAGCATGTCTAGCAGGTTGTGCATAATAACAAGCTTCGGGTCCCACGCCTACGTCACAGTGACCGAGTGAAGCCGGGCACGGTCGAGCGTGTGCCTGCTGTACTACAATATGTCAGAGGTGTGACAGACAAGATTAGCTACATATTGAATAGAGCTTCTATTAGAACATTTTTCAAACCGCTGAAGAAGATTAGTCAGTTCTTACCATCCGTCAAGTGTAATATCCCTATACAAGATGCAGGGGTGTACAAGCTTGATTGTGAATCTGGTCTCTCATACACAGGGTAAATAAAAACGATCCATCAAAACCTGCGTAAAAGAATACATAGCTAATATGAAACACCAACATTCCGGGAAGTCTGCAGTTTGTGATCATATTCTAGACGGCCCACGCCTTTACATTAGCGTTGATAAATCAAAAATTCTCGCGAAATAAATCGATTCCTGCCAAGAATGATATGCGAGGCTATTGAAATTATAAAACACCTAATTTCAATAGAGAGGGAGGCTAGGTACTACCACCCGCTAGGGATCTTGTATTTACGAGTAATAAAAGTAGAACTAAGCCCAAGCATACAACTGCAAGACTTCAAGACACAGTAAGTTCATTCTGCGTAGATCGGACCAAAACTAATAGTTAAAGAAGTTGAAGAGACTCCTGGTTAACTCTAACATCGGGACATCAATCACCTTAGTCCCCAGTGACCACGTTGGGAATTTAATAAAGATAAGTAAATTAAACGCGATAAAATGCGTAAAAGTAGTTTTATTCAACACCTGCCCAAAACAGATGTTTCGATGCTTACCTAAAACCACATGAATCAAATTTTTAATAACATAATGAAATATTCATTTACTACCGTAGTTAAAGTTTACTTCTTTAAAGAAAGTTCCAATGATGAGAGAAAGAGCCTCCGGGTAATTGAAACTTCATTAATTTCTTATTTTATCTCGAACAATAAAGAAGCTTTTATTTTGCTCGTTATTTTGCTTTGGAAACTTATACTTTTTTATTAACTTATACATTTGATGCAACCTGTTTTAGATATTTTTTATTTGTATAACTACGTCAATGTTTGTCACTAACACAATTCTTTAATGACTCGTAATTATGTAAGACTTTAACAAACAAGCTCAATGGTTACAACAGTAATTAAAAAACTCAACCGTGTTAAAATTTTACTGAAAAGAAATAACCATTCCCCTTCCGTTTACTTTGTATATCCAGATGACTATAGACTCTATTAGTGTATATATATATATATGTATATATATATATATATATATATATATATATATATATATATATATATATATATATATATATATATTTATATATAGTCTATATCACTCCCACAATAATGATGAATCCAACGACAACTTATACATACCTAGTCAGGTCATAAATTCTGTCACATGTTGAATATAAAATAATTGAAACAAGTTTATTCATTATGTAACCATTTATATACCAAAATAAACTTAACAAAACATAGATTCCTATGACAATAAAGTTTATTCAAAATGACCTCCGTGATTTTGAATACAGGCCTTCAATCTGCGCGGCCAGTCGTCTATCGCAGCACGAACGAGGTCCATGTCTATATCGGCGGCTGCCTTTATCAAGGATGTCTTGAATGACTTCATATTGGGAAGAGGCTTTGAGCACGCCTTTTCCTCCAAGTGTTGCCATATCTTGTAATCTAACGGATTCAAATCTAGCCTGGAGAAGGGCCAGTCTTCGTGCCGGATGAAGTCGATTTCACGATTTCACGTCGATTCCACCAGCCAGTCTTGTGTGCTCTTCGTTCTATGAGCTGGCGCCGAATCTTGTTGGAATACCCAGTGCCTGTCATTGAACAAAGTATGAGAAAGAGGTTCCACAAGGTTTGTCAGGACTGTATTCTGATACACAACTGCATTCGTTTTTACACCTTTCTCACAAAAATGTATCTCTGTTAAGCCCCAATAAGAAACTCCCAACCATACCATGAGCGAGGATGGAAAATGACCTCGTTGGATACGCGGAATACGGTTGCTCGCTTCTTCACTACTGTGTGCGTACACCGACGGCTCCGTGGCGCAGTGGCTTAACAAAGAGCTGTTGCGTTTGGAGCCGCGGGTTCGAATCCTGCACGGAACAAGTATTTGTATGGCCTACAAGTAATTGTTCCGGGTCTGGTTGTTTGTCCTTGTGCAATTTACGTTTGTAAACTGCCTCCACGATACAGGAGAAAATCCTAGTGTGGGGGTAACGTTTTTTTTAAAGAAAGAAAGAAGGAAAGAAACCTTATCATTTTGTTTGTTGTAGCTCTCTTCTACGGTTAAAATTTATTCATCCGAAAAAAGAATTTCCCGATATTTTTTTCCCGCGTACCGCTTCAACAAAGCGCGGCATCTCTTCAGTCTCAGGTCCATTAGACGAGCATTCAAACGATGTCCTGTTTTTTTTTCGATATGCCCGAAGCCCTAAGTCTTCATTTAACACCCTTTTCACCGTGGTTCTGCTTAACCCCATCTGAAGGGCCAACAGTTTCTGCTTACGTTTGGGATTTCTTTGAATTCGCGCCTTCACAGCTTTTATCACTACTGGAGTCCTAACAGACCGAGGGCGACAACTTCTTGACCTTTCATCTACACTAGAGTCTTCATTGTATCGTTTGATGGTACGATAAACGAATCTTTTGGTTATATTCAAATTTTTCAGTATGCCAAAAATTTGAATTGGCGCGTAACCGCAACGATGCAACGCAATAACTGCAACACGGTCTTCTGTAAGCGTCCACTCCATATTTAAAAATGAGTAAAATTCTAAAAAGTATACAGTTTTATTTTTATGAACAATTCGAAATTCGAATTCAATAAACTTTTTTGTGGCCAGCATTCTAAAAGAAAAGTTTTTACTGTGTGACAATACTTATGACCTGACTGTGTATATTACAGTCGTGTAAAAAAATGTACCAACTGGGTTCCTTGCCTAGTGTGTTGTGAGAGGCGACTAATGGGATATTTGGGTTTAGGATTATGTAGGAAACTAGCTCGCCACCTGTCACTTATTTCACAATTTACCATCTAAACCCGTACTTTTTGGCTTAACGTGGTCCGAGTCCGCTTGCTGGCCTTTGAACTATGCTTATCCCCGGATTGCACACGTGACTTATATATAAGTATTAAGTATTTTTTTTTAAATTAAAGCTCCGCAACCCTTCTTGTGGGTCGAATTTCGTAAAATCCGTTCTTAGCTGACCTCTACTCGACGAAAGAAATATTTCTACCAAATTTTAAGTCTCTATGCCTTATGGTTCCAGAGATCGTGATACAAATATCACATTTTCAGAATAACTAAAACATAATAATAAATAATAAACATGGACAGAGATATTTTTTGGCATGTTAAAATAACCAACAAAGAATTTTATAAAATTCCGCTCTCATAGGGTTGAAAATAAATAAAAAAAAGCTTTTAATCTATAGCTCCTTTAGTGTCGCTAAAACTCGAAAACGGCTGGATCAATTTTGATGAAATTTATGTGTGTATTTGAGTTACCCTGGATAAATGGATCCAGGAATCGCCTGTGTGAGGTCGGGGCGGATCGCCAGTCATTGATAAAATGTTAAGACATCAGCATTAATCTATAACCGTCACGCAACATATAGTAGTATATTCAAAATGGCACATTTTGATTAATTTTTATAGATAACGGTGATAACGAGCACGCAATCCACCTGATGGCAAGTAGATCTTGTAGTTTATAGACATGATGTGTTTTCATTACTGAGGACAAAGGTCGATTGCTTCATTACCAGTTTAAAATATCTCCAGAATATGCTTCTCCTTCATGTAGGTATAATATGCTACAAATTGCACAGAACGTGCGAGTGAGCTTCTTCCTCCTTTGAGCCAACCCATTCACACCACAGCGTAGGGTCTACCACACTAGTATAGCTCAGTTCATGGCGCACAGGATATTAATAAACTAATGCAGCAGGCTCCGAACTGTGCTTTAGGGTTGACTATAGGAAATGGCTATGTTGAACAGCAAACTAACCATGCATTGGAGTATTATATATGACAAATCGGCTTTATCGATGATACTTTGGGAATTTGAAAAAAACATTTAACCATCGTCCATATCAGGTACAGACCAATACTGTGAAGAGCTCTACGAATCAACTATCAACCAAATCGATAGTGGGATGAATTGTATGGGATTTATAGTCTGATCTACACAGAATAAGTTTACAGTATCGGACTGTAAGACACAGTGGTGTGCATGGTTTTGAATTCAATTTTATTAATTATTGGCAGAGAATACCAACAGTACTACTTACCAGTAGTAGACACAGCAATTGTCTCTACAGAAATTTGAAGGTTTTTAAATTTCAATAGCCACGCGGAACATCTTTTCTAGAAATTGGAGTTCTTTTTCGATTTTTTTTTATGAAATCTATTGTAATGTTTTTATTTTCCAGAATAAGAGTGACGAGCGAACACACAGTCTACCTGATCATAAGTGGACTCTGAGGCCCATAGACAATTAAGAATCAAAATCCTCAAACGATAATCAAAATGCAGATGCGTTGTCACCCCTGAGGACTTAGATGGAATGTCTCGTTTCCAGTGAAAAGGATCTCAGGTTTTCTACTCTCAGCATACAAAGCACAGCAGCATTAAGCTTCTATTTTACGCTGGTATTCTGTGAGAGCGTGATCCTACCCAGGTCCAGCCAACCCATTCTTGCTATAACCACAATATAGCTGCAGCATGGCTCTACCAAGTAATAGTGAGGATGATTTTGAACACTATTAGAGCCTGCTGATTTCAGTTTATTAAAGCAATTTTATTAAATTTGTTAATATATCTATATATAAATCCATTCCTGTTCGTTATTCTCGTTAAAACTTAAAAAAGTCTCGACCGATTTTGATGAAATTCTTTTTGGGTATTTTAATGGGTCCCTAGATACATATGTTTCACATGTGGGCCTGGTAGGTGGCGCTATTGCTGAGATCCAGAAATCACCCGCGCGAAGCTGGGCCGGATCGCTAGTAAGAAATAATTATTAATTAAGAATGAATAATATTGTGTTATTTAAATAAAACTAGTTTTACGGATTTAATCGCGTATATTAACTTATTTTATATTCCCAACGTTTCGAGTAATTTACAGCACACATGGTCACGGGGGGGGGGGGGGGGGGGCGTGGACTGACTGTCGTTTCATGTCATAATTAACCACGGCTACCTCCAGATTAAAATTATTAATTTTTGCTCCGATCTGCGCAGTATGAACTTACAGTATCTTGAAGTCTCGCAGTTGTATGCTTGGGTTGGGATTTAATTTTATGAATTATATGATCCCAAGCAGATGGTAGCACCCAGCCATCTTCTCTATTGTAATTAGTTTTTTTTTATCTCTATAGCCTCGTGAACTATAAAATTTAAACTACTTACTTAAAAATTTAATGTAGTGACAGGGGCGATCCTGTACGTGTTCACAGACTGCAGACTTCCCAAAGCGTCAATTCTTCACATCCACTATGTGTTATTTTACGTGGGTTTTAATGGATCGTTTTGATTGCCCTATACATGAGAGACCACAATCACAATCAAATTTCAACGGTGGTAGAGCCACGTAGCAGTTTTCTTGCTGTTGCATGTATGGGCCGGCTCGAGCCGGGTTGGTACCACGACCTCACAGAATACCGGCTTGAAGTAGAAGCTCTGCTTCTGCGTTTCGTCTGGTGAGAGCAGGCGGCCGAAGGCCAATCCCCCCCCCCCCCCCCCTCCGTCAACATGGTAGCGGAATTACACGTTAGACTACCTCAGGACCAGTACCAGCACCCCTGGAGAATCCCTCGCTAAGCATCCACGACCATGTTATTCCACTCCTGAGCGTGGGTGCTCAGGCTGCCCCGCGTATTGGGGGGGGGGGGGGGTGGCAAATTGCGCTCAAAAACATAACTGCTCGGGGCAAACTGAGCAACAAGACCAAGGCGACCCCTGCCATGCTATCCTTGAATTTCTGCAACATCAGGGGACATCAGTCGAACCTAAACGCCGTCTACTATCATCTCGAGACGGCAAAGCCGGCCTTGCTCTTTCTGACCGAGACGCAGGTTTCCTCTCCGGCTGATATTTCGTATCTCTCCTACCCGGGGTACAAATTGGAGCACTCTTTTGTGCCTCGGGCTGGAGTTTGCATGTATGTCAGAGAGGACACCTGTTCTCGACGCCTCGGCAGTCTTGAAGGTTCGGGCCTGTCCATCCTATGGTTACGCGTAGACAGCGACGACCATCCGTGCGTCTACGGGTGCCTCTATAGGTCCCATAGCGGTAATGCAGAAACAGACCGACTCATTGACCACGTCTAAATGGCTTCAGATTCCTTGCTACAACAGGTCCCAGCAGCAGTGAACGTGATCCTTGGTGATTTTAACGCCCACCACGCCGAATGGCTCGGTTCACGTTTAACCAATCATGCGGGGGAGATCTGTTTATGACGTTGCTTTGGCATATGGTCTGACATAACTGGTTACTTCGCCTACGCGGATTCCAGATGTGGAAGATCATACACCTTCCCTGTTGGACCTTCTGCTGATCTCTCATCCGGACGGATATCAAGTTTCCGTCGATGCCCCTCTCGGCTCTTCGGACCATTGTCTGATCCGGAGTGTGATGCCACTCACGCTCCTCTCGCGGTTGCGTTCTGCAGGTTGTCGCCGTGTTTGTCGTTACAGGTCGGCAGATTGGGACGGGATGCGGTCTATCTTTGCATCTTACCCATGGGGACGGGTTTGCTTCTCGCTGGATGATCCCAGCGCTTTCGCTGACTCTGTCACTGATGTGGTGCTACAGGGAATGGAACTATTTATTCCATCATCTGTGGTACCCATCGGAGGCAGATCTCAGCCTTGGTTTGGTCGCTCCTGTAAGACTGCATTACGCAGTAAGCAGGAGTGTTATGAAACCTGGGCTGCGGCTTTGGCGACTCGGGATGTAAACACCAGCACACTTAAAAAGAAGTTTAACTTCGCCTCCAGGTCTTTCAAAAGAGTTATTGCCAAAGCAAAGTCAGAGCACATAGGCGAAATTGTCCAGAAACTATTTCGCCTTCCTTCGGGAACCCGTGCATTCTGGTCTCTCGTCAAGGCTGTCCAAGGGAATTTCTGTAAGCCATCACTACCATCTCTGCACAGGGAGGACGACTCACTGCCCCTAGACGCAAAAGACAAAGCCGACCTTTTATGCTCCCTTTTTGCGTCCAACTCGACTCTTGATGACGGGGGAAACACACCGCCGACCATCCCGCGATGTGAGTGCTCTATGCCGGATGTGCGATTTACACAGCGCTCGGTTCGCAAAGCACTCTTCTCCCTGGACGTCAGCAAGTCGAGTTGGCCCGATTGAGTCCCTCCAATTGTACTGAAGACGTGTGCTCCGGAGTTGGCACCGGTTTTAACGCGTCTTTTTCGGTACTCCTACTCCCAAGGCGTAGTCCCGAATTCATGGAAGACAGCTTATGTCCACCCGATCCCTAAAAAAGGCGACCGCTCAGACCCGTCCAACTATAGGCCTATCGCGATCACCTTCTTGTTTTCCAAAAATAATGGAATCAATTATTAACTGCCAGCTCATGCGGTACCTTGAGGATCACCAGCTGATTAGTGACCGCAAATACGGTTTTCGTCGGGGTCGATCAGCTGGTGATCTTCTCGTCTACCTGACCCATAGACGGGCAGAGGCAGTAGAGTCCAAGGGGGAGGCGTTGGCCGTTAGTTTGGACATTGCGAAGGCCTTCGATCGGGTTTGCCAAAATGCGCTTCTATCGAAACTCCCTTCCTTCCTTGCCGAGAAATTGTGCAATTGGATCACCAGCTTTCTTGCAGATCGGAGCATCAAGGTCGTTGTAGACGGTGCATGCTCCGACTACAAGCCTATTAACGCTTGTGTTCCACAAGGCTGTGTGCTATCACCAACGTTGTTTCTTCTGCATATCAATGATATGTTGCTAACTGGTAACATTCATTGCTATGCAGACGACAGCACTGGTAATGCCTTATATACCGGCCGTGCCAACATTTCTCGGGAAAACGTCGCCGAGTACCGGAACAAACTTGTGTCTGAAGTCGAGTCTTTTCTGAACAAAGTCTCGAATTGGGGGCGACTAAATCTAGTCCAGTTTAATCCTCAGAAGACACAAGTTTGCGCGTTTACCGCTAAAAAGAACCCCTTTGTCGTATCTCTTCAGTTCAGTTTCAAGGCACTTCCCTGGTTGCCTTAGCCAGTATCCGAATCCTCGGAGTGAACATATCGAGTGACGTGCAATTTCCTGGTCACTTGGAAGAGAAGGCCAAATTGGCCTCTAAAAAGCTTGGCGTGCTCAGCAGAGCGGGACAGTATTTCATGCCGGCACACCGCCTGCAACTTTACAAGGCACAGGTTCGGCCTCACATGGAATACTGTTCCCATCTCTGGGCAGGGGCTCCCCAGTGCCAGGTCCTTCCACTTGACCACATCCAGTGTAGAGCGGCTCGAATTGTCTACGACCGAGTCCTTTCCGATCGGCTCGATTCATTGACTTTGCGAAGAGATGTTGCATCCCTTTGCATTTTTTTCGCATCTACCACGGGTAGTGCTCTGAGGAATTGTTCGGATTAATCCCAGCCGCCGAATTTCACGAACGCACATCGCGGCAGAACTTCCGATACCATTAACACCATCTAGATGATTGGCGGTTCACCACTGTGCAATTTAGAAGATGTTTTCTTCCTCGCACGACTTCCTTGTGGAATCGATTACCATCAGCGATTTTTCCGAACCGATACGACTTAGGGACCCTCAAGAAAAGAGCGTACTCCTTTTTAAAAGGCTGGCAACGCATCTGCAATTCCCTCCTTGGTGTTGCAGCTGTTTATGGGCGGCGGTAGTCACTTACCATCAGGTGAGCCGCATGCTCGTTTGCCCCCTCTCCTATAAAAAAAAACAATCAAGCTTGTACACTCCTACATCTTGTAGAGAGATATTGCACTAGACGGATGGTAAGAACTGACTAATCTTCATCGGTGGCTTGAAGAACGTTCTAACATAATCTCGCTTCAGATGTAGCCAATCTCATCAGTGACACTTCTGACATATGCCAGTAGATCTGGCACTCGCTCGACTGTGGCCGGCTTAACTCTTTCAGTGTGACGTAGGCGCGGGACCCGAAGCTTGTTGTCGTGCAAAACTTCCTTGACTAATTGTAGCTCGGTATCTAGGTGTTTACTGTCACAAATCCCTCGTGCTCTCTGATTTACCCTCGGTTGCTAACTGTTAAGGATGATGAGGAGTTCACCGGGATAAAAACCTAAATAAAAAAACTTTTAATAAAAAGTAAAAGACGAATTCTTAGGATTTAATTCTATTATACAATATGTTTTCACGCCGAATTCACTGTGATTTTATTTCTTTTTTGTTTTAAGTAGAATTCCACTACTCATTATTTTTTTTTCAAATTCACACAACACGTACTTTTAAATTTAACATCCGTTAGCACCAATGAATCGTCTGTGGCAGCAACGCTCTTGGTATCAGCTAGTTATCTTTATATATAAAAATTACGTGTCACGTTGTTTGTCCGCGGTGGACTTCTAAACTACTGAACTGATTTCAATGAAATTTTGCACACTGTGTGCATTTTGGTCCAACATGAGAGATAGGATAGTTTTTCTCCCGCTAAATGACCCTCAAAATTTTTTATTGCGAATTTAAGGATTTTTATAAGAAGAGTCGTTGGAAAGGGTAGAACAACATCTGCCTGGCAAGCTAGTAATATATAAACCAATAATATTAATCTAGTAATTTTAAATAATGTCCTCCTTATGTTAAGATGACTACAAATTTAGGTACTAAAAGTCATCGAAAATAGATAATATAATTAAATTACTTATCTATAAGGCTGAAGTAATACTCGAAATTGTTTAGTCAAGAATTTTAAACAGATTAATCAAAATTCATTTCACGAGATTCCAGTCAGAGCTAACGTCAGCCTTTGTCTGACACGTTCCGTTGGGCGATAAGTAAATCAACATTTGCGAATCGGATTATATGAATAAGAAAGCAATGGATTTACCTCAAGAATACATAAAAAGTGTAAAAACCTTCCCTTTTTATTGAAGCTTTAGTTTTTCGATCTATTCTTTGTATATTTTTGATACGTTATTTCTATATTGTTCTGTTACAAATTTAGAAAGTTAACAATTTCCTTTCTTACTTATAATCGTTGTCTATTATTTACTCAAATTAATATTTTTTTTATATTTATCTCTTTCTTTTGTCATGTATTGGAGAGAGAAAGATCAACTTAAAGCATTTCTAATTCCTTTTTGTTTTTTGAACTAAACAATTCAAATTACAACTTTAACACATCTCACTCAAAAACCACAACAGCACAGCTCATTCAGTCAGTTTGTCAGTAACTATTTGTTGCTATATTTTGAAATAACTATGTACTTTGTTAGCAACAATCTCTATTCTGTGCGACTGTTTCACTACAGAATATTAAGTGTTTGACAGAGGCCTCAAAGTAATAACATACACAGTACTTACTCTAAGAATTTGAAAACAAAGAATTCTTCTAAGAATTTGTCCAAGTAACAACAATGTATTGCATGTCTTAAGCGCGAAGCGCGTAGGTATAATCTACCAGCATCTAAAAATTAAGATTCCAACGTTTTGTCGCATGAAATCGTATCTAAGAAACAAATTGTACATATAAATAATATAAAAAGCCCATTTTCAGAAATATAAATGATTGTTGAACTTATTAATTTTTTTCAAAAATAATAATTGCTATTTTTACATAAAAAAGTGGTTTGAGCGAGCACACAGTCCACCTGATGGTAAGTGGTTGCAGTGGCCCATAGACAGTTAGTTTTAGTGGCATATGATGTGAATTTATCAAGTCCGCATGGTGGGGAAAACACGATAACTTTTGAAAATATGAATTGTTCAACTCAATCTATTTTTAAGCTTTTCATCTATCATGTGGAAAGCTATGGAAAGTAAATAGCAGATTATATTTGTTTTCTTCAGTTGTAATTTTTTTTTTCGGCTAAGAAATGACGAAACTTTCGGCATTTGAGCAGCCTTGTATTAATTTATTTTAATAAATTCACTTTGCCTCACAGCTCACTCGCAATTTGTGCTCGGCTGTCGTCGTAAGTGGATTACTGTATCGTTTGTTTACAACAGCGATAGTAGGCAGCAAAAATATCGATCATTGTAGAAATAGAAAATATCATACTTGACCAAGGTTATTATTTTTATAATCACAGATTTTTATAACAATATTTTGATTTGCTAAAATTACACAGGATTTATATGTAAATATACTTATACGCCTTGGACTTTATGGAGACCTGCAGGTGCACTTCGGTATCTGCTACTGGAACTCTTCGACGAGTAAAACTAGGTGTGCCGAGATTGTCATCGCTTTGTTAGTTATGGTAAGACCTTACCTCCGGACTTAATAGAGTGACTTGAAAGTATACTCTGATGACTACTACTGAAACTTTTCGACGAGGAGAACTATATTATGCCGAGTTTGGTCTCGTTTTGTTAGTCATGAATAGACCTTACCTCCGGACTTGACGGAGTGATTTTGAGGTGTATTTCGGTGATTGCTACTGAAACTCTTTGACGAATAGAACTACAATTAACATTTTTTTTCCACTCTCTGTAAGAGCATTGTGAGTCGTACACTTATAGATTTTCCAATTTTTTTTTAATTGACGTTTAACATAAAATTATCAAAATATTGGAAGTATTGTAATAAGGTTATTGTAACTTGTGTGTATTTAAACTACTTAGAATAATTAGGTATAATCATGTTTTTCGTAATTTTTATAGGCATGTACAATTTGATTTATCAACATTTTTTTATATTGGCAGTATGAAAGTAAACAATGTATGTTATATTTTTTTTTTAATTTAATGTACTTGTAACACATATTATAATACGATTGTATAAATTTTAGGTTTATGTACTGCTTCTCTTCTATGAACTATAACTATGCCAAAACTCACTGCTTTATGCGGGCAATATTTTTTTTATAATATCGGGTAACAAACGAGCACACAGTCCACCTGATTGTAAGTGGTTGCTGTGGCCCATAGACATCTACATTTATCCTCATTTGAGAATCAAAATTCAGATGCGTTGTCACCCGCGAAAACTAAGATGGAATGCCTCTTTTTCAGTAAAAAGGGTCTCCGGTTCTCTACACTCACCATACGAAACACAGCAGTGGCTACTATTTTACGCTGGCATTCTGTGAGAGCGTGGTCCTCCCCCGGTCGAGCCGACCCATTCGTGCTACAACTATACTACATAATATAGCTGCAACATGGCTCTACCACGTATAGTACAATATGCTTAAAAAGCGGCCCAAACTGTTCCTTTCACGTATACATAGATTAATATGTGTATTCACTGCTGCATTTCCACTACGTAAATGTAATAATGGAGTTTTAAAGCAATGCAAACATACTGAATGCTGGCTGGTTATTATTATCTTCTTGTTTTTCATCGGCCTATATAAGTTTACGGTTGGTAATAAACTTCTACGCTGTAAGTAGTATTTACCTTAACCGTCACGCTTGGCAGGCAGACGACGAGTATTAGCAGTTTGTTTTGCAACTATGATGCTTGCGTCGGTTGCCGATGGGTAAATGTTATCTCTTGAATCTATAAAATTTCTTTGGATCTGAAGAGTATCTAGATCTCTTATGCCTACACAACATGGCACTATGGTTATTTTTATAAACAAAAAATGATATAAATCAACCTTATTTACACATTTAATAAAAAAATCCGATGATGCGGTGTAACTTATAATTATACGTGGTAGAGCCAACCTGCAGCTATATTAGTAGTATAGTTGTAGCACGAATAGGTCGGCTCGACCGGGGAAGAACCACGCTCTCACAGAATACCTAATAATAAAATAGCAGCTGTACACTGCTGTGTTTCGTATGGTGAGTGTAGAGAACCGGATACCCTTTTAACTGGATAAGAGGCATTCCATTTTAGACCTCACGGGTGAAAACGCATCTGCATTTTGAGTCTTTATTGAGGATAGATGTAGATGTCTATGGGTCACAGTAACCACTTATCATCAGGTGGACTGTGTGCTCGTTTATTAAGCGTAATATTAAGCTTTTTCTCTCATTTTCAACATATTTGTGGCGTTCTCTATAAAATTCTCCCCGAAAGGTCCGTTAAAAATATACTTGCACTAGCCACCCTGTGGCTTCTTAACTAAACAATTTTTAATAGAATGCGAGTGACAAACAAGAATAAATTCCACCTCATTCACCATCCTCAATTAAGGAACAAATTTTAATAAGATGAATTGTCCTGAGGACTTAGATAGAAAGCCTTGTTAACATCCTTTTTTATATAGAATAAGGCTGACGAAACGAACACACAGTCCACCTGATGGTAAGTAAATGCACATAGACATCTAAATCTATCTTCAATTAAGAATCACAATGCAGATGTGTTATCACCCATGAGGACTAAGATGGAATGCTTTGTTTCCAGTGAAAAGGGTCTTTTTTTCTCTACATCATATGATACACAGCAGTACCCTGCTGCTATTTTACGCTGATAATATGTGTGAGTGTGATTCTTCCCCGGTTGAGCTGACCCATTCGTATAACCATAATGTAGCTATAGCTTGGCCCAACGTGTTTAAAAAGTTTTTCGGTTCTCTACGCTCACCATGCGAAACAGCATTAAGCTGCAATTTTCAGGCATTATTAATAAATAAACAATTTATTAAATATCAAAATAAAAAATATTTAATACTATTACCTATACTTGTATTTCATCCTTAAAAGGATTTAACAATGCTCAGCTATCTAGAACCAAAGACTTCTTTGATCATGACTGCTTTTATAAAATTTTATCTATCTTTTCTTTATCGCAAAAAACGCCATGTGGTTTGACGAGGGGTCTCTCTCAGGATACTTATAAAAACATTTGTTGTTTAGAAATATAATCAATATATATATATATATATATATATATATATATATATATATATATATATATATATATATCTATTTCATTTTATTAAAGTGAAGTGAAAAACGATCATACACCTGCACTAAACTTCGAACAAATAGAACTAGAGTTTCGTTGTCACCTCTAAGTTCTAAGATGGAATATCTTACAACCTGTAATCATACTGGCCCCTATTCTCTTCTAACTGGAACACAGAAGTAGTGTTGGAACTGAATTATATAGGTAAGATTGTGGTATATACAAACTCCTGAGTAGAAAAGCGACCTACGTCTAAGTAAATATGATTACGTGATTTTAAAAATGTTATAAAAATAATTGAGCTTTCAATATGTTTAGTGACTTTTGTCGTGCATTTGGGGAGCAAGAGACTCAATCAATACTATGTTTTTTTATAGAATAAGGGTAACAAACGAGCACACAGTTCACCTGATGGTAAGTGGTTGCTGTGGCCCATAGACATCTACATCTATCTTTGTTTGCGAATTAAACCGCAAATGCGAAAAGACCTCTTCCAAGAATCTTTTCCAGTAAAATTGGTCTCCGGTACTCTACACTCACCATACGAAATACAGCAGAATTAAGCTGCTATTTTACGCTGGTATTTTGTGAGAACGTGATCCTTCCCAGGTTGAGCCGACCCATTGGTGCTACAGCTATACTATTAATATAGCTGCCTGACTATGCTGACTATTAAATATCAGAAAATATATGTCGTTGAAAGTTGGCAATATAACGATTTTGTTTATGCTAGAAGTAATAACCCAGTCCTATGAATAGCAGCAGTGGCGTTAAAGGTTAGATATGACTTAGGGACCTTCAAGAAAAGAGCTTCTCCTTTTTAATAGGCCGGTAACGCATCTGCAATTCCCCTGGTGTTGCGGTTGTTCATGGGCGGCGGTAGTCACTTATCATTAGGTGAGCCGCATGCTCGTTTGCCCCCCTCTCCTATGAAAAAAAAAGTTGGGAGGCGTCTGTTATTGTGATCGTCACTCAACCTGCCAACCTTGACGATAAAGGTAATTTTAACGCCTGAGGATTTGCTCGAATGGGTAGGCCAGACCAGGGTGTCTACGCTTTCACAGAATACCAGCGTAAAAGTGCAGCTTAATGATGCTGTGTTTCGTATGGTGAGTGAAGAGAACCGGAGACCTATTTTACTGGAACGAGAGATTTTAGTCTTCAGGGGTGATACTGTATCTATAGTTTGATTCTTAATAAAGTAAAGGCAGTTATTTTGACATTTCAGATGAACAATTAAATTTAATTTATATGTATAGACTATTACACAGGTAATACTTGTTAGTGGTTGCATATTCAAAAAAATAAACATGGTCATGGATATCTCATATAGTAAAGTTGATTTGCTATTTCTTATAGAGTAAGGGTGACAAACGAGTTCACAGTCCACCTGATGATACGTGTATGCTGTGGCCTAAAGTTTTCAACACCTAAAATCGATTACGAATCACTATTTTGTGCAGATGTTCTATGAGAGAATGGTCCTTCCCCGGTCGAGGTGACCTATTAGTGCTACAATAATAATAAAGCAGCAGCATGGCTCTACCACGTAAAAATAACGATTAAAATAGAAACTGTGGTAGCCAACCCGCTTGCCAAGCGTAACAATTTCGGCAAATTGCCTTTTTTTGCAAATGGATTGCCTTATAGGAGGGATTCTTATGAAGCAATTAATGGGGAAGGCAGTGTGAACACTGCCTGGGTTCAGTTAGACTTCTGAAAGAGATAATAGTAGTTATTGCTTACAATGAATGTGCATCTTGATTTTGTAGATGTCTATGAGCCCCAGCATCCACTAATAATCAGATGGACTGTGTACTTGTTTATCACTCTTTTTCCAAAAAAAAAATATGTTAGTCCTAAATTATTTTGTATTTACATCTTATATATTTGTTAAAGTTATATATATATTTGTTTTGTTAAACTACTGCGCAAAATTAACTGCAATTTCCGAAGATACTAAAGGATTTTTTACGAGTGCAGGCAGACCACTTAAGTCCGGGGGCATCTGTATTTAGCAACCTTGCCCATCTGCGACCGTTAACAAGCTGAATAATTCTTCTTTTTATTTTTGAATTAAGTTGCAATGTTATTCAATTTTAATAACTATAATAATAATTAAAAAAAAACTAAAACTAGAAACTTAAATATCATATAGTCCTACTCCCCGCGGTATCGTTCCAAGAACGCTGGCTGCGTTTCCCCGCTGAATGGCTATACTTAGCCTTTGAGCAAGGAAAGAACCAGCCCTCTTATCACCAGCAGCAACGACCAGCCGCGGATGGAGTTCCTTTAGGAACTTCACCGCACGTGGACCCCACGGACCGATAGTCTCTACAGCAAATGGCACAAATATGTAGTCATCTCTCAGAGACTCATATTTGCGCCACTTACTCAGTTCAGCTGCCTCTGATGCCGCCCCGGCTCTAAACGAGGTACCCCTGAGATGAGAGACCGCCAGAGTGTCTACGCAAGTAGCATCCCACACTAAGGCTTTTCCTCTCTCCCAAGGGACCAATGTCATACCGTCGGGTCTCCTGCCATCGTCTCTAAATATTCCACAAGGCTCTAAAACCGAGGGAACATTTATAGAGACAAGAGCCCTTCGGATGACATCGTTCAAAGAACTGTGTCGTGAAAATCTACCAGCGCTTTTCTTACATGAAAGTCCGTGGAGCCCAAACTTGTCGACGCTGCTACCACAGGGACACTGATGGGGTTGACAAATCGCCGCTCCTAGTCGGATTCCTACGGCAATGCGTAAGCTTTCCGCATCGAGTAATGTGCCGAGATTACTTGATGGTAAAGCGTGTAACCAGTGACTAGATTCCTTAGTCGAAACAGCTAGAAGGCGTGCCTTATCTTGGTCACTCTGGAGATTATGAAACAAATCCTTCTGCACGCCCTGTACCAATGGAATATCCCACTGTTTTTGTTGGTTAACTTCCAGTGGAACATTTTCACCAGGACAGAGCGTTTGCCATGTCTGCCCTGCCTCCGTAGCAAAGCATAGGTCTGCTTTATTATTTAAAATTATATTACATAAGTCACTGACACTATTTACGGAAGCAAGGAAAGCAGGCAATGCAATGCTAGAAAGATTTCTCACACCAATGCCACCAAATTTTATAGGTAAAGTAGCTTGAGTCCAGGCTGTAGTATTTAAAGTTAAATTTAGAATTTTTTCAATAGCTATTTTAAGATTATTATCAATATCTTGTAAAATATCCGAACATTTCCAGACTGGACTCGAGCGGAGTAAGTATGTAAATCTAGGTACAAGAAGACAATATTTTAAAATAGTAAGAGCTATGTGGGGGTTTAATTTATACAATTTATCAACGTGGTTTAAAAACTGATCAAATTTTGTTTTTAAAACAGGTTTAATACTATCGAAAAACAACGGGGCACCTAGCAGGTATAGTGATTCCGTACTGACAGTTTTTATTCCTGGACAAATATGATTAAACTTTTGAATTAAAGTGTCTCTATGAGAAGTAGATAAATTATTGGAAAAAAATATTTCACATTTATTGCTATTTGGTTCAAGACCAATATTTTTAAAATTTTGAAAAATATGAGTAAGATCACTGAGGACGTCATCTGCTCTACCTCCCAGTGTACCGTCATCTAGGTACCAGACATTCAGCTTGGATTTCAAATTTGAAATAATTGGTTGAATTCCCAAACTGAAAAGTGCTGGACCCAGTGGGTCACCCTGCTGAACACCGACAGCGGAATCGATAACATGGTTTTCGTAAAACAAGTTAGTATTTTGACTATAACATTGCCAAACGTAATGATAAATTTCGGGGGTATTATTAGCCACTTCTTTCAGCAAGGTTACCCTATCGATAGAGTTAAAAGCATTCCTTAGGTCAACCTTCACAAGAACATCTGCATCAGAGCTTGTTAAAAATGTACGCACTGAATGTACCGCCGCCTCACAGCCACCTCTAGTGCCAAAAACCTAGTTGAGAAGGCTGAAATTTGGTCTTAAGGTTAGAGATTATGTGCCTGCAAGCTAATTTTGAAGTTAAACGTCGAAATGTGGAACCAACGGCAATAGGACGGATACCGTTATCCTTTTTTTTGAAGGCACATAATCTTGCCCCATATAAGAATGGAATGAAATTTGGATTAACATTACCAGAAAGCATAAAGTTACATAATTTTGTAATGTCTTTAAGAAGTACTCCGCCGGCGTCACCGGCAGAAGCGCTTACAAGATCTTTAAGATGTTGAGGCGTAATTCCGTCAATGCTGCCAGCAGAGCCATTCGAAAATGACATAATTGCTTCTAAAGTGTCTTTTTCCGAAATTTGTAAAGGTTGCATAGAAGTCCTGGGAGGCAGCGGTAAACTCTGAGGATGTTTGACCGAAGGATGCTTTTGACGAAGGCTTTCAAGTGTTTCGACATTTTAATTAATTGGAGAGCTTTGAGAAATGTTACAACAATTATGAGGGAAATTTTTATCATATTATTTTCTTCGGTCATATGAATAAGATGAAATTGAATGTGATATGAGACTGGCAAAGTAGTCATGTTTTTCTAAACTCCGACTTAGACTGCCTTGTTCGCCTAGTGGGCGTAAACGTAGCTGCTGATCATTATGTCTCGGAATCGGATCCCGGGTCAGAACAAAAAAGTAATTGAGATTTTCTGTCGAAATATTCTTAGTCTTATCTTAGATAGAATCGGGAAGTCGGCGTTGTGAAGAATCTTATATCAGAAGCTGCCTGGTAATCTAGTCGTCGTTAGCGTGACTGCTGTTTTTAACTGATTAGTTGCCGGGTTCGAATCTCGAGACAGATTGGAACTTAGTACGTTTTTCTGTTAAGAAATTCTCGGTGGCAGTGAAGTCTCGGGAAGTTACTCGTATTTGTGTTTTATTGCCGTGCCTCGGAAAGCACACAAAATTATTTGTCCAGTATACCTGCGCTTACGCACACACATGCACTATAATCCTGTCCCACGCTAATCTCCATTGAGACTGGCCACAGTGACAAAAATTCGGTCTGGAAGACACTATTAGTTATTTATTTATAAAAATTCCAGCAATATAGCCAATCTTAAAATTTGGATAGCAAATGTGAACTCAGATACGGACTCGAACACAAGATCTACAACGCAATTTTTACAATTATTAAAATCTATTATTTATTAATTTCAAGTTTTTGTGGCATTTCTTAGAGGAAGCATATGTAAATGATTTTTGATGATAATGATGATGATTTAAAAGAGTATATCAGCATTAGAACCAAAGTAACCGACAAAGCCGATAGGCAATGGACCGGCCACATAGGTCGAAAAACCGACAACCGATGGGGAAGGAAGGTCCTCGAGTAGTAGCCTTGTACCAGTAGGGTAATTGTAGGGTGCCCCCCCCCCCCTTGATAGTGTGATGACCTGTTATGACATGCAGGAATTCGATGGAAGCTGGTAGCTCAGGGCCGTGCTTTGTGATATACCTTCGGGGAGACCTATGTTCAGCAGTGGACTTGTGAAAGGTTGTGATGATGATATGGATCCATTTGACTGTTAGTTGCGGTGTAAGAACACCTACAACCTCATATCAACCCGTGGGTGTCGTAAGAGGCGACAGAGGGAAACAAACCTCTGATGGGCAGCATCGTCTTCCTAATAACAAATTATTAGAAAAAGTTTGGTTGGGGCCAATCCTAATCGGGGCAACTATCGCAAATATCCTCCCTATGATTCAAACTTTTAATACGCTGTAACAGTAACGGTACCAATTAATTTATATTTCTACATATTTTTGTTAATTAAAATTAAAGATTAAAATAATTTTCATGGTAGACAATTTATTATATCAATATAAATTGTAGAAATGTAGCTACAATTTTGCAAGATATCTGTTCAATAACTCGACTCGACAGACAATAATTTACACATTTATGAAAATAACTGATTTAATAAATCACAACTGTAACGCAAAATTGTAGTAACAAGCTTAAATTATTGTAGAATTGTTTTTGTTAAAAAATCCATAGTTGTGAAATACAACTGTCATCAAAATTAATGGACGATTTTACAGTTTTAAAGGTATAATTTACAAATATTTAGCAGTATTACTATTTACTACTGTTAGTATTACTAAATTAAAAACAAATTAAATTAATTAAATTAAACGGTATTTATGTACTGTGCAATTCAAAATTTATGCCATTTTCTTACAAATTAGTCAAATTTCAAATGTTTATTAGATAAATACCAGGTCAAATAAAATAAATGCGTTTCAGTTCACGCAGATAACCAGAGTAAGACCAGAGTAACCTACACAGCCTAACGGTTCCGTAAGCCAAAGTGTAAACCGATGGAGAAGCAACGGTTTCGAGTGGCAGCCCCGTACCGATAATAATCAAAGTGTAGATTGGCCCCCCACTAGACGGAGTGAAGACCTAGTTAAACAATCAGGAAATATATGGAAGCAGGATACTCAGGGCTTTATGGCAATCCTTGGGGCAGACTTCGTCTGTAATGATGCCGATGAAGAAAACTGACTACAATCAGGGGAGGAACGTCTCAAACGCGTCGCCGAGTCTTATATTTAGCAGTGGACGTGTAATGAACAATATCAATCATGATAGTAAACTTTAATCATTTAATGTCACTGTCATCGAATCAATATTGAGAACATAAGTTTTAGAAGTATTGCATTAATTTACCGTACACTGAATCACATATTTATTATACCGGAGTTCCAAGAGCAATCGAGGGAGAGGTACAAAATCGCCTTAGTGTCAGCTTTGTAGCAAATTGTCCACATTCGTAATACCGACTAAAGCGGATCCACAATTTGATGTTTTTACCGAAAGCTTATTGACCCCGATTCTTAATGTGTCTTAATACTACGGGCATACAGATAAACAATTGTTAGTTTTGAGAATGACGAATTTTATATTTAATTACTGATATAAAAACCATCCTGGCTCTATTTAATAAAAATAAAATATTTATATCGATTTAGCCATTTCATAGAATTCACAAAAAATTAAAAAATATACTATTTCTGAACTATCTTGTAAATAGCGTGGTCCTTCCCCGGTCGAGTCGACCCACTCGTGCTACAACTATACTACTAATATAGCTGCAGCATGGCTCTACCACGTATCAAGCTGTTTCTAAATGTTTTCACAATAATTGTATAAACTCTTATATTGTTTTTTTTTTTAATTAATCCCGCTGGGTTTCTTGCTGGTCCTTCCTAGGACGGAGAATTTTTCCAAACCAGTGGTAAAGCTTAAATGACTTGTAATAAGTATTATTGTAATAATATACAGGGTTATTTTTCAAAGAGTAGCCAAATTTTAAGCTAACATATGTTCAAATATATAGATAATGATATAACGTTATTGCAGTTTTTTGTAAATACGAGTAAACAAGGCTTCTAATTTTATTGAAATTATATCCCAAATTGAATGTGATTTATGGGCAACAACGTTTTTGCCTACCGATCGACCCTTACGCATGTGTGCGTGTGTAGTAGAATCATTTAAAATAATGCAATACCACGCATTTTCAATTTAAAAGCTAAAAAGGACGGAATGATTGAGATTTTCTAAATTAATTTTTCTTCGCCATATTCCTATATTACTTATCCATATTCCTATATAAATTTGCAGAGAAGGTTCAGAACCTTCTCTGCAAATTTGGCTGGTTACTGCAAAATAACCATGTATATTGAATAAAAATGACTCTTTTCTATTCTAAGAGCTAATGAAGGTGATATAAAAAAATACTCTAAAAAATTAAATCTTTAACCGTTTCACTGATGAATATTTATAGATCAACTTGGAATTTCCAGACCTGATCTTAATGTGTTAATTAGACCCTTTTTGAGCAAGTAATTTTATTCGAATTCACTTTAAATTTCTAATCTTTTTGGAATAAAAGCTTGACCAACTGTTAATACATTTGGAAGAAGCCATTAGGAAATAAATTAAGGGCGGACTCGTAATGGAAAATGTTCATTTTGTTGACCTTTGAATGAATAATGTTTTTGTAATAAACTTGAACTGTGTAAACGTTTTAAACTTTTAATGTTTCGTGTAATATAAATGTAATTAAAATTCACCAATTTTTTTTAATCGATTTTTGGCCGACCTCAAACAGGACGAGTTTCATAATTTAACTGCATTTTTGTATGTTTATTACGCAATGTTTTCCTTTCAATGGAACTTCACTGAAATTCATCATAATAGTGGACAAATAGGAGAAGAATTTTTTTTAGGTACATAATAAAATTCATTTTCTATTTTTTGACCACATTATACACATTTAAACGATTTTCTAGTGGCGTAGGATGTGAATTGTAATAATTCACACACTAAAACTGGACAAGAAATTTGTTTTGAAAGAGGTATAAACCGATTTCAAAGAACTAAAATTAACAAAATATTGTAATTTTAAAGATTCTGAAGTCAGAGCTTTAAATTTTCGATACACGTTTTAGCACCGAGTTCAGAAGTTATGAAATTTTGTTGAAAATATGTTATTCTTTTGTGTAATTTTTTCTTAAAAAAAGATAACTGGTAAGGTTGTGGCAATGTTTAATTTAATATTTCGTTCCATTTAACTTTCCTTTACGGAAATGTTTTGTATTGCCTATGAATAATAGTTCTGTGTCTGGGTGTATATTTAAGTACTATTTATTGAATATGGAATATGTCTAGTGCCTAAGAGAAATAACTAGTGTTAAAAAAATAAAAATAAAAGTACGAAGAAAAAAGTTACTATTTTTTTAATTTATTTATATAATTTCAAGTATCTAGGACTCATTATTACATTAACTTTTTCAGAATTATGATTATTACAAAATTTTAATTAAATACTCTATTATTATATTAACATTAGATACATGCATTAAAATTATTATTATTATTATATATTTACAATTAGTTGCTGGGCAAATGCATCCTACAACAGTGTTGCAGATAGGGACAGTATACTCTGTCACTTATCATTTTTATAATACCGTTGGGGCTGGCCCTAACCCTGCGCACCAGAGATGCAGCTCTTTTACGCATAGTTGCGTAAAAACAATCTACATGAGCTTGAGCAAATATCGCTGATGCGCTGCAGCGACAGGACAGTCCCATCAGCACCCGGAACGCGTTGTTATATTGGATCCGAATGGCTCCATAGGCCTGTTGCGTGTAGTTCCTCCATAGGCTGCATGTAAAGAGATGTGCAAAACGCTCTAAATAGAGTGAGTTTAACGTCCCTGGAGCATCGGGCGAACCTGCGAGCAATCATATTTGCTCGAACTGACAGAGCCCTACGTTCCCTTTCCATGTCAGTATTATCCTTGAGGTCGGACGTAACCATATGACTAAATATTTAAAAGAGTCTACCCTAGTTAATGGTGTATTGTTTAATTTAATGGGAGGTACATTACTCGTACGGTCCCGTCCGGCCCCAAAGATTATATACTGACTTTTTTGTACATTGTATTTCAGCCCATGTTCGGCCGCAAAAGCCTCACCAACACTTAATAATTTCACTCACATACTGATGCACTCAGAAGCACTATGTCGTCTGCATAACTCAGGTCGTTTACACACATTCCATCTATATGACATCCGACATGCATGCCACTAAGCGCCTCAATAAGTTCTATCTTGAAAAAAAAATAATTTTATGAATTTTATAGCGTTTCATTCATTGCAGCCTATAAAAAGACCACCACTATCAAAAGTCTTCTCTCCCTTAGATTGCTCATATTTGCCATGGTTTTCATGCTGGGTAGTCGGATTAGCAACCATTATTTTATTATTTTGTTTCTTCATAAAAAAGATTCTGCTGCCCGTAACCTGTTTTAGTTTCCTTCTGTTGCTTCTTATGACACCCACGGGATGATAATGTGTGGTATTGTATTGTTGTACACCGCCACTACATGGCAGTTACTAACTTTTTAGACGCTACTTACAAAATTCTCATTTTTTTGGATAGGGTGACAAATGAGCGCACAGTCCACCTCTATCCTCGTTTGCAAATCAAAATGCAGATGCGTTGTCACCTGTGAAGACTAAGATGGAATGCCTCATTTCCAATGAAAAGGGCCTCTGGCCACCTGCACTCACCAAGCGAAACGCAGAGGTAAACCTCTACTTCACGCTGGTTTTCTGTAAGGTCGTGGTACCACCCCGGTTCGAGCCGGCCCATCCGTGCGACAGCAAACGCTGCCGCGTGGCTCTACCACTGTTAAAAGTTCATTTGTTACTTCAGTTTTATAAAAAAGTATGTATCACCAGACCTTCCCATGATAAAATGATGTTAGAAAAGCAAGGCAGTGAAGGGTTAATAGCTATTCGCCTTCACCTTTTTATATTCGAATTTTATTCATCGGTAATGCTTTTATGAAAAAGTAAGTTATCGTACTTTTAATGGACGTTATTAAGTCCATTAAAGGCTTAACTTGTTATTATAATAGGCTTAAGGTAAAAGTTCTTATTCCGTCGAAAACCGAATATCTAGGTAGATACTATTCGGCGGATTATCTAATATTTAAGTAACATGTTTTGTTGTAGTCAAATAATTGGGAAAATAAAAATACTGATTTATTTTATAATAATGTTTTTTTATTGTAATCTTTAAAGTAGTCGTATGAACATAATCAACTCCCGTATTATAAAAATTGACAAAAAAAATTATCAAATAAATGTACATGCACTTGAATTACCGTAATTAAAGTTTAGAAGTAGAAGATCATGATTCAGAAAGACATTTTGTCAGACAGTAGTTAACTCCCTTTCTTCTCGTAGACAATCCCAGCTTCAGAGAAAAGATGCTCTGAATAAACACTACTTCCTTATCGGTCGAATACTTTTAACCAAAATTCGGCTATTTAGCTAAGAAGCTCGCAGTATATTTTTGAAATTCTGCGTGTGGCTATAATATGTATAGAATACACAGAAAGAGAGGACAAATACAAAAGTGACACTAAAAAAAAAGGTTGAGTTGGTAAACTTAAGTAAACAGAATATAGTCTTCAATAATACGGAAAACTTGATTTAAAACAAAGCTGTACTCTTGCGGTAATGGTGAAGGAAATTATTAACACATTCCGAACGTTTTTTTAATACCTACTCTTAAAAGAATAAAAACTAAAGTTTAATATTACAAAATAAAAATCCACAAAGATGGCGCAACAAGATGGCTTACATTTTTCATAGAGCAACTGAGATAATGGTTCCCTAATGCAGCGATAGATGGCACTTATTTTAGTTTCTTTGAACTTTAAAATACTGTGTGTACTGTGTGACAAACGGGCACACAGTCCACCTGATGGTAAGTAGTTGCTATGGCCCATAGACATCTACATCTATCTTCGTTTGCGAATTAAAATGAGACGCGTTGTCAGTCGTGAGGACTAAGATGGAATGCCTCTTTTCCAGTAAAAAGGGTCTCCGTTTCGCTACACTTACCATATGAAACACAGCAGTATTAAGCTGCTATTTTAAGCTGGTATTCTGTGAGAGCGTGGTCCTTCCCCGGTCGAGCCGCCCCATTCATGTTACAACTATACAATTAATATAGCTGCAACATGGCTCTACCACGTAAAAAAAAGCATTTCATTTTCTACCGACTTCAAAAAGGAGGAGGAGGAACTATGTATGTTTTATTTTTTATGTGTGTGATCTTATTACTTTTTTTGGGTGAACCTATTTCGATGATGTTTTTTTATTTGGAAGCTGGAGCTTCTCATGTGATCCTATATAAATTTAATCAACGTCTCACCAATAGTTTTTGACTTATTCTTTATAATTTATATTGAAGTCAGTTGTATAAATTTTAAAATTTTTAATTACTTATTTTGACTTTATTATTTTTACCTTAAATTTTTTGTTGTTTTACTTATTTAACGATTAAAATTTTATTGTTTATAAGAACGTAAAATACAAAAATACAGTCATCGTAATGAATAAAGCAGCTGTCTGGCGAAAACTGCATAATATCTGTCATTTTAAAAACACTGAGATGAATTTTAATGCTGTTTAAGCATTCAGTGCGTTAGTGGCTCTTTCAGCAGACGCACAGACAGAGCTTGACGATAGCTCAGTAAAAGCAACTGTCTTGAGTGTTTAGTGTTCTATGATACATCAAAGTTGTCTGAAAACTTATCCTAATGTACTTATTTCTTTTTCTTATTGGTTGTAGATTTCTTATCACAAAATAGATTATATTTAGGGGATTTCAAAATTTCGTATAATCACTAATATATGAAATTCTTACACGGCAGAGCCATGCTGCTGCCACAATATTATTGTAATACTAAAGGATCGGCTCGACCGGAGAACGATCACGCTGCTGTGTTGCTTACGGTGAGCGTAGAGAAACTAATACTCTTTTACTGGAAACAAGGCAATCCATGTAAGCCCTCAGGGATTTGCATTTAGATTCCTAATATAGGATAAATGTAGACGTCTATGGGTCTTAGCATCCATTACCATCAGGTGTGCTGCGTTGCTGTTGCTACCCTTAGATAAAAAAAAACTCCCTGCTAAACCGTCGGCCAATAAGATGTATGTTAAGATTTATGTTTGTCAGTTAGCGAATTGTTGCAAAGGTCTCTTGTTAATTATTGTAAGTATATAGTATTGTAGGTATATAAGAACATAACAAAAATAAAGTGTTCTTTATAATGTCTGAAAATTATAAAGAATTGAAAAACGCGCAATACTTAAGGCACACTGAAAGTTCTACGTAGGTTTCTTTACCCATGTGATTCTACGCTAATGTGGCCGCTAATAAATGTTTGAATTTCGAATGATATATTTTTTAAATATATTAAACTTATTTGATTAAAATAACTTTTGGCGAGAAGTCACTTATCAACTGATTTTTATTGCAAGTTGAATTTCTTTATTTAAATATATAAGTTTTTGTTTTAGTTATGAGTTACGCAAAAATTTCACTTACGAAATAAGTCTATCATAATATAAAACCACCGCAACAATGTAATTTGATAAACCACAAATTCTCGCGAAAGAACATCGATTCCTGTGATGATACGTGAGGCTATTGAAATTAAGAAACATCCTAATTCCAATAGAGAGGGAGGCTGGGTACTACCACCTGCTTGGGATCCTGTAATTCATAAAATTAAAACTAAACCCAAGCATACTACTGCAAGACTTCAAGACACAGTAAGTTCATTTTGCGTAGATCGGACCAAAATTAATAATTAAAAAAGCTGACGTACTCCGGGTTAACTCAAACTGACATCGGGACGTCAATCACCTTACTCCCCCGTGACCTTGGGTGCTGTAAAGTACTTGAAACGTCGGTAATCAATATAAAACGAGTTAATTAAACGCCATAGAATCTGTTAAAGTGGTTTTTTTTTCAATGTGTAGTGTTCGTATAAATATAAGAAATCATTATTTTAAATGCAGTTTGAAATTTGATTTTTTAGTTGCTTATGTTTCTTTGCGAGTTAATTGATCACTCCTAAGACACAAGAGAAATGTTAGACATTCCTTGGTAAATAATGGTCCGATAACTTGATTTAAACCAAAGCTCTACTGTTGGAGTAATACTGAAGAAAATTATTTACGCTGTCTGGATTCAGAATTAATGCATTCTATTGCATTCTCTTAAATTGTTCAAATTGTTGTATGTATTGTTTTTCTATTATAATTGTCCACAGCTGAACATAGTGTCATGCTTTCTGACACAACCACGGATATTTTTTTTTGCGGTACAAGTTCTCGAAAAAAAAAATAGTACCTAATGTACTCTTGAATTTAAAAATCGTACTATTATAATTTCAGTACTAACCAGTCCTATGTAATGCTACAAAACACGGTTCCGAGCTACCAACATCCACAAAAAGTTTTACCCACACTTAATTTTGTAAGAGGCCGTCTCCTTCGATATCACCTTTCTTTCAGTTCTTCGTGCTATATGACCTACCCATTACCACTTTTACTTTTCGATCTGTTTGGCCATGTCGGTTACTCTCATTCTGTTGCGGATATCTTCATTAAGTATAATAATAATCTAAAAAAAATAACCATCAAACTAAACTGCTGAACATAGGCCTAATTATAGTTTGCATAATTAGATGTATATTTGCCATAATTACCACACTTAGCAGACTGGTTGACAATCATAGTATTTTCATTATATGCTTCCTATCAAAACATCTGTGAATTTAAATAGAAATATATGGACCACTTTTTGTGGTCAGGCACTGGCTTATAATGATTAATATATATATATATATATATATATATATATATATATATATATATATATATATATATATATATATATATATATATATATATATATATATATCGAAACAATGCTGTATAGCGGCGGCATAAAATACTCCACTACCCTATAACATCCCGTGGTCGCGCTAAGAGGCGACAGAAATTAAACAGAAATTGGCAGCATCATCTTCCTTATATTAACTAAAAGTACTAGGTTGGGGAAAAGATGCTTCGTATTTTGTTTGTGTAAAATTGAAGAAAAATCTCTTTGGTTGTACGGTTTTTATCTGGCTAGTTTTAATGTTAATATATAAACACTATAGGATATTAAGAAAAAGAAAAAATAAAAAGTAAGAAACACTTTCCCGTCATTTTTGAGTTGTTTTTCTGCCCACTAAAATGAGTGAATCTAATGAAGAAATTCGATACATTCTGAAGTTTTATTACAAAAAAGGGAAAATGCCCAAAAAATTGTAACATTTATAAACCTAATGCAATTTCGTTAAGAATATCGCATCTTTGGCCACTCAGCAAAAATTGAGAGAGCTTGGCTGGGAAGTGTTAATGCATCCATCATATACTCGTAATAATGACATTGCACCCTCAGATTTTTACCTGTTTCGTTATCTTCTAAATTCTTTGTGCCGCATTTTTTTTATCAAATATCCCAAGATTTCTACAGCAACGGGATTATGTGACGACCATTGGTTTATATGTACTACGTACTAGAGAAGCCATTCCAAACAAAAATTGTGTCCTACTCTATGTCTTCGCGCATGCGCGGGAGTAGTAGTCGCGCATGCGCGAAGACTTTAATTTGTTATAAAATAAGATATTAATATAAAATAAATATTATAAGAATTTAAGATAAAATATCTTAATTTAATCTAAACAAACATATTTCTAAATAAAATGTACTTAATAATAATAATTTAATTGAATTCACAAATCTTCAATTTACGCAATATTTAGTTTGTACGGATTTCAGTACAGTTCAGTTGAACATAGTCAATGTTCGGAATGGCTTCTCTAGTACGTAGTACATATAACTCAATGGTGACGACTTATAAGACGGCAACAAGTTATCGAACAAAATGACATATATACATACATACATACATAAACACTCACGCCTGTCACCCAGAGGGGTAGGCAGAGACTATGGAATTCCATTTGGCACGATCCTGACACATCTCTCTCGCTTCCTCCACATCAATATACCTACGCATACACGCTCGTCGGTTAAAGGTACTCTTAATTCGGCCCATTTTCAATATTTCGCCAATTTGGTCGATAAACTTTCGCCTAGGGCGACCCTTCCCGACTCTGCCAAAATTAAAGACATATATATTAATGTAATTAAACTTTGAAAAAAAAATGTCTCTAATTTGTATATAAAACAGGAAGAATCATTTTCCCCGACCTATTAATTAAAGACTGTTGGTAGCCAATCTGCCTACCAAGTCTGGAAAATATAAGAAATATCCCATGAGGCTATCTATTTTCATCATCAGTGGACTTTTGATAGGAAACTCAAACCAAGGTGGTACCACGACCTCACAGAAAACCAGCGTGAAGTAGAGGTTTACCTCTGCGTTTCGCTTGGTGAGTGCAGGTGGCCGGAGGCCCATTTTACTGGAAATGAGGCATTCCATCTTAGTCCTCACGGGTGACAACGCATCTACATTTTGATTTGTAATAGAGGATATATGTAGATGTCTATGGGCCGCAGCAACCACTTACCATCAGGTGGACTGTGTGCTCGTTTGTCACCCTTAGTAGTTTATATTTTTTTTATAGGATGATATATTTATGTATGAATATAAGTGCCTATCTGTAAATGGATATACCTGTTCGTCAAAGTCTGCACCTGCCAATAGCTCTTTCTTACTCTCTCAGGGTTGGGCAGAGAATCTTACAAGACATTAAGTCCTCATTAAAACATCCAAGGTACTACGATAAAGAATAAATAAATAAATAATACAAGCTTACGTCAAGTATAATTTATCTATAACCCAAGAGAATCAAGTTTGTAGGAATTCTCTACGTTAGGGGATTTAATAAAAAAATGAAAATAATTTCAACAAAACATAGAAATTAGATTTGAACATTATATTATTTCCGCAATAATCACTAAGCGGTGAGACATAATATAATATAATTCAAGAGTTATAAACAATGGGATGAATTTTAATGCTGTTTAAGCATTCAGCGCGCTAATGGCTCTCAAAGAATGTACAGATAGACGGCGTGACAACGCTCAGTAGATGTAGTTTTCCTCTGAACTGAGTACTTCAAAAAACATGAAAGACATTTTTGAATGGTCCTAACGTTTTCTGGATTTTCATATCAAAATAAATTTTTAAGTACGCAATAGTTACAATTAAAATTATTTCATTATTTTCTGCAAACAATTCATTGGCGGACACTTTCAGCATTTTCATTTTCATCAGCTATTACTATAGCAAAGAAAATTTTCATTTATTACCACTTTTTACGTAACTATGCTGCAGTAATATTATAGTTGTAGTACGAATGGGTCAGCGCGACCGAGGCAGAACCATGATCTCATTCTAAGCCTTATGTTTTTCTCTTTCAAATGATGAGTGTTGAGAACTGGAGATTCTTTACACCAGTAACGAAGCATTCCATCTTAATCATCAGAGGTGACAACGCTCTGCATTTTGATTCTTTTTTTTTCTATAATTTTTTTGGGATTTTTGTCAAAATGACATGCCAATCCCATCATACCTTATACTAATTACTGCTAACACTATAACAAAATAAAAATGTATAATTGAGAGTACTAGTTAAATTACTAACCTAAAAAGAAATTTATACTAGATAGAGAAGATAATTATTCCGTCCTAGAAGCAAGCCGGAATAACCCTCATGACATCTTTGATTTGGGGTTTGATAAAACCATTTGCACTAGATCGACATCCAAAACATTTGCGTTAAATTCTTTCAACACAGCCTGTCTATCATTTTCATTCTTGACACACTCCATCAACAAATGGTAAACATCTTCAATATTGTTGCATACATCACAATTCGGTGAAGCTTTTTTTCCCATTGAAAAGCGAACTTTGCTGATAGAATGTGACCACAACGAAGCCTTAAGGCTAACTTAACAAAATTTCTGCTGAGATCACAATAATTAAACCAAGTTACTCGATAAGGATCGCTTTGTATAGTTCTATACCAGATGCCTTTTGTTTTAGATTTCTCTTATTTTGTAAATTTATAAAATTTAAAAATTTATAAAGTTGATTAAAGTTTTGTAGGGCTTACTGCCGGATCAAAACTGATGGTCACCCAAGTCTGAAGGGTCAATATAGACCGGACCAGACGCTGTTATGTCAGAATAGTCGAACGATGTTTTTTTGTCTACAGATAACTAAAATTGTGATGGAGCGCGTGCGAGGACGCACGCATGTCAGTATGGCTGTGACGGGACCAGCACCATTGCACGTGCGTTGCGGTAGCCGTCGGTGCAATTAGACAGAATTCTTGTAAATAACACGTGTTCCGCACACCTGCGCCATGCACCTGCGGTGGCGCCCGTCCTGCTTGTATAAAATGGACGGACCGGCCGCCGTTAAGGCAGTCTTGGCTCTGACGTGGAACGGTGCGCTTGTCGTATTCCGTTACTAGTTTATCCTCGACTCTTTGGATAATTAGATCGTGTAAACGAATTAATTATTATTCCTAACTACAAAATCAGTCTCTGTACTATACTCAATTACCCTTTCTACATGTACATAACATGTACCAACAAAAATACCTGTAAACATTGGGAATGAACAAAAAAGAAAACACACTTGTTATTGTACATCCATATATACATATATATACACACACACACACACATATATACATACATGTATATATATATATATATATATACACATATATATATGTGTATATATATATAAAAAAATTCCTTTCTCTCAATGTAAATGCGGCCTCACCGATATATGATCGGTGAGTTTTTTTTTAAAGACAGCATTAGAGTTGTGGAATATGCCGATGCTAGGTATAGCTCGAGATATTTCGTTATATTTCGCAGATATGCGAACCATGGGAGCTGTTTACCAAGATGCGTTCTAGTGAAATGTATGTGAATTGTTTTTCGAGAAGTATTGCTCCTCATTTTGATTCTTAATTGAGGTTACATTAAAGTGTCTATTTACTATTAGGTGGTCTGTGTGCTCGTTTGTCACCTAGTTGTTTATTTTACAAAAACTGAAATGACAAACGAACTTACAATCCACCTGATGGTATGCGAACCCTGCAGTCCGTAGAAGGCGCACCTTAAAGGACTCAGATGGAATGCTTTTCAGTCTATAACTATGCTGGCTTTTTTTTATAGGAGAGGGGGCAAACAAGCATGCGGCTCATGGTAAGTGACAACCGCTGCCCATGTACAACCGCAACACCATTGGAATTGCAGATGCGTTGCCGGCCTTTTAGAAAGGTGTAAGCTCTTTTCGTAAAGGTCCCTAAGTCGTATCGTATTTCGTATATATCATATCGCTCTCTGTATCCTTCAGCCTGAAATAGATGACCAGTGCAAGCGCTGACATTTAGTGACAGAAATAAGTAAGAAGACAGACTCTTCGGCAAAATAGCCCTCCATACACCTATAAAAAGCAGTTCTACCAGCATTCACATTCATATACCGCTATGTTATGTTGTCGAATTGGCGATTATACAATCAAACATCGTTATCCATTGTTCATAGTCCGTCCGATTTTTTAGCTTCTAGCTTTTATTTTACAAATAGGAGGAACAAATAAACTTCTTTATCCATCCATCCATTACAACCTATAAAAATCCACTGCTGAACATAAGTCTCGGTCGTAGATTGCTTCACGGGGTGATTTTGCCATAGTTACCACGCTTGGCAAGCGGGTTGGCAACCATACTTTTTTGTTATTTAGAGTTATTATCAGGAAAATGATTCTGCCCATCTTCTATTTCATTTTCCCTCTGTCGTCTCTTACGACATCCTCGGAACGACATGGAGTAGTGGATATTCTTACACCGCCATAACACGGTATTCTTTAAGTAATTTTACTAAAACTTTTACTAAACTTTAAGCTAGAATTCTGTAAGTAATCTACTCAAAGTTCCATGTAAAGAGTTAAAAGCGAATCAACAAAAAGTATCTCATCTTGTTTGCTTTAGAGGAGTCTACAAACTGAATCGCTTCCGCAGTCTTGTTTTCTTCTAGTTATATTGACGTTCAATTTATAAATAAGAGTCTTGCTTGCAGGTATGGTCTGTCTACAAATAGTATATTTTAAACTTGCTTAGCTTTAGCAAAGAGAAATATCTTTGTCAGCAATAAGTGTATTTGTAGATAAACTGGAAGGAGGTGGTTTGGCAACTGCAGTTTTTTTACTTGTTATTAGGAAGGCGCTGCTGCCCATTTCCTGATTTGTTTTCCTCTGTCACCTCTTACGATACCCACTGGATGATATGGGGTAATGGATATTCTTACACCGCCACTACACGGTTTGATATGTATAACAAGCGATATTTTTGTTAATTATGAAGTGATTTTAATATTTTGTTTATTAAAAAGGCTATTTCTCTAGATTTAAGACTGGTGCTATTGAAGTTTTTAATTTAACTCTTTAGACAAAATTCTAGTTGTTACCTTGAGTTTGTCATATACCTTAAACTCAAAAGAGTAAAAATAAAACTTTTAATAAAAATGAAAGGCGGACTTTAAAACAGAACTTTAAAAAAAGAATAAAATAATTTAAAAATATGCTTTTGAAGTCAAGGGATTTAATTCTGCACTATACCATGTTTTAGCACCGACTTCAGAAGCTGTTATGTGAAATTTATAATTTTTTATTGATTCTAATGTTAAATTAATTTCCATTATTACTATGGTTAAGAACTTTCCTTTTTCTTTTTTAATAAACATAACTCCACTCTAGGATTTTTTTCTGTATCGTAGAACACATGGACAAACATACAGACTCGATGCATTTATGTGTAGACTATGCTATGACTATATAAGGTCCATGCGGGATTCAAACTCGATAAAGTCTTGATCCCTGTATCAACGACCCGTAAACTAACTGTAATTATTACTGTATGTTTTTTTATAGGACAAGGGGACAAACGAGCACACAGTCCACCTGATGGTAAATGGTTGCTGCGGCCCATAGACATCTACATCTATCCTCTATAACAAATCAAAATGTAGATGCGTTGTCACCCGTGAGGACTAAGATGGAATGCCTCATTTCCAGTAAAAAGGGCCTCCGGCCACCTGCATTCACCAAGCAAAACGCAGCGGTAAACCTCTACTTCACGCTTTCACTTTGGTTTTCTGTGGGGTCGTTGTACCACCCCGGTTCGAGCCGGCCCATCCATGCGACAGCAAAAGCTGCCGCGTAGCTCTACCACACTTAAACTGCATGTTTTTGAATTTTGTAAACTTTTCTATTACTCTACACTGGCAAAAATAAAACCACACACAACGAGAAAACTAACAAAGAAAAAAAACCAAAGTCTACCAAATTGCCCCCAATTAACATAATATTTTTCATCACGGCTGATAAAATACATCACAAATAATAAAGGAAAAAAAAAAGAAAGAAACATTTATTGCGAACACGCCACACACATAAAGCACGACACCTACAGTGAAATTTATACTGCACAAACAAGTGGGGGTTGCTCGTTATACACTCAATTCCACCTCGATCCAACAGGTACTTTATAGACGCTCCAATATATTATGTTCGCGCCAAGCGCTAATGCCAGGAATCGACGACAGAGGGCACTCGGCTCGGCGCGATACCGGTTTGAAGTTCGGCCGAACGGCGTGGTAGTGGCAAGAGCGCGCGGTGCTATAGAAGGCACGCTGTCATTTTGTCGGGAACTCGGAATAGTAGGCGCGTCTAGTAAATATACTGTCTAGGATTTGTAACGCGAATTCCTTGCTTGAGAGCTTCACCCGGGACTTATTTGGGTTTAACGCTGAGTCCGTATAAGTGGATTCGACTGTATTAGCTACTAGTGCGGTATTTGATATTCTAGAAATAACTGTTGCCGCGCGAAACGGTAGTGACCTTTGATCCGTTTCGCGGGTTAAGCTTTATAACAAACGAGAGTTAGTGGCTTCTGTAAGTTAGTTAATGTACAATGAAGCTAAGAGACTGAGTAGTGACTGTGAAGAAAGAAATGGTCCAACGCTGAAGCAGTCTGAAGAGGTTCAGCATTTTGGAGCAGCCTGGAGTTCGGCCGCTGCTGGTCGCCTGTGCTTGCCGAGGCCACACACATTCACCCCTCACTGTACACTGTACACCAAACACCATTACACACACTCAAAACCTGCCCAAGGCTTGGAGCAAAGTCGTCTCCTGCTACAGATAAGTAGTTGCTTTCTATTGTAGAACGCTCCACCTGATTGTTTATTGTAATTAGAAACTTTCCACTTTGGCCGTAGGAGGCCCGACCTGCATCTGCTTGTAGATTCTTCCTCTATGGGCCTGGGAGACCCTACTGTTAGATAAGCAGCTGCTGGCCGTAACAATTTATATATATATATATATATATATATATATATATATATATATATATATATATATATATATATATATATAATGTGGGAGAAAGTTTATTTTTAATCTGTGTTTATGTTTTTTTTAAGTCATGTCATGACAGTCGGAGGTATTCGGTGGTGACGAGGAAAAACATTGTCAAAGAGCTAAGCAGTTTTATTAAAGATTTTGTTTAATTCGACCATTCTTTTCTTCGACGATCCCACAACTATTTTGGGATCTCGTCCGGGATCCAGAGAAGTATCAGTGTGGAAGAATTAACAACATTTACGAAGAAATTATCAGCAAAATACCGGCGAGTTATTGTGAGAAGTGAACTGTTTTACCAACACTAACCAAGATGGCGCGCGGGAAGTTTTGAACACGAGTTGCATCGAATGCTTCGGGACGTTGCTACCATCGCACTGCATTACCGACTACGCGTGAGCGTAATGCTGCGGGACGTTGTTCGTGACGTCAATATATTTTTTAATTTTTACGAAATGTAAAGAAGATAAAGATTAGTTTCACGACTGGATTTACGATTTACGGATTTTACGATTGAAGATTATTGTTACAAAAATAATGATTTAAAGAAGATTTTACGACTATTGAAGACTTGTGAAGATTTTTATATTTGAAGAATAACATTTCAAGATGCCGCCGAAAAAAGATATTAAAGATGGAGAAGAGCGAGAATCACGTGACACCACATCCTATATCTCGTTTGCAGATGTGGAGAAGTCGATGACGTCATTTAGTGGTGATGATTCTTACCCGATTTCAACATGGTTTGAAGAATTTGAAGACACGGCACTGTTAATGAGCTGGACTGAAGTAGAAAAACTGATTTACGCGAAAAGACTCCTAAGTGGAACTGCAAAACTATTTCTACGATCGCTCGGAGGTGTAAAAGATTATAAAAAATTAAAACAAGAACTCGAAGATGAATTTGGATCTAAATTGAATAGTGCTGTCATACATAAAAAACTAAGCACAAGAAAAATGAAGAAAGATGAAACTTTCCAGCAGTATTTTCTCCATATGAAAGAATGTGCATTACATGGAAACATCGAAGATGAAGCACTTATGGAGTACGTTATTGATGGTATGCAAGACAGCGAATCTAATAAATCTATTTTGTACGGAGCGTCAAACCTTAAAGAATTTAGAAAGAAATTAGATATTTACAAAAGTATTAAAGAAAAGACCCAGACTCGATCCAATGGTGTAGATACCATTTGCAAAGAATAATAAAATAAAGCGATGTTTTAATTGCGGGGATCTAGATCATCAAGCACCGACCTGCACGAAGGGTATTAAGTGCTTCCGATGCAATGAATTTGGGCATAAGGGAACTCAGTGTAATAACAAAGGTAAAAAGACTTTAAATATTCAAAAGACTGAAACAAAAACTAAGACTGATAAAGAATACAAAGAATTAGAAACTCCATGTAAAAAGATAAAGATAAATGATGTCGAAATTACAGCATTAATTGACACTGGGAGTGACGTGAATTTGATAAAGTTATCTGAAGTTGAAAAATTTATGACAGAAAAAGTTATCTATGACAAAGAAAAATCAATACAACTAACTGAAATTGCTGGAAAAGAACTAAATACTGAAGGACTTCTGAAAGTTAAGGTTTTGATTGATGATTATTATGCTGATTTGGAATTTCACGTAGTACAAGATTATGCTATACCAGTCAGTGTCATACTTGGAAATCCTATCCTCAAAGATTTTGAATTCAATTTTACTCGTGATGGTATTTTCCTTGAAAAGATTTCTTACCTTACACTACTGGCAGAAGAGAAGAACACTATTTGTAATGAACATTACCCTGAAAATAAAGAAATTGCAGATAAGATTACAAAACAAATTGAAGAATATAAAACTGATGCTAAAAAGAAGGAAAGTAACGTTGAGATGAAGATAATACTTACCGAAGAAGACCCGATCCATCAAAGTCCACGTCGATTGTCACCACTGGAAATGAAAGTTGTTGATGAACAAATAAAAGAATGGATAATTGCAAAACCACTTACCAATTTATTGATGAAAGACGTTGAATTCAATTTTAATGAAGAGTACGAAATGGCTTTCAATGAATTGAAAAGAATATTGTGTAGTTCACCTGTGTTACGGATTTACGATCCAGAGCTAGCAACAGAACTACACACAGATGCTAGCGCAGAAGGCTATGGCGCCGTTCTGTTACAGAAAAGTCCTACAGATAATCAAATGCATCCAGTCTACTACATGAGCAAAAAAACGACACCCGCTGAAAGAAAGTATCACAGCTATTACTTGGAAAAACTGGTGATTGTTGAAGCTGTCAAGAAATTCCGTGTCTATCTACTAGGAATTCGTTTTAAGATCATAACAGATTGCTCTGCTCTTACTAAAACATTACAGAAGAACGACTTACCTCCACGTGTTGCTCGATGGGCTCTGCTCCTAGAAGAGTATAATTATGAGATAGAACACAGGTCAGGATCAAGACTTAAACATGCTGACGCACTAAGCCGAAACCCTGTCTGCTTGATACTTACCGAAGCTGCTGCCCGCTTGAAGAGAGCTCAAGACGACGACCCTATTATCAGTCTGTTAAAGAAAATGTTAGAAAAAGAAGCCTATCAAGACTATTTTATGGAAAGAGGAATATTATGCAAAGAGAAAGATGGTACGAGACTTATTGTAGTTCCAAAGAAAATGCAGAACGAAATAATAAAGAAGAAGCATGATTATGGACATTTTGGAGTTAGAAAAACAGAAGAGCTTGTGAGTCGAGAGTATTATGTTGAGAATCTGAAGGAGAAGATTAGAAAAGTTATAGATAATTGTGTAGAATGTATTCTGATTGAACAGAAAAAGGGAAAGAAAGAAGGATTCTTACATCCATTAGACAAAGGTGATGTCCCGTTGTCGACGTATCATATTGATCATCTTGGTCCATTGACGTCTACTAATAAAAATTATAAGTACATTTTTACGGTAGTTGATGGCTTTACCAATTTACTTGGATCTATCCTACAAAATCATTGTCCACAGATGAAAACGTTGGACAAACTGAGAGTGCAACAACAAACCTTTGGCTCCCCTCAAAGGATTATTTCCGATCGTAACGCCGCATTTACTTCAAAAGACTTTCAAGACTATTGTGAACAAGAAGGCATAACTCATTATACAATTACTACAGGACAACCCCGCGGAAACGGGCAAGTAGAAAGAATCCACCAAATCATAATAAGTGTTATAAGTAAATTGAGCGCTGATGATCCGACGAAGTGGTATAAACAAGTTTCCAAAGTGCAACGCTGTCTGAATAGTACATGGCAAAGAAGTATTGGAATGACTCCATTCGAGTTACTTTTTGGAACCAAAATGAAAGATGAGAATGAAGAAATTATGAAATTAATAGAAGAAGAAGAAGTTAAGAACTATAATGAGCAAAGGAATGAACTAAGATTAAAGGCAAAAGAGTCAATACAAAAGATGAAAGAAGAGAATGTTAAAAATTATAATAGAAAAAGAAAAAAGGCTACCGAATACAAAGTTGATGATTTAGTTGCTATTAAACGAACACAATTTACTCGAGGAAGTAAATTGTATCCTAAGTATCTAGGACCTTACGCAGTGACAGCCAAAAAGCATCATGAAAGGTACGCTGTAAGAAAAGTTGGTGAATGCGAAGGGCCCATCAACACAACAACCTCGGCTGATCTCATGAAGCCATGGGTCGATGAAGAAGTAGATGAATATTCATCTGAGTCAGATGAATGATCAGGACGGCCGTGTGGGAGAAAGTTTATTTTTAATCTGTGTTTATGTTTTTTTTTAAGTCATGTCATGATAGTCGGAGGTAGTCGGTGGTGACGAGGAAAAACATTGTCAAAGAGCTAAGCAGTTTTATTAAAGATTTTGTGTTTAATTCGACCATTCTTTTCTTCGACGATCCCACATATATATATATATATATATATATATGTTGGAGCGTCTATAAAGTACCTCTTGGATTGAGGTGGAATTGAGTGTATAACGAGCAACCCCCACTTGTTGGTGCAGTATAAATTTCACTGTAGGTGCCGTGCGCGAGAGATTCCGCTTAATTCATTCTACGAGTGTTGTTATTCTACTAGTGCTAAGATAGTGTCGTGGTTCTGTTCGTTGTTGTAATTTGGTGTTATCATGTTATTACGTACCACACGTTACACTGGTGTGTGATCGTGGTGGGGACGTGTTACGGTATGGTCGAACTGTAATTTCAATAAACTGAATGTATAGTGCGTTACGTTGTCTTATTGCTGATAATGTTTAATTGCGTTAGCAAGAGAGCAAGTTGAACATCCGCTCTCACACTTTTATGCTATCCTGATGTATCTAGTAGATCAAAGTTAGGATCCTTTGTTGAATTTCCGATATATAAATATATAATTACTATTACATATAATATACTCATAAAATATTTGTACACACATCAATTAGGCAAAGGCTTAACAAAATAAAAAAACAACAATTTGACAGATACACATTCAACAAAAGACATGCTGTTTTTTGTTTTTTTTTATAGGATAAGGGTGACAAACGAGCACACAGTCCACCTGATGGTAAGTGGTTCCTGCGGCCCATAGACATCTACATCTATCCGCTATTACAAATCAAAATGTAGATGCGTTGTCACCCGTGAGTACTAAGATGGAATGCCTCATTTCCAGTAAAAAGGGCCTCCGGCCACCTGCACTCACCAAGCGAAACGCAGAGGTAAACCTCTACTTCACGCTGGTTTTCTGTGAGGTCGTGGTACCACCCCGGTTCGAGCCGGCCCATCCGTGCGACAGCAAAGCTGCCGCGTGGCTCTACCACTGTTAAACCGCTGTTGTCATTGGTTGAATGTATCTGTCAAATTGTTGTTTTTTTTTTGTATACATTTAAATCTCTTTGGTGTAGATATAAATTACTCTTAACACACATTTGTTATGTGTGTTGTGGAGCAATTTTGTAAATATGTTACAATATAGAGTAGATCGTTAGGAACAGAATTGCTATGATTGTTTTAATTATACAAAAATTTTTCGCAGAATCGCAGTGACTAAACATTATAATTGCCGCATTATGAGGATAAGGGTTCGTACTTAGCACGGTACAAATATTTGTATGGCCTACAAATAATCTCCAAATATTGTAGAGTCTGAATGTTTGTCCATGTGCAATTTATATATGTAAAACCCCCTTACTACGTAGCGGACTGTTTACGATCGAAAACCTTGAGTACCGTTTCAAAAAAGTAATTTATATTTCATCTTGATAAAGATTGCATTTTTGTACATTACTACTTAAACAATACGGTAGTATACAATATGCGTTCTTTGTGAGAGACTCGTGTCCATACAAGGGGTTACGTGTGTTTTTCGTAATTCACCAGGCCTTCAACCTAACAAATAACACATATTTATATAAATGGCACATACTTAAAAACAGAATAAAACTTGTAGGTAACATCAATCGATACTTTTGTCCGATACACGCTGTTCTCTTAAAAAGTTTTCTAAAGTATTTCTTGTACTCCACTTCTCCTCTTTGTTGGGAATGAATACTTGATTGTATCGAAAACTTAAGGTATTCCGTTGGAAATTGTTCATTGGTGTTTCAAAACAAACCGATAATCGGTGCGACCAATAGCTCGGAAATTTAATTAAAACGAAGATAGACCCGAGGCGAAAAGTCTAGGAAATTGTTCAATTAATTCTTGTTGAAGGCTGTAGGTTTAATTACGTTAGACCTTCGACCTCCTTAGATCGTTACACGTGAAAGTCCTTTCACTCGTCTTTTATAGAAAATCTGCTGGCCCAATGTAACAACAGAGACATTGTTTCTTTCTTCCTATTTTAATTATAAAAATACTAGCAATGCCATTAACTTTATTAATAATCCCGATAACAATTTAAGGGAAGATTAAAATGCTTATCTTCGGAGTTGTTCACGACAGTAGTCGAATAGCCGGTTCGAACCCATGACTTTTGAGTTAGTGGTCTGCGGCCATTAGGCTGCTGTCGCTTAATGAAAGTTAGAAAAGAGTCCCGTTGGGTTTCTTGTTTGTTCTTCCTAAGACTTTTTATTACATATAGGATGTGAAAATTATTAGTACCATTTAAAAATAAAATGCTGTGTGTTACCGCCACTAACCACTAAGTAAGTCAACGCAGAGTCAATTTTTGACTTTTGGATATGACACCTCGTTTTGGGCCTAAACACGTATCGCATTGACAACGGTGGTATGTGGTGGTTTACTAGCATAATGTTTTTGGGTTATGTGGTGGCTATGATAGTAAGAACTTTTTTTCTTTACAACGTACGTCACCCCCGTACAAGTAATTTCTACTGTAGCTTGGAGGCAGTTTACAAAGATAAATTGCCCAAAGACAAACATTCAGACCGGAAAAAATGATTTGTATCCCATACAAATATTTGTTCCGTGCGGGATTCGAACCCACCGCCATCTGCGCCGTTACTCAATGCTTAGCCACAGCGCCACGGAGCCATCAATATCGTCGTAGTAATTATGGGACTATGGGAATTATGGGACTCTAACAACTAACTCGTATATTTTCGTGAAAAACACATAAGACTTTCATAAGTTTTCTAACACGCGAGCAATAAATTTCATCGAGATTTATATGAATTTTCGAGTAAAGCTCCTCCCACGATATTCGTTCGTAAATATATTTTTTGGCAATTTATTACATAGCCTTGATCCGTGAGTACAATATGATGAACATTATTACGTTATTTATCCGTGTTATAATTTTGTTCTGATTTTATTTTATACAACATAATATTATAAGAAAAAAAAAGAAATATGTTTTCAAAACCACAACACAGAATTGGTAATGAGAAAAATAAAAATTATACATAGGTTTTAAATATTATATTGGGATAATTTTGCAAAAGCTTCCAACCCAGTAAAATTTTGTAGCAGTGGTATTGTAACCGTGATGGCCTCGTTGGTATAGTTGTCATGAGTGCGGCTGCTAACCAAAAGGTCCTGGGTTCGAATCCCGGGTCGGGCCAAAACTGGTTATTGGGTTTTTCTGTCAGTAAATCCTCAGCAGCAGCATCCTGATAGCAACTCAACCTAAGCGTGGCAACTATGACAAATATCCACCTATGAGTAAATTTATGGGAAGGCCTATATTCAGCAGTGCACTTTTGTAAGGCTGTAATGGTTAGTGATGGAATGAACGTGTGCGTGTTTGCGTGTTCCTACAATAATTTAAACATAGTGTCGTCTTGAATTCCACGTCACTTGATTTTGTTTTGTTTCAGTATATTACTTGTTATAGACAGAATGCTGTAGTCGTGGATCCTAGAA
>JAVANC010000011.1:1706149-1733620 GCA_033319125.1 Parnassius glacialis
ATCATCAGCATACATTACGCATAGATGATTGATCATAAATGGAAGCTCGTTTATGTAAATCAAAAACATCAGTGGGCCTAGTATGCTACCTTGCGGTATACCTAGGCTTAATTTTTTGAAATCGGAATGCACTTGAGTTATTGATTTTGTTTTTTTGTCAAATATATCTAATATTGTCGCCTGTATTCTGTCAGTAAGATAAGATTCCATGTAATTTTAGGGCTATTCCACGTATGCCTATATGTTCAAGCTATTAGCAATTATGAACAACACATTCAAAAGCTTTTGACAGATCCAAAAAGAGACCAACACAAGTTCTTTTTTGATTTACATCTTTCCAAATATCTTTCAAAACTTTGAATATAGCCAATATCGTGTTCTTCCCTTTTTGAAACCCAAATTGATTTACATTTAAAACATTATATTTGTCTAAAATGATATTAACCAAATTGATATGACTTTTTTGAATATTTCTGAAAAATTTGATAATAGGGCAATAGGTCTATAATTGTTCATGTCATTTTTTGCACCGTTTTTGTATAAAGGCTTTATAAGTGTTTTTTTCAACTCATTTGGAAAAAATCCTGTTTCTAAGGTCAAGTTTATAATATACGTTAGAGGTTCCGCTATTAAATGTATACTTGATTTTATTGTTTTCATCGGTATATTATCGTAGTCTTTACTTTTTTTGTTCTTTAAATTATTTATAATGTTAATAGTTTCGGAAATATTTACAGGGGTCATAAAAATGCTATTTAAATTTGGATTAGTCACTGGTTTGAATGTTATGTCGCTAATAGATTGGATAGGATTATTTAATTTGATATAATAGTCATTCATTAATTTAGCTATGTCATGTGGTGGATTAATTGTAATGTCATATTTTTGAATAGTTTTTACTGTCTCATTAATATTATTTATTTTTGTAGTATTTTGTTTAATAACTTGCCAGGTAGCTTTGCTTTTATTACTACTTTGGATTATATAGTTAATGTTTGCATGTTTTTTGATTGCTTAGTAACTGCCTTCATAATTTTACAACAAATTTTGTATCTATTTTTGCAGCATGGCAGTTTGTATACCGTTTCTGTAAATATAACTGTCTTTTGTTCCTACTGGATATCGTAATACATTTTGTGTTCCACTTTGTTCTCTTTTTATATGTTATTTTAATTTTTTTGTGTGCCACACAAAGACCGTAAATCAGACTAAACTGATCTAAAAATATTGTATACGCATCATTGGGATTACATTGTGAATAAACATCTGTGAAATTAATCTGTGATAGATATATTTAGAAAATCTCTATATACATGTCTGGGTTTCTTAAAAACATATACCAAAACTTATTCTTAAAGCTTTTGTTTGAGGAAATCGATATCAATTGACAAGTATGATCAGATACCTCAACATCTAATACACTAACATTATATTGTTTCATATTAGTCATAATATTATCAATACATGTTTGTGAGTGTGAAGTAATTCTGATAGGTATCAAAATAGTAGGATGTAGTTTATAAGCCTGAAACAAGTTCAGTGACGATTTACTTTGTTTATGATTTTCTAATATATTTACATTAAAATCACCCAACACAAATATATATTTTATAACAATTTCGTGTTCGTATTGTTATTTTTCTTAGTAAATACTCCATGTTAATAAAAAAAACATCACTATTTGGGGTTCTACACACGGATATTATTAAATAGTTTAATCCACTTATTAACATTCAACTCGGTTGGGCAGCGTTCGGGAATCTACGACACATCCATTGAAGTCCATTGAAGTTCGTGGTAATTAATCGATTTTTTTACAAAAATGGCAACACCGCCTCCCTTTTTACGTTTCCTACAGAAATGAGCTACTTTTTTATATCCGTCAATTTGAAATATGTCAACTTCGTAATTCTTTAAAAAACTTTCACAGAAACAACATACATCGATGTTTTTCTCCAGCATTAGCAATTCTAATTTTTCGGTTTTTGATTTAATACTTTGAACATTTAAGTGAATTATATTAAAACAGTTTTCATCTTTATTTACGAAAAAAGTCTTAATTTTGTCACTTTCAATAGTTTTGTTAGGACCTAGAGTAGCATTAGCTTGTTTAAGTTTTATTTTGTTGAAAATATATGGAATAGTTAGTTGAACTTTACTTATATTTGTGTTGTTATTAGTAACATTATTCGTCTTTGTGATATTTTTTTTGAAGTGTTGTGTAATTTCTTTTTGCACTATTTTTGAGTTAGGTTGTTTTAAAACATTACGTTATGATGGTGTTATAATCAACAAATCTATTTCTGTAATCTACACTGAGTATTTCTCTTAACATCAGTCTACTCATATATATCTTATAGTGTTGCTTTATGTCACCATAGTTTAATGGTACGAATTTAGCGTGATGAAATTGGGAACACAAGAAACGCAACTGATCATTTAATTTACGAATATTTAAGATTCTGTTGTTTAATATTTCACCAACTAGTACATTTGTGTTTGATAGTAGGATAAGTGGTAATACAGAATAGATCTGAAGCTAAGTGGGTTGCGGTCGTTTGAACCCACTATAATTATAACATAGTCAGATTTAGGTCAAATCTTTACATACAGTATTACAATATGTTAAAATTTGTGATAGAAAAGCATTTATTTTACTATAGATGTCACTTACTAATTATATTTTGGAGTAAACTGCGAAAACCTTTACCATTTTAATCACTTAATATTAATACCTTTTTTCCGTCTCATTTGTTATAATATTGTCAGCGGAGTCTTCTATTTCCTACAGGCACGTACAGGCAATTCAGTAGTATTATCCACATTTCTTACATTCTCCGGTGTCTTTTTTGGGCTTGACGATTTATTTTCATCTGATTCATTATGTGGTTGAGTAACAAAATCATCTTTTGTTTGGTCTAAGCATGTGTAATCAAATTCATTTTTATTTAGGCTCTTGCGTCCTTTTACACTAGCACTTCTTATCGGCGTTGTTCGACATATGTGTGTCAGTTGATTCGTCTTTTTTTCATACTTTAAAATTTGTCTTTTTAGAGAGCTATTTTTCCAACAATAAATTTTTTATATCTGTTTCGGGCTAGGTGGAGTTTATTTTCTAAGTTAGCTATTTTATTTTGAGGTCATCCAAAACCTCGTTCATAATAAGACCTGCGTCGGGACAGCTTCTATTTAAATTCGGTGTTTTGGAAATAGAGAAATCATCATCACCCGAATCCTCAGAGCAGAGAGATGCAAAAGAGTTTGCAGTTGTAATGTTTACATTATTTTTACTCCGGCGTGTAGCAAAGACTTGTGGTGTCGATGTATAACTTGCCTGTATTTCAGCTGATGTTGATGAGTTATTTGTAATTCGACATTTATTTTTGCAATTTTCACAGTTTCAGTTATGACTTTCCTTCTTTTTCATTAAATAAAACAACTCCTCTGAGATATTCGCGCAAGTGAGATAATTAATTTTTTTTACAGTGAGAACATTTCAAAAACTGTCTATTTAAAATAATCTTGTCGCATTTTGTACATTTTCTTGTCATTGTAATGCAGTATTGTATATCCGCTTTGTTATATGTAAAAATGTCCGCTTCGCTAGTGTGTCTAAAGGCCGTCAGACGTAATAGAAATGACTCACTACAAGTGTACGCTGCAGCGGGCGTAGTGTACTATGACAGAATTCGTCCGTTGTGTATAATTTTTAAAATGGTTTTCGTTATATCTTCGAAGTAAGCAAAACTTTTTATCACAGTTTTCACTATTATATTACTGAGTTCACTATCTACACTTTAATATACAACACAACAATGATCTTTTGTTTTTTATATTGGTTCACAATTAAAAAAGCCCGGAGCACAGAAATACGTGTCCTGGGCCTCGGAAACCGGTTCTCGGAACATATAAATAATATAAAAAGCACACTGTTCGAAAGATAAATGATTTTTTAAATCGATTTATTGCTATTTTGAAATAAAAATTAATTTAAGTGGCATATGGTGTAGAATTATCAAGCCCGCATGAAGTGGTAAACAAGATAATTTTTGAAAATATCAATTGTTCAATTCAATATATTTTTAATCTCTTCACCTATCATGTGCAAAGCCATGAAATGTAAATGGTAGTTTATTATTTTTTTATATGAGAGGGGGCAAACGAGCATGCGGCTCACCTGATGGTAAGTGACTACTGCCGCCCATGAACAACTGCAATACCAGGGGAATTGCAGATGCGTTGCCGGCCTTTTAAAAAGGAGTAGGCTCTTTTCTTGAAGGTCTCTAAGTCGTATTGGTCCGGAAAAATCGCTGGTGGTAATCGATTCCAAAAGGAAGATGTGCGAGGGAGAAAACTTCTTCTAAATCACACAGTGGTGGACCGCCAAACATTCAGATGATATGGATGGTATTGCGAGCTTTGTCGCGATGTGCGATGGTGAAATTGAGCGGCTGGAAAATCGCACAATTCCTCAGAGCACTCCCCGTGGTCAGTGTCAGTGAGTCAAGCCGACCGGAAAGAACTCGGTCGTCGACAATTCGAACCGCTCTGCGTTGGATGCGGTCAAGTGGAAGGAGCTGGCACTGGGGAGCACCAGCCCAGAGATGGGAGCAGTATTCCATGTGAGGCCGAACCTGCGCCTTGTAAAGTTGCAGTCGTTGTGCCGGAATAAAATACTGTCCCGCTCTGCTGAACACGCCAAGCTTTTTAGAGGCCAATTTGGCCTTCTTTCCAAGTGACCACGAAACTGCACGTCACTCGATATGTCGACACCGAGGATACCGATAATATAATTTTAATATTATCGATAATATAATTATAATAATTTTGTTTTGTTTAGTTATAATTAATATTTTTCGACTGCTATAATATCAAAACTTTCGGTGTTTTAGCAGCTTTGTATGAATATATTTTACTGAATAATAAATAAATGCCAGTGTATTTAAAAATAAGTTGGAATTATATTTAGAAGACAAATCATACTAAAGTATATTAGAATTTTTAAAAAATAAAATTTAAATTTTATGTAACAAGCAATTCTATTATTGACATTGTATGAAGCAGATAAAATATAATGTATATTCATAGCAAATAATGTTACTAGACAATTCATCATCATCAACATCATTACAGCCTTCCATAAGTCCACTGCTAAACATAGGCCTCCTCCAAGTAATGCCACAAATCATGGTCCTAAGCCACCTACATCCATCGATTTCCTGCATGTCTGACCAGGTCGTCACTCCATTTAGGGGGGGTTGCCCTACACATCACCTACCGGTACGAGGCTGCCACTCGAGAACCTTTCTTCCCCATCGGTTGTCAGTTCTTCGAGCTATATGGCCGGCCCACTGCCACTTCAGCTTACTAATCCGTTGGGCTATGTCGGTTATTCTAGTTCTATTGCGGATATTCTCATTTGTAAGTTTATCACGCAGAGAAACCCCGAGCAACCTTGAGCTTTCTCATACGGCCAGCAGTGAAGGACCACGTCTCATATCCGTAAGTCATCACTGGCAACAAGCACTGGTTGTACAATTTCGTTTTCAGGTTTTGAGGTATGTCTGACGAGAAGATCTGTCGTAGACACTATTGAGGTCATTGAGCATGGTGCTTAGATCCTCCAGCAATTCTGCCATAAGGACTATACTGTCGGAAAATCGAAGGTGAGTGATGTACTCGCCATTGATGTTAATACTGTATCCTTTCCAGTCCAGAAGCTTGAAAACGTCTTCCAATGCAGCGGTGAAGAGTTTCGGGGATATAACATCACCCTGTCTTACACCTCTCGGCAATTGGATAGGTTTCGTACTCTGGTTCTGTACTCGGATAGCCATCGTAGCCCTACTGTACAAGCACTCCAGCACTTTGATATACCGACAGTCAACTTGGCACCACTGAAGGGACTGCAGCACCGCCCAAATTTCGACGGAATCAAAGGCTTTCTTATAGTCCACATACGCCAGACATAATGGCAAATTGTACTCCTCGGACTTCTGTACAACTTGCCGAAGGGTATGTATGTGGTCTATGGTGCTAAAGCCCTTTCGGAAACCGGCTTGTTCGGGAGGCTGGAAGTCTGCGCGCGAGACGATTTGTAATGACTCTCGAAAACAGCACGTAGACGCGGCTCAGAAGAGAAATCGGTCTGTAGTTCTTTAAGAGAGCGTTATCACCTTTCTTAAAGAAAAAGACCACCGCACTTGTGCTCCACGCCTCCGGTGTAATGCCACCATGAAGGATGGAATTAAAGAGCATCTGAAGGACTTCAAGTACCGGTTTTCCACCCGCTTTCAAAAACTGCGCTGTAATTCCATCCTCGCCTGGTTCCTTGCCGTTTTAAGGTTCTGGAGAGCCATTCTAATATCACTCAGACTGACGTCCAGGATCTTCTGAATAGTGTCGGATAAGACTCGCTCTTGGATCGTTACTTACACTTGAGTGTGGCTCCAACGATGACGTGTACAGCTGCCCATAGAACCTCTCAATCTCACTCAAAATCTCAGGTGCCCCGGAAACGATGCTGCCACATTCGCTCTTCAACTTTGACAGTTGGCTTTTTCTGGCATACAGATCTCTGGCAAAGACTTTGGAGCCTTGGTTCCGCTCAATTGCTTCTTCAATACAAGCTGTATTGAAGTTGCGTAAGTCCCGCCTCATGCATTTTGAGATCTGTATATTCTGTTGCCTGTATGCTGTCAAATCTCTTGAAGAATGTAGCTTCATCTCCCGTCTAAGATGGAGCGTTGACTTCATCAGACGAGACCTCTCCAACTTAACATTTAGGTTCAGTGTGCCTCTAACCATTCGGTGATCGCTGCCGGTTTTCACCCTCGCGATCACTGAGACATCACTGAACAGTTATCGTCTGGTCGTCATAATGAAGTCAATCTCATTTTTTGTCGAACCGTCGGGGCTCGACTAGTTCCACTTCCTGTGGGGCCGCTTCTGGAAGAAAGAGTTCATCATAAAGAGTCATTCTTTCTCCATGAAGTCGGCCAGCTGCTGGCCCCTTGGATTCCGTTGCCCTATTCCAAATTTCCCTACTTTCAGCTCACCGTTCTCTGTTATGCCTAGTTTTGCATTGAAGTCTCCATTAACACCGTATAGCGGGTTTTGGAGAAATGCATGGCTCTAGAGATATCTTCATACATTTCTTCTACCTCCTCATCGGGGTGTGCCGAGGTTGGTGCGTAAACCTATATGACCTTCAGCGAATACCGTTTGGTGATTCTGAATATAAGGTACGCAACCCTCGTCGACACACTCTCAATCATTACAACGTTGTTAACGAGAGACTTAGGGACGATGAATCCGATACCTCCTTGGGACAGATGGTCGCCCTTCCGGTGACAGAGCAAGTTGCCGGATTCGAGGATTGCCGTGTCCTCCCCCTCTCTTCGGACTTCGGATAATCCTATAATTTGCCAGCGTAACTTCTCTATCTCTTCTTCCAGCTTCACAATCTTCTCGTCAGTCCTCAGTGTGCGTGCTTTTGTTGTCAGGTCGAGTCGCCTTAAGTGGCAACCGAACCTCCACCGGAGATTCTTAGCACTCCCTGCCACGCCGTTACCATGGTTGGCACCATAGCCAGGAATAGCGGGGCCGCTGTGGACTGGAGGCCGTCTCTTTCTTACATTCATAGGGCGGTATTTGCCATAGTTGCCACGCTTGGCGAGCGGGTTGGCAACCGCAGTTATTTTATTGTATTTTGGCTATTATCAGGAAGATGCCGCTGCCCATCTCCTGCCTGTTTTCCTTTGTTGCCTTTTACGACACCCACGGGAAGATATGGGGTAGTGTATATTCTTAACCGCCACTGCGTGGCAATTAATTTTAATTTAATACTTAAATTTAGATTTTTTGATAAAATTGTTAAAATTAGTCTAATAATTATTTAATTCGATAATGTGTTAATAATAATTTCATTTTTAGTTATTGTAAACTATTTATAATATTTTCATTGATTTATATATTTGTACGCCACAAAGACCAAACATAACTGATCCCTTTAACGTATCTGAACAACCTGCATGATTTATATGTATACTCATGTTTTCGCAAATAAATATATTGTATCTTGTGCTAGAGCCATGCTACAGCTACTTTATTAGTAGTATTGTTGTATCACGAATAGATCAGTTCGACCGGGTAAAGACAGAACATCTCACAGAATACCAGCATAAAATAGTAGCTTTTCATAGGGTGAGTGTAGAGAACCGGAGACCCCCTTTTATTGGAAGCCAGGCATTCTATCTTAGTCCACATGAGTGACAACGTATCTGCATTTGGGTTCGTAGTTGAGGATGGATGTAGATGTCTATGGGCCACAGCATCCACTTTTCATCAGATCGAATGTGTGTTTTGTGTGACTGTGTGTGATGTGCTGTGTGGTTTGGCACCCATATCTTATAGAAAAACTTTGTGTGTAGTTCACATGCGATGGAAGTGAACCTTCAGAAAACTAACCTTCGAATGAATGAGATGAATGCAGAGTATCAGGGTTAGGATAATTGTAATAAACACTGTAATCCGCATTCTATCTCATTGTCTCGCACGCTTAATCCTATAGATATATATGTTTGTCTTTTTAGTGTCGGTTTTTTGTTTTATTTCACACATTTCAAAATTTTTCGCAGTATAATAGAACGCAATATTATGCAATAATTACATAAAAACAAATAAAATTAAAAAAAAAATATTCCAAAACTTATTACGGTTTAATAGCATTTACTAATGTTTGTGGCCAGTACGCACGATAAAACAGCAGAAATTAAACCTTTTTGTTTTGCGTTCCTCTAAATTTATCCATGAGTATATAACATAATATATACTTAAATACATACATAAATATTATGTAAATATACAAACTATAACCTTAATCAATTAGATATTATATTGAATAATATAATATCTTCTACGTATAGGAGAGATTTATTACAGCCTATGAAAAGTCCACGGCTGAACATAGATTGCCTCATCAAAAAGAGAATTGCTTTAGCTGCCCAGCTTGGTAGACGGATTGACTACCGCATGTTGCTGCTAATCTAGCTTTTAATTTGCTCTGTCGCCCCTTACGACGACTATGGTATAATGTTATGGGGTAGTGGATTATTTTATGCCGCCACTATACGGCATTATATCAATAAATATATGATAGTTGTATTATGAATTTCTGTTATTTAAATTCACAAGAAATTAGATAGGAATATATAGTAAAAGTTCTGTGCTTACCATCACGCAAAATCTTGGGATAGCTCTATGTTTAGAAGTATGCTTATATTAGACTGTAATGGATGCATATTATGAGCTACGGGGAGTGCTATACTCGGAGTTTCCTGTGCAATGTAATGTCGGTAAAACTTGCTGGAAGGTGATAGATGCAGTTGGCTCATAATCATGTTTTGTAGCATTTCTTGTGGGTAGTCTACGTCCAGCAGTGGACGTGTGAGAGGTTGTAATGATAATGATGACACAATTATAACATGTAAAACAATACCTACTATTTAAAACATTTATACACAAAAGTAGCACTTGCGCAATAGAAATCACTTTGGGTAAATGCAATTGAAAATGCATTAATTTTATGTGCGGACAGTGTAAGTAATTTCCTTCAGCATTACCCCAACAGTACAGCTTTGGTTTAAATCAAGTTAACGGATCATTGATCACGGCTATTAACAGTTTGCTTGGAATTTCTATATTTCAAGGAATTTCTTAAAGTTCTCTTGTGTTTTAGTGATCAATACCTCGCAAAGAAATAAAAGAAATTTAAACATCAGACTAAACTGCAATCAAAATAATTTTAAATTAAAAGTTTCCGTTTCCTGGATCAAATACAAATCAAAATTTTGGTTAATTTTGATCTCCATTTGATCTTTATATAGTTAAATCTTCTAAAGGGGCAGCTAGCAGTAAGTTAGATCCTTTTGGGAGGGAAGTAACGTTAAGTAGCGGCGGTGTACGTAAGAATATCCACTACCCCGTCCATAGGATAGTTTTGTGGTTTAGCAACGGCAGTTTCTTTGTTATAAATCTGATTTAATGTGAATTTTTTTTATAGAATATGAGGCAAATGATCATGCGGCTCACCTGATGGTGGCAACACTAGGGGAATTGCAGATGCGTTGCCGACCTTTTAGAAAGGTGTAAGCTCTTTTCTTGAAGGTTCCTAAGTCGTATCGGTCACGAAAATTCGCTGGTGGTAATTGATTCCACAAGGAAGTCGTGCGAGGGAGAAAACTTCTCCTAAATCGCACAGTGGTGGACCGCCAATCATCCAGATGGTATGGATGGTAACGCGAGTTTTGCCGCGATGTGCAATGGTGAAATTGAGCGGCTGGAATTAGTCCGAACAATTCCCCAGAGCACTACCCGTGATAGATGCGATAAAATACGCAAAAAGATGCAACATCTCTACGCAATGCCAGTGTTTCGAGCCGACCAGAAAGAACTCGGTGCCCCGGCCCAGAGATGAGAACAGTATTCCATGTGGGGCCGAACTTGCGCTTTGTAAAGTTGCAAGCGATGTGCCGGCATGAAATACTGTCTCGCTCTGCTGAGCACGCCAAGCTTTTTAGAGGCCAATTTGGCCTTCCCTTCCAAGTGACCACGAAACTGCACACTATTCGATATGTCGACGCCAAGGATTCCGATACTGGCTGAGGCAGCAAAGGGAGTGCCTTGAAACTGAGGAGATATGACAAAGAGGTTCTTTTTAGCGATAAACAAGCAAACTTGTGTCTTCTAAGGATTGAACTGGATTAGATTTAGTCGGCCCCAATCCGAGACTTTGTTAAGCAAAGACTCGACTTCAGACACAAGTTTGTCCCGGTACTCGGCGACGTTTTCCCGAGAAATATTAGCACGGCCAGTATATAAGGCATCACCAGTGCTGTCGTCTGCATAGCAATGAATGCTACCAGTTAGCAACATATCATTGATATGCAGGAGAAACAGCGTTGGTGATAGCACGCAGCCTTGTGGAACACCAGCGTGGATAGGTTTGAAATCAGAGCATGCACCGTCTACTACGACCTTGATGCTCCGATCTGCAATGAAACTTGTGATCCATTTGCACAATTTCTCGGAAAGCCCATAGGAAGGAAGCTTCGAAAGGAGCGCTTTGTGCCAGACCCGATCAAAGGCCTTCGCTATGTCCAAACTAACGGCTAATGCCTCCCCCTTGGACTATACTGCCTCTGCCCATCTATGAGTTAAGTAGACTAGAAGATCACCAGCTCATTGACTGCGACGAAAACCATACTGGCGGTCACTAATCAGCTGGTGATCCTCAAGGTACCTCATGAGCTGGCAGTTTATAATGGCTTTCATTATTTTGGAGAACAAGGAGGTGATGGCGATAGGCCTGTAGTTGGATGGGTCTGAGCGGTCGCCTTTTTTAGGGATCGGGTGGACCAAAGCTGTCTTCCATGAATTCGGGACTACGCCTTAGGAGTAGGAGTACCGGAAAAGACGCGTTAAAACCGTTGCCAACTCTGGAGCACACGTCTTCAGCACAATGGGAGGGACTCCATCGGGCCCACTCGACTTGCTGACGTCCAGGGAGATGAGTGCTTTGCGGACCGAGCGCTGTGTAAATCGCACATCCGGCATGGAGCACTCACATCGCGGGATGGTCGGCGGTGTGTTCCCCCGTCATTTAGAGTCGAGTTGGACGCAAAAAGAGAGCTCAACAGATCGGCTTTCTCCTCTGCGGCATGGGCCAGTGAGTCGTCCTCTCTGTGCAGAGATGGAAGAGATGGCTAACAGAAGTTCCCTTGGACAGCCTTGGCGAGAGACCAGAATGCACGGGTTCCCGAAGGAAGGCGAACTAGCTTCTCGCCAATTCTGCCGATGTGCTCAGACCTTGCCTTGGCAATGACGCTTTTGAAGGACCTGGAGGCGGAATTATACTTCTTTTTAAGTGTTTAGTTTTTTAAATTTTCATATAAATACACATCAAAATATATATAGGCATGTACAAATTAAATTTATTAAAACGTTACATCCACACTAGGATTGTCTCCTGTATCGTGGGGGCAGTTTACTTACATAAATTTTCAAGACCCGAAACAATTATTTGTAGGTCATTTAAATTATTGTTCCGTGCGGGATTCGAACCCGTGGCCCTTAGCACGATACCTCATTGTTAATCCACTGCGCTACAGAGTCGTCAAATTAAATAAAAAATATAATTTGTATATGCTTGTTGGTCGTGGGTTCGAATCCGCCATTCGACTACTGTCGTGAACCACTTCTAACACAAGCATTTTAAGCTTACCCGAAGTGGTTAAAGGGAATGTTAGTAATGTTTAATAGCATTACTAGTATTTTTTTAAAGTAAAAAACAAAAGCAATGCTTATAAGGCATAAAAAATAATCCACCAGCCTATATCATCATTATTCTTTATTTTTAATTTATTTTTACTTTCTAGTAATTTAATTAGCTTTGCTTATTTAAAATTTCCTTTTATTTTGTTATTTATATAATTACATAAATCAAAAAATTATATTATACACAAGTTGAGAAACTGTGTTCATTGTTTGGCAGATTGAAATTATATGTATTATGTACTCAGAACTGGCACTGGAAGGTCGTGATTGTCCTGAAATGCTTTCCGACCGATGTGTCGACTAGCTTCTTCCATATCACTCTTTTTCTTCGGCTTGTCTCAGGGCAATCGGAATATTAAGTCCCGTTATATTTTGAGTCTGGTTAGACCAGCGGGTAGGTAATCGCTCACGTGATCTTTTTCCTTCAATCTTGCCTACTACAACCAATTTATCCAGATTTTCTGGTTGTCTCCGGGCAATATGATCAAAATAACTTAGGACTGGTTGGTAGCATACACCATTCATACTACAACCATAATATAGCTGCAATATGGCTTTACTATGTTACAGTTTAATATATTATGTTTAATTGATTTGAAGAAGTTTTTAAATCTTGTGTCAAACAGAATAGAAATATCTTGCAATAAGAAAATCTACAACAAAGAAGAAAGACAAAAAAGTCCATTAAGAAAAGTTTTCAGACAACTCTTACGTATCATAGAACACTCAACTCTCAAGACAACTGCATTTACTGAGCTCTTTTCAGCCTCTGTCCGTGCGTTTGCTGAAAGAGCCATTAACGCACTGAATGCTTAAACAGCATTAAAAGTCATCTCAGTGTTTTTTAAAAGAAGAAGGGAATTTTTCAGTTTCCGCCAGACAGCTGCATTATTCATTACGATGACTGTACTTTTGTATTTTACGTTCTTATTAAAATATAAACATATTTCACCGTTAAACGAAAACAACATAATGTTTAAGCTAAAAATAATAAAGTCGAAAAAATACACAGCATTTTATAGTTCAAAGTAATTTAAATAAGTGCCATCTATTGCTGCGTTTGGCTACTACTACGTCATTTGCTTTAAGAAAAATGTAAGCTAATCTTTATGAATTTTTATTTTATAAAATCAACTTAAGATGTTAAGTTTAAAAAATATGTTACAACCACATAAGGAATGTTTTACTGTATCGTGAAGACAGCTTAAACACATGAATTATGCAAGGATAAACATTCAAATGCGGAACAATTATTTGTAGGCCATACAAATACTTTCTCCGAGCGCGATTCTGATCCGTGCCCCTTAGCGCCATAACTAAATTCTAAGCCTCTGCGCCAAGGAGGGGTCTAAGTATACAGTTTTAATCCAACTACGGCGTACTCCAAAAGAAAAGTATTATAAATGCCGGTATAACCATGTATGTTATGTATGTTCGTTAATCCTAAGCTACATCATAAAATACATGTTGTTTATTTATATGATGTATAAAACTGTAATATGCCTTGTTTACTTGCAATTTTTTTATAGGACATGGGTCACAAACGAGCACATAGTGTAGCTGATGGAAGTGTTTGCTGTGGCCCATAGAAATCTACATCTATCCTCGATTACGAATCAAAATGAAAACGCATTGTCAGCCGTGAGGACTAAGATGGAAGGCCTCGTTTCCAGTAAAAAGGGTCCCCGGTTCTCTACACTAACCATATGAAACATTGCAGCGTTAAGCTGCTATTTTACGCTGGTATTCTGTGAGAGCTAGGTCCTTCCCCGGTCGAGCCGACCCATCTGTGATACAATTATACTACTAATATAGCTACAGCATGGCTCTACCACGTGAATATATATATTTTCGTCTATCATACTCCTACTTACAATTGAACAGCATATTATATATTTTTTTGTAAATATATTTTGTGATATCTCCGTCTATTGTGAATTGATTTCAATTATTATTTATTTTTTAAATTGGCTATACTTTAGGTGTGATACTTAACTATGTAAACGATATAATGATTTCTCATATTAACGTGAACACTACACATTGAATGAAACTATGTTTACGCGTTTATCGCGTTTTATTCAATTATTTTAACTTTTTTTTTTCATAGGAAAAGGGTGACAAACGAGCACACAGTCCACCTGATGGTAAGTGGTTGCTGCGGCCCATAGACATCTACATCTATCCTCTATTTACAAATCAAAATGTAGATGCGTTATCACCCGTGAGGACTAAGATGGAATGCCTCATTTCCAGTAAAAAGGGCCTCCGGCCACCTGCACTCACCAAGCGAAACGCAGAGGTAAATCTCTACTTCACGCTGGTTTTCTGTGAGGTCGTGGTACCACCCCGGTTTGAGCCGGCCCATCCGTGCGACAGTAAAAGCTGCCGCGTGGCTTTACCACTGTACTTCCGACGTTTCGAGTGCTTTACAGAAACTCATGGTCACGGGGGGACTGAGATGTTTGACGTCCTGATGTCATATTTAGCCCGGCTACCTTTAGTTATTAATTATTAATTTTTGTTCGATCTACGCAGAATGAGCTTACAGTATCTTGAATTCCTGCAGTGGTCTGCATGGGTTTAAATTTAGTTTTGTTAATTACAGGATCCCAAGTAGAGAGCAGCACCCATCCATCTTCTGTATTAAAATTAGGATGTTTATTGATTTCAATAGCCTGGCGTATCATCCTTGGTAGGAATCGGTATCCTTTTGCGAGGATTTCTGGTCTATCAAATCTGATGTAATGGCGGGACGATCTTGTTCACAGACTGCAGACTTCCCAGAGCGTGGGTGCCTCACGTCAGCTATATATTCTTTCACGCGGATTTTAATAGATCTTTTTGTTTGTTCTATGTAAGAGAGATGACAGTCGCAATCAAGCTTACACACTCCTGCATCTTGAAGAGGGATATTACACTTGACGGATGGTAAAACTTCACTCATTTTCATCGGCGGCTTGAATTATATTTTAATGGAAGGCCGCTTCAAGATGTAGCCAACCTTGTCTGTGAGTCCTCTGACATAAAAAGTAAAGCAGTACACGCTCGAGTGTGGTCGGCGTCACTCGGTCACTGTGATGTAGGCGCAAGACTCGAAGCTTGTTGTCTTGCAATACTTAATCCATGTGCTTGGCTCGGCGGCCAGGTGTTTTCTGTCACAGATCCTTCATGCTCTCTGAAACATAGATTTTCCCACAGTAGCTAACTGTGATGGATGATGATCAGATTCGCCATTTCAATATCGATGTGTATGGGTCTTCTTCATATACACAGCGTGACCAATACTGTTATGTTTAAATAAAACTAATTTTACGGATTTTATCGCGTATATTAACTAATTTTACATTCCCGACGTTTAAAGCACTTTACAGCACCCATGGTCACGGGGGGGACTGAGGTGTATGACGTCCCAATGCACCTCAGTCCCCCCCGTGACCATGGGTGCTGTGAAGTGCTTGAAACGTCGGGAATGTAAAATAAGTTAATATACGTGATAAAATCCGTAAAATTAGTTTTATTTAAATGTGTAGTGTTCGCGTAAATATAAGAAATAGTGTTATGACTAAAATATCTAGGAAATCTAAATAGGTAGGCATTTAAATAGGGACTGAACATCAAAACTGACCATAGTTTTATTGTCAGCAAGATGTAGGTATTTCATTTCTCTGATAAAATGGTACGAATCATTTGTGTGTGATCTGGTTTGTCCTCTCAGTGGTAACAGAATTTTGCTAAATAAGTTGGTGAATTGGTCTGGCTTACTACGTATGTGACGTATGGGACGCAGTGTAATATAATGCACGGTGTTATTATCGAATTTACGTTACGATTTTTCGGAGTAATTCTTTATTAGATCGCTAGTTGTTTTAAGAACATTGGTTGTAGGGTCTGTTTTGATCTTTTGTACGTACTTTCATCCGATAAAAGTTATTGTATTTTAAAATTATAATCTGACGTATCCATTACTACCGTAGCCTTTGCTTTATCTGCGCGGAAATTTGTAAGCTCTGGTTTGTAGCGTAAATTTTACAACGCTTTAATCTCGTTTTTCGGGAGATTTAGATTCAGCACTGAACTTCAACGTAACAAGAATGAAATGTCTTGACATATGGCCTCAAAATTTTCCTTCCTCACATTGTTTTAAAACAGACAATCCTCAATTCTACAGATAAATTCTTCGTTCGGAATTCTTTACAGTTTTAATGTGAAATTCGAATAAATAAATATTTTTATTTTAGCAATTATTTGACAGCAATAAAACATCTGGCCTAAGTATTCGGTATTCAGCCAAATAGGATAAAATTAGACGAATAAGCCGATTTTTATTTTTTATAACGAGCAAACGAGCATACGGTTCACTTGATAGTAAATGACTACCACAATACCGCAACACCAGAGGAATCGCAGGTGCTTGGCCTGCCTTTTAGAAAGAAGTAAGCTCTTTTCTTGAAGGTCCCTACGTTGTATCGGTTCGAAAAAATCGCCGGTAGTAAACTATTCTACAGAGAGGTCGTACGCGGAAAAAAACTCCTAGTGAAACGTACAGTGTTGGATCGCCAAGCATCCAGATGGTATGGATAGTATCAGGAGCTTTGCCGTGATGTGCGTTCGTGAAATTTGGCGGCTGGAATTAAACTCAATTGACGACAGAATTAACAATTGCGAAATATTCGTTACAAATCTAATATATTATTTTACACAAGCTGCGAATCTTACATTTAGCTTATTATAAGAACAAATTAAGCCTTTAATGGACTTAATGACGTCCATTAAAAGCACGATAACTTACTTTTTCATTAAAGCATTACCGAGGGTTAAAATTCAAATATAAAAAGACTTAGGCGAAAAGTTGTTAACCCTTTACTGCCAGCTTCGCTTTTTAAACTTGAATTTATCATAGGACAATCGGGTGACGCATACTTTTTTTGTAAAATTGAAGTGACAAGCAAACATGTATCTGATAGGAAGTGACCGCAGCCAAATTTAAACAAATAATGTACATGGAGTGACACTGTGGAAAATAAGGAAGTTCTTAATCCTTGAATTTTGTAAGAAATGTTTATGAACTTAATGACTGCTTTAAAGTGGCGGCCTGAGAGAAACTACTACGATATATTTCCGTTCCGTGAGTGTCATAAAAAGCAAAAAACAAAATCAGGAGATGGGCAGCAGCATTTGCCTAGTAAAAAATAAAAAATAATAAAAACAAAACAGCTGCCCACCCGCCTACCTAGCGTAACAACTGTAGCAAATATGAGTTAATCTAAGGGTGAAACGATAGAATTTTGATAGCAGTGGGAATTATGATAGACTGCAAAATACGAAACAGTGTAAAATATACTCACACTTGTAATTTATTTAGGCAGTAGGCATTTCACATATTTTTTTATATAATAATAACAGTGACAAACGAGCACACAGTCCCCCTGATGGTAAAAGGTTGCTGTGGCCCATAAACATCTACATCTATCTTCATCTGCGAATTAAAATGCAGATCAAATGCGTTGTCAGCCGTGAGGACTAAGATAGAACGCCTCTTCTCCAGTAAAATGGGTCTCCGGTTCTCTACCCTCACCATACAAAACACAGCAGCATTAAGCTGCTATTTTACGCTGGTATTCTGTGAAAGCGTGGTCCCTGACCCATTCGTGCTACAACTATACTATTAATATAGTTGCAGCATGGCTCTACCATGAAATAAACTAATTGGATGTCCCACATATCGACGTCAAGCCGAAAACGGGTGATAGGCCAAGTCATGATAGCTATCAGAAAAATAAAATAAAAAATAAGTTATGTATTTTTTAAATAAAAGGCATTTTTAAAATAATCGCGAAAGTCTACAACATGTGACAATCAAAAACAACATCTTTTAACTCCCGTTACTACAAATTCTTATTTTTTTATTATGTTATCGGACGGACGGAGACAAAAGAGAAGTATGAAAAAAGTGTTTAAAACTGGTTTTTTTTAGTTCTTTGAAGTTGGTTTTCACTTCTTTCAAAGTCAATTAGCAATATTCCAATTCACAACCTACGCTACTAGAATATCGTCTTTAAATGTGTAAAATGTGGGCAAAAACCTGTGTGTACCTAAAATAAAAAAATCACCTCTATTTGCCCACCATTACATTATGTAACTCTTCTGTTTGAGGCCGACTAAAAATCGATTAATTAAAAATATGAGTGTTTGTTTAATTTTTATTAAATATTAAAAATTTAAAATTTAAAATATACACAGTTCAAGTTTATTAGAAAATCATTATTCATTCAAAGGTTAACAAAATGAACATTTTCCATTACGAGTCCGCCCTTAATTTATTCCCTAATGGCTTCTTCCAAATGTATTAACTGTTGGTCAAGCTTTTATTCCAAAACGATTAGAAATTCAAAGTGAATTCGAATAAATTACTTGTTCAAAAAGGGTCTGATTAATACATAAAGATCAGGTCGGAAAATTACAAGTTGCTCTTTAAATATTCATCAGTGAAACGGTTAGTTACTTTAAATTTTTCATTCGTATTGAATAAAACTACTTTTACGGATTCTATCGTGTTTAATTAACTTATTTTATTAATTCCTGACGTTTCGGGTGCTTTGCAGCACCCATGGTCACGGGGGAATGACCTCCAGTCGGAAATTAATAAAAATAAGTTGATTAACCGCGATAGAATCCGTAAAAGTAGTTTTATTCAATGTGTAGTATTCGCGTAAATATAAGAAATCATTATTTTTTAATACGTTTTGAATGCGGTTCCTAAATGTGAAGGATCATGACCTTCCCTGTTGAACCTTCTGCTGACTTCTTATCTGGACGGATATCAAGTCTCTTCAGATCATTGTCTGATCCGGAGTATGATGCCACTCACGCTTCAATCGTGATTGCGTTCTGCAGGTTGCCGCCATGTTTGGCAATACAGGTCAGCCGATTGGGACAGGATGCGCCCATTATTAAAAGAAGTATAATTCCGCCTCCAGGTCCTTTCCAGAAGTTTTCTTCCTCACATGACTACTTTGTAGAATCGTTTACCACCGACGGTTTTTCCGGACCGATATGATTTTGGGATCTTGAAGATACGAGTATTCTCTTTTTAAAAGGCAAGCATTGCACCTTTAATTTCACAGGTGAGCCGCATGCTCATTTGCCCTCTACTTTTTCTTCTTCTTCTTTATTAGCTCTTAAAATAGAACAGAACAGAACGGAGTAATTTTTTATTTAATATACATTATAAGAATACTTATTAAAAGTAATTGATGTGTTAACTCTGGTTCGAAAAACAACGTCTGTCCAGAGAAGAACCAGCAAAAAATCCAGCGTGACGTTTATAAAATTTACAATTTAATATTTTATACAATAAGTATGAAAAAGCGGGGTAGCGATCACCTCATTCCCAGGGTAATTGTCAATCGTGTACTCTTAAGTAGTACAATAAACCTTACTTAACAATTTTGCTCAGTAAGAATTTTAAACTTTTTGATAGAAGCCTGTTAGAAGTCTACTGCTGGACATAAGTTTCTTTCGTAGTGAGAAGGAATCGCCTAATTTGCCTCGCACCCACGATTCTGTCAATCACCATTGAAATATTTTACGTCAGGTGTAAACATAAAATTATACTATAATTCATTTATCGGAAGCCATAACATGCGAGTGTAGTCACGCTCTAGCTTTGGTACCAAAGAAAAACCACGGTCTCACAGAACTAAATGGCATTCTGTCTTTGTCTTTAGGGGCGACAACGCATCTTAATTTTGATTTCTAATCAAGGATATTGTGTAGGTAACTATGGACCACAGCAATCACTAAGCATCAGATGAACTGTAAAAATATAATGAACAATGGTTACAAAATTCTAGTCACAATTATCTAATATTAGAGTTTCCAGCTTCTCTAAATTACTTAATATTTTGCATGTACACAATAGTTTTGTGCTTGGCAGTTGACTCAACGACAGGAGCCAAAGAAAATAGAGAACGATTGATTTTTTTCGGAAACGACCGATACAAATGTAGGCGAGACGACTTAATCAATTTTATTGTTGCTATAATACTGAAGATAATTATTAATAGAATAGAACATTTTATGGATAAATTTTCAAAATAAATTTGTCACTTTTTAAAAAATAATATTCTTGTTTAAATAAATGAATAATGTCAGGTGCTACTTTGCGGAACTCCATTATATTATAGATGTGAAACGTCTTAAAGCATAGATTGTTAGTATTATTTTTGCTATTTAAAAATTTTTACACGAACACAAGCACAAAGTAATTTATACTAGCTGGTTATTTGACTCCGAAGATTCAGTAATTTATTTATTAGGCAATGTATACGCATTTACCACAAAGTCGCAGAAAATATGCAGGACCTATCTATCAAAAAGTTATTGTAAATCGATGTTATTGAAAAGTCCCGTTGGGTTTTAATGGTTCTTCTCAGACAGGTTTTTAAAAAAAGAACAGTGGAAAAAGCATAAATAACTTTCATGAGTATTCTTTTAGTCCACATTGAATAAAAATTATTCTGTTCTATTCTGTATCGTGGAGGCACTTAACATACAAAAATTGCACTAGGATAAATGAAAATCCATTTATCCACTTGAAAATAATTTTTACCGTTTTTCTTAATCTCAGTACATAACTTTTTGGTTTCCTATTTTAATGAATTTCTAGAAAGTGACTTATAAAATTCCAAAATGTATCCTTAAATGATGTAGCATAATTTAATATATATATTTAGAGATAAATTATTTGATTAGGTTTACTCATTTAATATTAAAGGACAAAATTGCAAAGACATGTTGCGGTTTTAAAGCAAATTCAATAGCGCGACATCGCTAAAGGTTTGAGGATAAAGCTCTGTGCGGCTACCAAGGCTGGGCTAGCGCCTAACTCAATATCAGAGTCAAAATATTTTTACTTAAAACTGGCCTCTACAAAGCCCTTTTTAAAAGTAAAATAAACTAGGCCATTCTTGCAACAAGCCTACTGCAGGAGATTTTGCGAGAAGGTGCGACCAGAAACTCACAAGTAGATAATTTTTCTCTTAACAGTTACAATTTAACCTTATTAACTATTTATACACAAATCGAGAAACTCTAAAAAAGCTAATTTTTCCAAACAGTTCATCTTTTAAATCTATCTTATAATCATTTTTTCCATTAAACTGCTTTTTACTTGTGCTTTGAATATATGCAAAGGCACTGTAATATTAGAGGTAATCATGTTTTTTTTTTTATAAAACTGAAGTGGCAAACGATTTCGCAGTCCACCTGATGGTTACTACAATTTGTGGACAACTCCAGTCAACTTATTAGATATAAATTTATCCATAACCTTAAAGCTTAACCTTAAGCGAAAGCGCAAGGTATGTTCTACTATCGCCTAAAAATTAAGATTCCAACATTTTATCGAATAAAATCGTATCTAGCAATCATATTATACATATAATGAAATAAAAAGCATATTGTTTTATTAATGCTATTTTTAAATAAAAAAAGGGTTTTAGTGGCTTATGGTGTGGATTTATCATGTCCCTGTGGCTTGTAACACGATAACTTTTGAAAATATCAATTGTTTAACTCATCTATTTTTTAATCTCTTCATCTATCATATGGGAAGCCACTGAATGTAAATGGCAGTGTAATTTTGTTTTGTTTAGCTATGATTAATTTTTTTCGGCTCCACAATGGCGAAATTTTCGTTGATTTGGTAGCCTCGTATATAAATTATTTCTGTAAATGGGGAGCTACAGCCACAGAGTAGATTAGTTCGGCTTCAGTCGCCGTCTTGAGTGGACATTGTTTCGGTTGTTTGCAGCGGCTCAAAAAGATCGCTGTACAAATACACAATATTCGAATAACCAAATTTCTTAAATATTTGATTATAATAATAATAATAAGAGATTTTTTATTACAATATTTAAAAGCACAGAATAAATAATAGTAGTACGTACTAAAAGTAAGTAGTAATTTTTTTTGTCATGGGTGACATTTTCATGCATTTCGAGGGTGTCGAACCCGATACGGTTGTCGAAATGTAAATCCAAGATGACGACCGCAATAGGTATCAATTTTTCATCATGGGTGTTATTTTTATGGTTTTCGAGGGTGCTATGTGCCTAGTGCGAGATGTTGTTTTACGCACTCGATAACGAGAAAGTTAACTACAATTTGTATGGGATAAAATCAGCGCCAACTAGTGGCAATAATCGGAATCACCATCGAGCATTCACTCTTATTCGCCAGTGAGAACGTTAACGCACGTGATTGGTTGGAGCGGCAATTTCGATCATTCGAGACGTAAAATTTTACGCGGTTGATATCAGAGATGAAGAGTCGATATCGATAGAAGAGTGAGAATAATTGTTGAAAAGTTAATTTTATTTCATTTTGTGAGAACGATATATAATTTAGGCAGGCCGTTTTTTTCTTCGTTAGGAGGATGTTTGCAGCCACAAAAACATAACTAATAATAATAGATGACTACTATTATAAAGCCAGTGCTGAAGCAAGAGCTTGTGCATATTTTAGTCCGTTGTTACACCCCAATGACAGGTAGGTAATTTAAGGATAGATATCGCCTTTTCCAAGAAAGTATTGAAGTTTTTGTGTAATTAGCGTTTGATAAATCCAAGTTCCTACCATCAATATTTTAATAATTAAGTCAGTAGTAAGTATCATAAGTTCACTTAACACTAAGTAACTAAATTACATTTACTGCTCCATAGATGTCAACATAAAATCATATTAGAATGAAAACACCTTCATGTTTTTTTTTGCTTTCAATTTAATACTTTCAATAATTAACAATAAATAAAATGGCTAATTCTCAAACTCATAATACTAACACAAACTGACAAAACCTTGATCAAATTACGAAACATAAACAAATAGCTAATAATGAATTGTGATTCCGATTATTGCCACTAGTTTGCGCTGATTTTATTCTATACAAATCGTAGTTAAGCCCGCTTTTCACTACAAGATATAATATAATATATATTACATCCCGAGATATAAATTAATATCGCTCATCATTCATTTTATATTGAACCGTTTACACTGTGCTATAATATATATTACATCTCAAGCTATAAATATGTTCGATCGACAAACGATATTTTCATTTTATATTTCTCCCCCTGTACCCCGCACACCGTTCCGTGCCCCCTCAGACGGTGTAACGGGGTAAAGGGGGGTAATCCAATGACCAATGACGAATGCACACTGGTTAAAGATATATCTCACAGTGTGAAAGCCAATCGCGGGATATAATTTATATTTCGGGATATAATATATATTATATCCCATAGTGAAAAGCCAGCCTTAACGTTCTCGATATCGAATGGGTAAAAAACAAAATCTCGCACAAGGCACACTGAAGCCGATAGTGCTGTCGAAATGTAAATCCAAGGTAGCGGCTGCAATAGGTATAAATTTTTTCATCATGGGTGTCATTTTTATGGTTTTCAAGGGTATGAAGCTGATAGTGCTGTCGAAATGTAAATCCAAGATGGCGGCTCAATTAAATACCAATTTTTCATCATGGGTGTCATTTCATGGTTTTCGAGGGTGTTGAAATCGATAGTGCTGTCGAAATGTAAATCCAAGATGGCGGCTGCAATAGGTATCAATTTTTTCATCATGGGTGTAATTTTCATGGTTTTCTAGAGATTTGAAGCCGACAGGGTTGTCGAAATGTAAATCCAAGGTGGCGGCTGCAATGGATATCAATTTTTTTCATTATGGGTATCATTTTCATGGGTTTCGAGGGTGCTGATGCCGATAGTGCTGTCGAAATGTAAATCCAAGATGGCGGCTGAAGTATGTACCAATTTTTTCATCATGGATGTCATTTTCATGGTTTTCGAGGGTGTTGAAGCCGATAGTGCTATCGAAATAGAAATCCAAGATGACGGCTGGTATAGATATAAATATTTTCATCATTGGTGTCATTTGCATGGTTTTCGGGGGTGCTGATGCCGATAGTGCTGTCGAAATGTAAATCCAAGATGGCGGCTGAATTAGGTACCAATTTTTTCATCATTGGTGTCATTCTCATGGTTTTCGGGGATGCTGATGCCGATAGTGCTGTCAAAATGTAAATCCAAGAAGGCGGCTGAAAAATATATCCATTTTTTCATCTTGGGTGTCATTTTCATGGTTTTCGAGGGTGTTTTAACCGATAGTGCTGCCGAAATGTAAACCAAAGATGGCGGCTGCAATAGGTATCAATTTTTTCATCATGGGTGTCATTTTCATGGTTTTCTAGAGAGTTGAAGCCGATAGGGTTGTCGAAATGTAAATCCAAGGTAGCGGCTGCAAAGGATATCAATTTTTCATCATGCGTATCATTTTCATGGTTTTCAAGGGTGTTGAAGCTGATAGTGCTGTCGAAATGTAAATCCAAGGTGGCGGCTGCAATGGATATCAATTTTTTCATCATGGGTGTCATTTTCATGGTTTTCGAGGGTGTTGAAGCCGATAGTGCTGTCAAAATGTAAATCCAAGAAGGCGGCTGAAAAAAATATATCAATTTTTTCATCTTGGGTGTCATTTTCATGGTTTTCGAGGGTGTTGAACCGATAGTGCTGTCAAAATGTAAATCCAAGATGGCGGCTGCAATAGGAATAAATTTTATCATCATGGGTGTCATTTTCATGGTTTTCTAGAGATTTGAAGCCGATAGGGTTGTCGAAATATAAATCCAAGGTGGCGGCTGCAATGGATATCAATTTTTCATCATGGGTATCATTTTCATGGATTTCGAGGGTGTTGATGCCGATAGTGCTATCGAAATGTAAATCCAAGATGGCGGCTGAATCCGGCACCAATTTTTTCGTCATAGGTGTCATTTTCATGGTTTTCGAGGGTATTGAAGCCGGATAGTGCTGTCAAAATGTAAATCCAAGAAGGGGGCTGAAAAATATATCAATTTTTTCATCATGGGTATCATTTTCATGGGTTTCGAGGGTGCTGATGCCGATAGTGCTGTCGAAATGTAAATCCAAGATGGCGGCTGAAGTATGTACCAATTTTTTCATCATTGGTGTCATTTGTATGGTTTTCGGGGGTTCTGATGCCGATAGTGCTGTCGAAATGTAAATCCAAGGTGGCGGCTGCAATAGATATAAATTTTTTCATCATGGGTATCATTTTCATGGGTTACGAGGGTGTTGATGCCGATAGTGCTGTCGAAAAGTAAATCCAAGATGGCGGCTGAAGTAGGTATAAATTTTTTCATCATTGGTGTCATTTTCATGGTTTTCGGGGGTGCTAATGCCGATAGTGCTGTCGAAATGTAAATCCAAGGTGGCGGCTGCAATGAATATCAATTTTTCATCATGGGTGTCATTTTCATGGTTTTCGAGGGTGTTGAAGCCGATAGTGCTGTCAAAATGTAAATCCAAGAAGGAATATTTTCATCATTGGTGTCATTTGCATGGTTTTCGGGGGTGCTGATGCCGATAGTGCTGTCGAAATGTAAATCCAAGGTGGCGGGCTGCAAAGGATATCAATTTTTCATCATGCGTATCATTTTCATGGTTTCAAGGGTGTTGAAGCTGATAGTGCTGTCGAAATGTAAATCCAAGGTGGCGGCTGCAATGGATATCAATTTTTTCATAATTGGTGTCATTTTCATGGTTTTCGAGGGTTCTGATGCCGATAGTGCTGACGAAATGTAAATTCAAGATGGCGGCTAAATCCGGTACCAATTTTTTCATCATAGGTGTAATTTTCATGGTTTTCGAGGGTATTGAAGCCGGATAGTGTTGTCAAAATGTAAATCCAAGAAGGCGGCTGAAAATATATCAATTCTTTCATCATGGGTGTCATTTTAATGGTTTTCTAGAGAGTTGAAGCCGATAGGGTTGTCGAAATGTAAATCCAAGGTGGCGGCTGCAAAGGATATCAATTTTTCATCATGCGTATCATTTTCATGGTTTTCAAGGGTGTTGAAGCTGATAGTGCTGTCGAAATGTAAATCCAAGGTGGCGGCTGCAATGGATATCAATTTTTTCATCATAGGTGTCATTTTCATGGTTTTCGAGGGTGTTGAAGCCGATAGTGCTATCGAAATGTAAATCCAAGATGGCGGCTGAATCCGGCACCAATTTTTCGTCATAGTGTCATTTTCATGGTTTTCGAGGGTATTGAAGCCGGATAGTGCTGTCAAAATGTAAATCCAAGAAGGGGGCTGAAAATATATCAATTTTTTCATCATGGGTATCATTTTCATGGGTTTCGAGGGTGCTGATGCCGATAGTGCTGTCGAAATGTAAATCCAAGACGGCGGCTGAAGTATGTACCAATTTTTTCAACATTGGTGTCATTTGTATGGTTTTCGGGGGTTCTGATGCCGATAGTGCTGTCGAAATGTAAATCCAAGGTGGCGGCTGCAATAGATATAAATTTTTTTCATCATGGGTATCATTTTCATGGGTTACGAGGGTGTTGATGCCGATAGTGCTGTCGAAAAGTAAATCCAAGATGGCGGCTGAAGTAGGTATAAATTTTTTCATCATTGGTGTCATTTTCATGGTTTTCGGGGGTGCTAATGCCGATAGTGCTGTCGAAATGTAAATCCAAGGTGGCGGCTGCAATGAATATCAATTTTTCATCATGGGTGTCATTTTCATGGTTTTCGAGGGTGTTGAAGCCAATAGTGCTGTCAAAATGTAAATCCAAGAAGGCGGCTAAAAAAATATATCAATTTTTTCATCTTGGGTGTCATTTTCATGGTTTTCGAGGGTGTTGATGCCGATAGTGCTGTCGAAATGTAAATCCAAGATGGCGGCTGAATAAGGTATAAATTTTTTCATCATTGGTGTCATTTTCATGGTTTTCGGGGGGTGCTGATGCCGATAGTGCTGTCGAAATGTAAATCCAAGGTGGCGGCTGCAATGGATATCAATTTTTTCATAATTGGTGTCATTTTCATGGTTTTCGAGGGTTCTGATGCCGATAGTGCTGACGAAATGTAAATTCAAGATGGCGGCTGAATCCGGTACCAATTTTTTCATCATAGGTGTAATTTCATGGTTTTCGAGGGTATGAAGCCGGATAGTGTTGTCAAAATGTAAATCCAAGAAGGCGGCTGAAAAATATATCAATTTTTTCATCATGGGTATCATT